>PXOB01000011.1:0-440896 GCA_003012115.1 Trichothecium sympodiale | reverse complement strand
TATGCCATTAAGCCATGCGACCGATAGAAAGAACTGAGCAGATTCATACTACATAGGATACGGAAAGAGGCATCGTTACAATTAGAAACGAGCTCTATACTTGACTGTAATCTCGAGGCGGCTCGTTCTCTTTCCTTCTTCAGAGACATTTCTGCTCTAGTTCGATTACTACTACCGCGCCAAGTGGCTGCTGTGGCTGTAGCTCCAGCAACCAGCAACGTAGGCATTTGTTGAAGATCCTGCAATTTGCGCTAGCAACGAATATATTGACGTTGCGTGTGACTTTTTTTTTTTTTTTTCGTAAACGGCGCAATGAGGGCAACGTAAAGAGAGGAGTTCATCGTGTGTCGCGGGATAACTCAATCACTCGTAATGACAAGACCCCTCACACAAGCTTTTTTGCGATGGTGTGCTCAAAGCTCGACTCGGACCAGCAGGCCATACTCTCCTCTAAGCCGGCATGTTGGCTCCTAATCCGACCGTTGATTGATATATAACATGCCGGGAGGGTTAAATCAACTAGGCGGTAGCGATGCCGAGCTCACCAGACTGCTGAAGGCCACTGATTTCTTCGATGGAGATGCGAGATATAAGAATAATGACTTGATTAAAGAAGATGCCAAAGTTACTAAGGTGATTAACTGCCTATTCAAGAAGCAAACGATCGAGTTGCCAACTGGCTTGCAATATGGGTGAGTGAACGTTTGGTTTATATATCACTCGCTTCAAACCATGAGGACATACTTCCGACAGAGGGCGCCATCAGGTTTGGCCGGGTTTTCCATCCCCAGGTTCGATGGCAGGGTCGCAGGATATAGTATAAACTCGGCTTGTGTGGTAAATGGCAGTACGCTCGAGGGTGTTGATTGTACCGCTAGTGAGGGTGTTATGACGACCTGCGTCGTTATGATGGACGGCCACGGCAACGAAACTATCATGGCCAACCGTGACATCCCTCACTCAGCTACGGCTGACGCGCTCGCTGCCGTCCTAGATAAAGCGTGGTCCGTCATCAAAAACATGCCGTCCGTCGACAACGATGCGCCGCCACCTGATAGGAATAACGAAGCGCCATCCGGAAGCGCCGAATGGCGCTTTATTGTTACCAACGAACGACGCTTCTCTATTCCTGTCAGATGGTGGTACATTGTTGTCAACGGTTGTCATGTTGTTGATAACGGATGGCGCTGCATCATATGTGGGCTGATCCCATATCGGGTGCCTCAACGGTCAAGTGCGTTCTCTCCCGCACCTATTATAGCCCATTCACTATTGTGATGTATGGTATATAAATCAGCAAAAGGCAGATGCAATTACATACGACCATACCCAGTAGAAAATACGGGATCCCGTCCGCTCTCCCATAGTCAAGCTGCTGAGGGGCTGATTAGTAGTTGGGTCGGTGACGACCAGCGAATACCGGCTGTTGTATGTATTTTCCTTTTTTATAAAAATTTTTATTTTGCTTCTTTCCCGCAGTTGTCAATAGATATAGCAAGCATGCAGTATATTTTTTGACAGACTTTAGAATCATTAATTCTTTATTGATATCATCGTCCAAACAATGAATCTGACGACTTTGTGGTGAAGCAACCGTGGCCGACGGGTTACTGAATGGAGCGGCAGTAAATACTTCATGTCGGTTTTGAGCTGTGATTCCATAAGCAAGGGTACTCGAAGTTTTCACGAGTTGATACGACGTACGGAATCCAAATGTAACACTGCTACACAGAAACGCTCTCTTTATCTCATGAACGGGCCTTGCTGCTCTTTTGCGTAGCTGGGTCCAGAGAAAGCCTTTGGTGTGGGGATGATGTCAACGTCAAAAGATTCGTGGATCTTTAACGCTTGGCCTGCGAATGCCAAAAACAATCGCTAATCGGAACCCCACAGTCTCAACATTGGCGTCAATGATGCGGATTCACTCGGCCGGACCTGGCGCATCGTCAGCGACCGCCAACCCATCGCTTCCGGCGCAGCTCCTGGCCACCAGGTAGCATTCGGTGATATGAATGGGTAAGTAGAGAGAGAGAGAGAGAGAGAGAGAGAGAGAGAGAGAGAGAGAGAGAGAGGCAGGCGCTGCCAAAGTACCCTGTCTCGACGAGAACGAAGACTGACGGACAGCAGCGGCGATGGCCAGGACGACTATTATCACGGCAAAATGCAGACTCGTTACTGCATGAGGTATCTAGTATCTCAGTGGAGGAAAATCCGGTATTCGATATATTAAAAAGGAGCATAAGATATCTTTATATATACGATCTATAGCGCAGATGAATATAACGTTGTACGTGCTATGCAGCATAGGAAACTCTCGTGACCTGCTCTGACGTGATGGAAGGATCGGTCTGTTTGGGCGAATGGTAGTCGGGAATGCCCTCAGACCTGTAGCTGACCTGTAACTCGTGACAACTCTCTAGCCCTTGACCCCAGTACGGGGAACCTCAAGGCGTACCTGATACTCGGGAGAGATGAAGAAGACTCCCAAGTGCGGCTGGAAGTGGAAGCTCATGGGCGTCTGGTCTTGGTTGGCCCTGGTCGGCGGATGCGCGTTGCCGATATTGACGGCGATGAGGTCGCCGGATTGCAGTATTATGAGTACGAGGACCGTCAGACTAGCGAGGACTGCATAACTTGTGCTCATACGCATGCTCTGTATTGCGACTGGTAGCATGGATGCCTTAGCATGGATAGTCTTCGGTTTGGTGGGGCGAAAGCCTTCATATAGTATACGTGGGAACAAATATCTAGCTGAATCTTATTATTAATTTCTTAGTATCGCTTCTGCTCCAAGTGACGCCTTGCTATAAAACTGTGCACAAACCTCCGCTTTCCTTCCCTTCTATGGTGGGGGTCTCGGCGGCCGCACAACTTCAAATCCCCGCTGCTTCTCCTTTTTCTTAAAGAGACCGAGGTTGTCGAATACCGCGGGAATGTTCAAGTTGCTGCCCAGCCCCCTCTTGCTCGCCTCTCCCTTGTTCTCATAGCTCGACGAGGAATCTGAAGAAAATGTCTTTGTGGACCTTTCGCCATTCAACGGTTTGCCATAGAAGAGGTCCATTTCTCGGAATGAGTAATCTACCTCGGGATCAGGCGTGATCGCCGACAGCGCCGTCTTCATATCAAATTGTGCTTCGGCGGCGAATGCGGCAGGAGCCATCTCACCCCTGACATGGAGAACTTGTGAACTTGGGCCTGGCTCAGCGATCTGCAATGCGGGGGTTGCTGTGCTTGACCTTGGCGCTCTGTAGAAATATGAAGTATCTTGCTCAAAGTTTTGCCGGCGTAGCTCTTCGTTGCGAGCCTTGGGACCTTTGTTCGAATAACGTGACGGTGATAGCCGACCCAAAGGAACTTCCTGTTATGTATGTGTCAGCACATGCTCAACAGTTATATAGCTCGCACTTTGACTCACGGGCACAAGTTCCGGTGTTGAATATAATCTGGAGGACTGGGCATCGGAATGGTTACGATGCTTCAGGAAGAGCGTCCCGTAAAGCTGCCAGCAGGAATGGAGAATCATGCCTGGCAAAAAGACAAACCCATGAAGACCTAGCATGATATATCCAGTCCATTGCTTTGCTGCTTCCGTCGCCGAGGTAAAGAAGACTACACTCAGCGAAGCAGTACTCAGTCGCACGGCAGAACAGCATGTTGCCATCTTGGACGAGGGTCGCGCGACCGCCCCATCAAACACAGATGAAGCTGTGTAAAGAAGGAGCATGCATTCAGTCGTCATCAACACGGAGAGTTGGGCGATCGGGGAAGCCTGGAAGGCGCCCACTCCGATTGATTGCAGCAGCGGCAACGAATGTGGGAGATATCGATATATAATCGACCGGACTTGGCCAAGTTTCGCAAACAAGCCTTCCTGTTGCCGCTGATCTTGGCTGTCACGGGTTGGCTGAAATTGCAACTGGTAATCAATCTGACGCGTGAGAAAGTAATTGGCGCCAAGAATGATGAGCAACATCAGCACAGCTAGGCCGATTCGATAATTGGGCAGGTAGCCGGTCAGGAAGATGTCATAGGCCATGTACGACAGCAGAGGAACGCTGAGGAAGCACAATGCCATGCCGACGGTCATGACAAGTGCCTTTTTGATCATCCGAGAAGACGCTACTGGCAGATGGCTTGGCAGAGATAGCGCCACAAATAGAGTCGAAAGAATGAAGAAGAGTGGAAGCATTAGTATGGCAAGGTTGATTAGAGAATTGGCCAGAGTATTGAGCATATTAGGGTACCCCAGCATTTGCGTCATGAATTGGGCGCCAAAAGAATTATTACTGACGTACATGCCCCCGTCGATACCCTTATTCGAGTGTCCTCTGTCGAGTGGTCCCCTCCAAAACAGCAAACACGTCCAGGCAAGCTTGCTCACCACCGGGACGTAGAAGCCTGGGTACTCAACAGTCGTCATTGCGGATACGAAGATGAACTGAAGATGGCGCAGATAACCAGCCGCATCGAGGATCGTGGCCCAAAGCGGCCCCTGGCCGGATAATGCGTAGTCGCTCATAACAGCTTCGAACCCGACTCGATGAGTCCTCCAGGAAGCAAGGATGACGAGGAGCAAGATGCCAAAGGGCACATAAGTGAAGATGGCGGCGGCAGCAGGCCCAATGTCGGGAGTGATTTTAGCAACGGTGCAATCCAATTCGGTGCCATTCGAATGACTGAAACGCAATGTCGACACCAGGGTGTGTAACCGATGGGTGCCTTTGAAAGAGTATGTCAGATGATATGAGCTGAACAGATCTTTCCCCAGAGGCGTGAGAGTATCTGTTATGGGCAAGGGACAATTGCTTTGGAAGTGTTCCAGTCGCCCAACTGAGTGTCCGAGAAATTGGAAATCCAGGGACTGCTCCAATGAAGAATCGTCAATGTCGCCACAGGAAAGCATCGTCTGGTTGTGAACTGCGAGCACATCGAGCCGCAGCTCGGACGAACCGTCGCGTATCTTCCATGACCCCCGAAGGCTACTGATCCAGAAGGGCGTCAACTCTTCGGAGGGGAGATGCAGGCTCGTGGGGTCGCAGGCGTATTTCCTGACCCACGCCTTCTCTGACCATGAGGCCTCGGAGACGGGCACCTGCAGGCCAAGGACGAGAAGTAGGATCAGCGACATGACGCCGATCGCGCCATCTGTTTCCCGACGTACAAGGAGGCCAGCCTGAACGATTGTGACGCACAGGAATGAAGGCCAATTCTCCGCGGGACGGGTGATGGCGAAAACGCCTACCTCGTATCGCTCATGTCCGTCCAGTGCGTGAACATTTTGGTAACTCGGCTTGGCGACCCCTGATCCTGATCGGGCTAGGTAGGTATTCCGTCCTCCAGGTCAGACGATTGTGGATTTTATCTTTAGTGCATCTTCAACAAACATGCCAAGAAACGGAATTCAATTCCTGTAAGGACGGAGAATTTCCTACGGGGAACGGCAGCGCTTACAGAACCGCAGACGTTGCATGGATCACGTGGTCATATGGACCCAATGTGGCCTATGTGGCGGAGACGATGGCGCTAGAATATACCGGCAGTTGGCCGTGTATTTAGGTGCATCTTGGCCAGGACATTTTGTCCATCTATGCCTCGTCGCGTAACCTGGCTCGAACAGCTCCCGAGGCGACCACGAATGACATGACTGTTATATTCATTAGCGTATGATGATTCCTCTTCTATGGAAGAGCGCCGACTTAAGAAGATATGGCCATGTGCACCCTTTGTTGAGAATTTACTCAGGCGGGAAGCTGCGTACAGCGACACATATAGCGACAAATATAGCAAAATGCTGAAAAAGGTTACACCGAGGAGAGAGAGATTAGCAGACGGTCAAATAGCATTGTTGTGTCGAATGCTAACATAAGATGAGCTGTGCCTCCCACCTCCGAGCAAAGCTACTCATCATGGTCCTACGAGTTTCAGCACATGACTCGTTCGAGGAGCTCCTTCCAGTCCAAAGCATACTCAATATTAGGCTGTAGAAGGCTAAAAGATTTCCAACGTGTTGGGCAATTCGGTTCTTGACTCGCTATCTCGCGCGGAGGTGATGTCATTGACGCCGAAGTGCGGCAAAGTTGGTGTTCCAACCTCGACAGTGCGGGGGATTATTGACGTAATGGCACCGACGCTCAATGCGAAGATATTCCCAAGCATACGATCGATGGCGAAGATGAGCTCACCGTCACCCGCCTTTACGTCTTTAAATTTATGCTCAGCGACATCGCCCATGTCCGTCAGAGAGAGGTTTAGCAATTTGCTCTCAAGATGAAGGGGTGGCACGGCAATCAGAAGGTTTTCTTCTCTCAAGGCATTCGCAGGCTTATGTTTGACGTTGCCTACGGGATAGACGTCTTGGTTTAACACTCCCTGTATCTTTTGCGATTGGTCCAACGGCCAAGGCGCCTATCGAAAGGACAATCATATCGAGCTCAACTTCAAGCTGCGCTCGCTGCAGAGGACGGGTTCAACACTGGAGGTGCATATTCCTATGGCCATGTGAGCGTGAGCGTACAGCAAGCTTCTGCATAGTGCCATTGGATGAAATGCCATCGCATGTCTCTATATATGCGTTTGATTGGCCATGTCTGTTTTGTATGTGCGGCACAGTCGTGTACTCCTGGGGTAAGTACCTTTGTAGTTGATGCGTGAAATAGAGTGGAGGCTCGCAACTGTCATTGCGGCCAACGTAACACCTGCCAACGAGACAAGCCTTTGCTGCGTAATGCAGTGTAACGGGTTGTAGTTGGAATAGGGTTGAGGCTGAAAACGGTGTCACGCAGGAACAGCCACGATCTAGATAAGTGAATCTAGCTATATCATATCAAACTAACACGGAATATGCAATCTGGGGATCCGGAATTGAAAATATATAAAGAAGAGTATTGAAAAGGCTGTAATTGTAGTCTTGGTAATGTAATGCCAAGAACGAGATCCATCACAGATGAACCCACACATAGATCTCGCCGTGTATTAGCCTCAAACTTTATTTTATTGAGACAATAAAGAAGTAATTCTAAATCTACGTTCCTGCAATCCACATGGTGACCCTCAAAGCTTATCTCAACTGCAAAGTGCAACGCTGTTCCTGAGGCTAAACTTTTGACTCAATGTCGATTGCATTGAGATGCGTCTCAGGCCTATACAGACTACACTTCTCTTGTTTACGGTACCTACCCGACCTAGTGGCAGTCATAGCAGTAAGAGATGATGTTTCTGCTCCTAGGTCAAGTTCATTATATAGGCTTAGCTTGGTGTTTCATTTTCCCTCTCCGTAAAAGATATCGATCACCCCCTATCTACCAACACTCCGTAATGACATATAGTCAGATAGTAACTTGTCCTATAATTATAATTCAACAATATATACATAACTTGATAATATTTAATTATACTTCAAGGTATATATAATAATCTACAAGGTGGGTTAAATTGCAATCGTAATATAGTGTATATATTGAAATTCTGCTTCATCATAACTTTAAAGCTGTATAACACACACGTCTGTAGCTCAAATCAATGAATGCAAAGGCTTATTAAGATTACTATTTCTGCATACCTAGACAGTATTTGTAAATTGATTGCGATATTAACCTTGGGTCTTTGCAGCGATAAACCAGACTGTAAGTGGTTCTTGGTTGCCCACAAAGAAAACAGAGAGATGGTTGCATCGGCATTGAGACGTGAAATAGTCGAACTTTGCATTATGCGAGTGCAGTTACAAGTCTGCCCTCGCAGCCTCGCCGGCCCATGCCCGACGAATCAGTTCCTGCACCGCCGACTTCTCGACGGGACGCGGGTTCCAATACGGGTTGCTAACGGCCATGTCCGCCGCCTTCTCCACGTCCTCCTCCTTCATCCCAGAGGATTTCAGATCTCGCTTCACCCCAAGCCTGTCGAGCAGGACGTTGAGGCCATGTATGGCATCTCCGTTGCTCTCCGGGAGCGCCTCGGCCAGCGCAGCCATCGCAGCCGGAACCTTTGGCGCGTTGTATGCCAGAGCGTGAGGAAGCACGATGGTGTGCGTCTCCGCGTGAGGGAGGTTGAAGCTCCCACCCAGCGTATGGCAGAGCTTGTGATGCAGCGCCATGCCTACCTTGCCCAGGCAGGTCCCGCAAAGCCAGGCTCCGTAGAGGGCTCGCGACCTAGCCTCGACAGATGACGGGTTCTCCATCACCTTCGGCAGCGCCTCCGCAAGGGACTTGACTGCCTCTCGAGCCAGCAGATTGACGACGGGGTTGCCATTGCGCGCGTAGAGAGCCTCGACGGCGTGCGCGATGGCGTTGATTCCGCTGGTGGCGCTGAGACCGGCGGGAAGGGTCAGCGTCTGGTCGACGTCGTAGACAACGGTCCCGGGGAGGATCTTGGGATCAGTCTGCGTCGTCTTTCGGCCATCTTTGGTCTCTCCGAATATGGGCGTCACCTCGCTCCCGGAATAGGTCGTCGGTATGGCGAGGTGATGGATCCCAGTGCGGAAGCTGGTGGCTTTTCCCAGGTCAATGGTGCTGCCCCCACCGATGGAGATGACGCAGTCGCAGCCGTAGCCCTTTGCGGCGTCGACTGCAGCCTCGACGACTTGGACGGGGGTATGCATCGTCGCATTGGGAAAGGTCGCCCTGTAGTGGGAAGCACCGAGGATCCTCTTCAGCTGCTCTGCTCGCTCGGTCTGCCGCGGCGTGCACAGCACCAGCGCTTTTGACAACCCGAGCTTGGAGAGCTCATCGGGGACTTGTTTTATGGTGCCACTTCCAAAGATGATTCGACTGCTGTACGACACATATTCAAAGCCGTCCATATTGTGCGGTATGGATAATGTGGAAACGAGTATACATCGAGGAGTAGCGGAGAAGGGGGATGGGGGAGGGGAGGAAGGGAGGGGGTCGATATTTAGTCAGAGATGACTTGATTCGCACATCAGACAATTTATTGGAGAATTACATGGTTCCTTACCGATTGATGACCTATCAATTATGCAGCGGCACACTCGACGCGGATGATGGGTGATAAGGTGTGGCGGCAAAGAGCAGCTATTCCGTCACAATTTATGCAGATGCTACCTCGTTGAGGGGTTAGATGGGGCAGTTGCGGCAAGTTGACTTGTCGTACGTTGCCAGCAAACAACACGTGAATTCCATCCCACCCTTTCAATCACAAAGGCGAATAGCAAAAAAATCTACATTCTTTAATTTGTTTTTGACTTTTTGACTTTGCCCAACTCGATCAATTAATTATCTTATTTCATGACCGTACCAATAAATTAACGAAATGGCGTCGAATCACCATGCACCGCCCGACCTGCCTCCGATGAAAGATCTCACCACCGACAACATCACCGACAACGTCCACGCCATCAACTCAAAATGCACAGACTCGCGCCTGAGATTCCTCCTGGAGAGGCTCGTCACGCACATGCACGACTTTGCGCGAGAAACCAGGCTCAGCATAGCCGAGTGGCAAGCGGCCATCAAGTTCCTCGTCGAGGTCGGCAAGATCAGCTCCGACGTCAGGCAGGAGTTTGTCCTGCTGTCGGACATCTTGGGCCTGTCGCTGCTGGTCGACGCGATCGACCATCCGAAGCTCCAGGGTTCCACCGAGGGGACGGTCCTGGGCCCCTTTCACACGCAGGACGCTCACCACGTGCGGGCCGGCGACAAGATCTCCAGCGATCCTGACGGGGAGCCGCTGTTGGCCGTCTGCACGATCAAGGACACCCAGGGGAGGCCGATTCCCGATGTTGCCGTCGACGTGTGGGAGACGGATTCCAAGGGCTTCTACGACGTGCAGTACGCCAACAGGACGGTACCCGACGGGCGGGCCATTGTCAAGAGTGACAGCGAAGGCTTGATCACGTTCAAAGCCATCGTCCCCGTCCCGTATCCCATTCCTCACGATGGACCCGTTGGGAAATTGCTCGGGCAGCTCAACCGACATCCTTATCGGCCTAGTCATATGCACTTTATGTTCAAGAAGGAGGGTTACGATCGCTTGATCACGTAGGTGTACACATCAAGCAAACTTCATTCTTTGCGCATAAGCATTTCACTAACGATGAGTGTTTGTTTCTTTCGTTTTTTTTTAATAGCGCCCTTTACCTGCGTGGAGATCCCTACGAAAGCTCAGATGCCGTCTTTGGCGTCAAGGAATCTCTGATAATCAACCTTGGCAAGGTCGGAGAGGTAGAGGGACTCGCAGAGAAGCACGGCGTTTCGCCAGAGACGAAGCTATTGAAATATGACTTTGTGCTGATTACCGAAGACGAGGCGTACAAATCGAGGGAGACCGAGGCATGGAAGGTGGCCAAGGCGAACCCAGGGAGTAATCTAAAGGTGGTGGGTGGCCTCCTCGTGCCCGAATACAATTTAGAAGTAGATTGAGATCACATCTTTTGGAACATGACCAATGATGGCGCTGCCGGGTGCCTAAAAGGGTATACTTGGGGGGTATGCAGGTGTGGTTGCACGCAAGGAGCTATGGTACTAGTTGTGATACAATCATGGACGTGCACATCTGCAGGCGACCCAACAGGCTACGTTAAAGTTGTCCGAATTTCCCCCTCCTTCTTTCACATGCCACCGTCTTGGGCATTTGGCGTACCCAAGTCGTAGCCCGGAATGTCGACGGTCACGGCAGACTCTGAGGCGTCTTTGGCATTGCAGCTAGCATCTTTCTCTCCCCTGCAAACCTTCACAAAATGGCCAAGCTGCAGCTACAGCTCGAACGGCGTATCCTCGATGACGAGAACATTTGACTCCTGCGCAAGTTGCTGCGCCGGCGCCGTCCCGTCATCTTCGTAGCGCCAAAGGCTCATGTCCGGTACCGCTCAGGCTCACCAAGGATGGCGATGCCGAGTTTGGAACACTTGAGTGGAAGCTATCGTGGCTGGTCCGCGAAAGGACATGTGATCGCATCAGAAGACTTACTTTTACTCACTTGACCCAAAAAAGATATAAAGATGAATGAAATAGGAAAACAAAAGAATTGATCGAGGATGTGTCGCAATGATGCAATCCCAGATGAATTCACACACCCCGCAATCACCAGTCGACGATTCGGGCTGACTAAACAGTCAACCGTCTGCCAGCCATTATGGCAGCAAGAGACCGTCAGTTGAGTGGATTTATATAAAAACCCGCCTGCATACACTCTCTTTCTGCACATCTTTCGGGCATTGTTGACCGGAGCTGAGAAGCCCCTCAGTGGACGCCATCATCATCACATCCAGCCGCCTTTGGCGACATCATGTGAGATGCGTTTCAAACATGAAATCCTGGGACTCTTTCCGGTCAGGGTGCAAAACGATGCCTGGAGACGAACTCGGAGACCGACGTAGAACGTTTACCAAGACAACCACAAATCCACACGGTACGTTCTACATAAGTTTGGGGTTCATGCTTATTCGTCATAGTTGCTGGGAAAAGAGTCATCGTGAAACAAGATATCATTGGGAAGGAACCCTAATGGGCTGCACATATGTAGTACCACTTGTCGCAGAAGGAAGGCGCAAATCATAGATCAAGTCACACTTTCCCAGTGACTCCTTCCACCCCAATAGCCCCCTCCAAATTCTATAGCAACCAATCAGGGCGCGCAATATAACTTCTTTCCCTTTCCTGCCAGCATACACATGCCACGATCCATAACCCACCTTTTTACGCCATCATGGATCGCCGCGTAGTCAACCGTACGGACGAGACCATAGAATCAACTGCCGAAGCAACTGAATATCCTGCTATTACCGGGTTTCAGCATACCAGAGACTATGTACTCCCTCCTTACATCCATGAATGGACTCCGCTCACATTCTGTCGTCATCTCATCGGTGTCTCCGGGATGTTTGTTGCATACTTTCCGGATCATCAGCTTCCGGTTCAAAACATGGTGCCAGCATGCTTCGATAACATAGATGCTGGTCTCGTTTCCAACTGATATCTTTAGCGCCGCCAAGTGCGTCAGTAACAAACTCCTTCATCAGCTAGGCCAAAAATTAACAGTCGACATAAGAGGCAGAATGCGAGTGCGAGCCACAAGACCCTATCGGCACAACTGTCAAGCCGATAGATCGGAGAGATAGTTAGTCCATGCCTACAAACTATAGGAACATGATTCATAAGCGCTCCTAATAGTACATCCCCGTGTCCCCTTTGCTCGCGTCAAAGAGGTACTCTAAAGCTAAATCGCGAGACAACAGAAACTTCGCCAAACTCCACGCCCCTCGACACATCGCCAAAAACACCAACAGCGGTGCCAAAGTCCGTCACGCAACTCCGCACGCAAATTATACACGCCGTGGAATAACATCCGTGGAAAACGACAGTCGAGAAATGAGGAGAAGCAAGGATAGCAGATGCAACATCTTTTTCATGGATATTGTTGGGGTTTTTTTGATGAAGCTAGGATTGATATAAATACGTGGTTGATAGCCGCGTCTAACAGACAAAATCTGAACATTAACAGTACAATAAACGACAAACACCTCCTTGAACAAAAGAAAGAAGGAAAGAAAGAAGAAATGTCAGCGGTCAAAGTAGCAGTTCTTGGCGCAACCGGCCGAACGGGCCAAATCATCATCGACGGCCTCCAAGCCTCAGAGACCAAATTCGTGCGCAACGCTCATGATCACCGGAAATCCAACTGCCTCGATCTAACTAGCACCAGGACATCATTGCTCTCGCCCGAGCCTCTTCAATCAACAGCGCCGCAAACCAAGCTCTCCGTGAAAAGGGAGTCAAGGTGGTGCTCGCAGACCTCGCTGGTCCCCACGAGGACCTCGTCAAGGTGCTCGACGGAGTCAACGTCGTCATCTCGGCCATCATCTGGAGCCATCTGGATGACCAGATTCCCCTCGCAAAGGCCGCCAAAGAAGCTGGAGTGGGCAGAATCGTCCCCTGTTTCTGGGGTCCCGCTGCGCCCAGGGGCGTCAAGATGTTTATGGACATGGCATGTCTCCTCCCACCTTTTTTTTCTTTTCTTTCCTTTCTTCGCACAAAAAAAGCTGGACTGACCATGGCGTAGAAATTGGACAGCCTCGCCAAGATTCAGCAACTTTACCTGCCCTACACGGTCATAGACGTTGGCTGGTGGTCCCAGCAGATGATCCCCAACCTGCCCTCAGGCCGCACCAAGCACGCCGCCTTCGAGGCCATGCTCTGCATCCCCGGCGACGGCAACGTCCCGCTGGCCCTCACCGACTACAGGGACATTGGGCACTACACCGCCAAGATCATCACCGATCCTAGGACCCTGAACAAATTCGTCTTTGCCTACACCGAGGTCATGACGTTCAACGAGGTCATGGACCAGATTCACAGGCTCAGCGGCGAGAAGCCCGAGCTTCCATACGTAAGAAACAGTCAGAAACTCGTAGAAATGCGAGGAACCCAGATATTCCCCTCCCCAAAACAAGAAAACTAACGTTGGGTTAAAAAAAAAAACAGCGAAGCGGGGAGCAGATCCAAAAGGACATTGCGTCCGCCGCAGAAATCCTCAAGACCAAGCCAGACGACTGGCAGTCCAACCTCTCCCTCATCATCGGCCAGTACCTCAACCTCCTCGGCGTGAGGGGCGACAACACGCCGGAAAGGGCCAAGTACCTCGGCTACCTCGACTTCAAGGAGCTTTACCCAGAGGTCAGGGGCAGGACCATGGAGTCTGTTCTCACCGACGTCCTGGCCGGCAAGCCGAGCGGATACGTGGACCCTTCCAACTACAGCATTACGGCCGAGCCGACCAAGGAGTCTTGATGTCACCATTGCAGTGAGTGGGTTGAGTAGTGTGTTAAGGAGGTATATGCAGGAAGGAATGTCGACATGGCAGTAAATTGAGAATCGCAAAGTATGGATCTAGATACACGGTAACCAGAATTCGATATCACTTGGTTGGTTTATTCATCTCTCTCGCAAGTTGTTATGGGCAAGTCACATAAAGAGAAGAAATGTAGATTCATTTCATACACTCAGAGTCAGTTGCGCATCCCTAAGAATGTGTATGGCCTTTGAGTGTGACATTGGAGCCTTTTCACCACCATCCATCTCTACATAAATAATGCAATTTTCCCTCATCAAGTCTACATCCCTCCATCTCTTTACAATCTCCCACCCTCACCTCTTCCCATCCCAAGGCCACTCCCCAATCCCGGGCCTCGGAAGCGCCCAATTCCCCCTCTCCTCGACCCCAAGCCCCCCGCACACAACACCCCCCTTTCTCGCCAACATCTCCTCCGCCTCCCAAACCCTCTTCTTTTTCTCCCCATCTTCCCCATCCAGCCGCAACCGCCAGCTCCCCACATCGAGCAGATCCTCGTCCCTAGCATCCGGCAAGGCAATCACGCACTCAGCCCCATTCCTAACGCACCTACTACAGCAGCGCTCCTCCTCGCCCCCCGCCACGACCAGCAGCGTCCCCCGTCGAAATGTCAACGAGCACCGCAGTCCCCCGGCAAAGCACCGCAGACAAGCCCTCTCCCCCGTCATCTCCTGCCCAAAATGCGGCCTGCAAGTGAAGGGACGCCACGCCTCCCTCGCAGGAAACCCGTCCACGTACTCGCTCAACCCAGCAGTGATGCTCTCCCGATTCCCGCAAAAAACCCTCCACGTATCCTCCTCGACGTCCTGCAGCCTGTGGAACCAACCCAGGTCGTCCTCGCCTGGCAGCCTGCCCCTCCCGCCGACCTGCGCGACCGACTCCTCGGCGTACTCGGCCAGGTCGTCCATGCTGCAGGACGTCATGCCCTTGCGCGTGTCCCGCTGGGAGCGCCACTCGTCGAGGTGCTCCTCCAGACGGGCGGCAGCCTCCCGCATAGCCATCCTGTTCTTTAGGTCCTCGACGTACTCGTCCGCCCAGCTCTCCGCTATGGCCAGCGACTCGGCGTTGTAGTTGTCCACCCACTGCTTCTCCCTTCGGTACTCCATGTCCCGGCGGTCCTGCCGGAGGTCTAGGACCATCTGCAGGACAGGGGGCAGCTCCATGTCGGGCACGTTTTCAAAGTCCACCTTGTTGGCCGGTTGCTCGACCTGCGGCGCTTTCTGAGCTTTGTTGTTGCTTGGTGCGTGCTCGTCTTTGCCGCGGTCGCCTTGATCATTTTCCTCGTTTCTCTCTGCTTCTCTCCTAGCTTCGCAGCTTTCTTTCCCATCATTCTTCTCATTCTTGTTGAGGGCCATTGTCTTTTGCTGCTGTTTTGGAACCCTAATTCTACGTACCGTGCCAGGTCTGAGGAGCGTGTGCTTTTTTCCCGACTTTTAAACCAAGCAAAAGTCATACAAAGTCAAATTTGCGCAAGTATGACGGGATAACGGACGCCCCAGTTGAATTTAAATAAATGTTGAAGAAAAGGAGATGCTGAAAACACCGGCCCATTCGTGCTTGTTTGCTTGACCTGAACAAACAACAAAGCGTTATCAAACAAACGGGGGGGCATCAAACAACCGACGGCCAGACACAGCCCAGCACAAGCATTATTAGAAAGAACGACCATGTCATGTATCAAAATGTCGGCATTAACTATCGTAAAACTCTACTATCCTCTCCTGTGGAAAGACTGTTCCTGAGCACCCGTGCTCAATCATGAACAACGAAGCAAAACACCTCGGTAATGCCTTCAGTGACATCCAATAAAAAATCCAAAATGCTCTACAAACCCTTGGTTTGTCCAGATAAAAACATTCTTGTAACCAATAGCCGATAAGGCCTCTGTAAATTCTGGGCTTGCGCCTCTGTGGTATCATCTCTTGGTTCTGTGAGATGTAGAATGGAAAATAAAAGCAAAGAAATCCTGGAAAAAACGCCAAAAGAAATGTGCCCGAGTCCCCGAGACGCCTGTGCATTATTTGTGATGTAGAAAACGATCATCGCTGGAGGTAATCCCCAAACTCCGGCTTTCTCAAGTTAAAACGTATCTTTGGCATAGTAAATGACATGAACAAAAGGTAAAAGTCGGAAAGAAAAGTAGATGAAAAGAATAAAGAGAAAATAAAGGCGAGATGCGTTATTAAGATCGCCTCGGATAGTTGATGCAGCATTAGCCAGACGCACCAGATGGAACACTCCGAGGAGTAACATCTCCGCTGGAGTGTCGGCTGCCGATTTGCTGAATGATCGTCTGTGCATCCACGTCAGCAAGAACACGCCGCTTCTCGCGAACCTTGGACAGCCTTCCGGTGATCATCCTTATCACTAAGAACAAGTTAGTGTGTATTCATAACTCGTCCAGCTCATGGAAGACTTACTGCTCTTCACATGCTGATCCTCGTCGCTATCAGGATCAGCGTCCTCGGCTTCCTTCGACGCCAGCTTCTTAGACGGCGTATCGTCGTCGCCATCGAGAATCGCCTCCAGCATCCTAATCGCTGTGATGTACGACAGCTCGCAGCCGGGCAGGTTTGAGTTGGTGACTTCATCAATAGCTGCCGCACGACTCATCTCGAGCGCTCGTTCCCACATTAGCTTCTCGGCATTGATACCCGGCGTCAGGTACACATTCTTCATGGCGCTGCTCTCGGCGCAAGAAGCGACAGATGAGGCATGTTGATTGGCCGGGTGGTTCGGATGGTCGTCTGGCAGCAGCCTCTGGGCCTCCATCAACTTAAGACGGACGACTTCGGACTTCTCGAGGACTTCGTTGAATCGCCCACGGACCCACTGCACAACAGCGTTGATGCGCTGAGTTGCCATCTGACGAACAGTAGCCGATAGTCCACTGCCAACATCGCCTCGGCTCTTCTTGGACCACCACAAACTAGCTATGTCCATAGCTTTAGCCAGTAACGTAAGTGACTTCACATACAGCACCAACGCCTCCTCTGCCACAGAGACCACAGCCTCTACCGTAAGACCATCGTCCTCGGCATCCTGGTCCTTGACAGACCCTCTGAGGCTCTCGCCCGAGGGTGCAATGGGGATCAGCTGCTTGTACTTGACTTCAGCAAAGCCATAAACACAGTCGCTCCGAGTAGCAAAGTCCTCTATCGTTTGTGCGGAGCGTACATCTTCATCAGCATGCTGGCTACCTTTACCGTCGCTGATCAGACCAGCCGTAGCGGGCGTAGGGTAATCGGGGTAAGGCTGGTAGATTGGCGGTGACTGACCCTTGCCACTCCTCAGCGGCGGGACCCTGAAGCCAAACAACCTGAGACTCGCATCCTGGATCGCCTTCGAGATGACACCTGCTGATCCTGGACTTGCGGAGAGGGCCTTCTCATACGAGGGTCGCCTGTCGTGCGATGCCTTGCCCTGGGCCACCAGCGCGGTACGAGATGCGGGCGTGGGAATAGCCCCAGTCGCTGAGGTCGGGACCCCTTGTTGTGTAGCTCGTCGAGCGATCTGCCCTGCTCGAGGGCTCTGCGCTTGGTTGGCAGCCAACTCATCTGCAAGGGCGTTGACCTCGACATGCCTCCTCTCGACGACGACATAGTCGCGCTCAAACATGACATCCTGAGCAGCCTCATCGTCTTCAGACGATGACTGTAGAGACGCGCCCTGGCCTCGTCGCGTTTCAGTCTGGCGAGGCTCCTCTGCAGCGGTGCGTGCCGGTCTATCCGATTGGCGATGATAATTGGGTGCCGTGGCGGAATGTTGCGGTGCTGGTCGTCGGATACCTAGACCGTCCTTGGCGTCGCGAGGAGAGCTGCTTGGCCGAACAAGGTCTTCACTACGACGAGGCATAGGGCTGCTGGAAGGCGGTGTCCGGACAAGCTGATCCCTGGGTGATCTCGAGCCGTTCTCTCGCGGTGATTCGTAGCCTCGACTTCGCAAGGAACCCGCGCGAGATGGGGGCTTGGAACCTCGCTGCAGTTGTGCTTCAGTCTCAAAGTCCGGTTCCAGGATCCGCCTGGGCGGCTTCGGAACATCGTCCTCTATTAATCCCGGAATCTCACCCGTAATCACGGGGTGAGAGAAGAAGTTCTCAAACGTCAACCTTTCAACTGGGCTTCGCTTCAGTAAAGCGCGGGTGAGCGCCCTCATCTCCGGGCTCACGGTCACTTCACGGGGGTACTTGATTACATCCTCGGCCGCTTCGATCCTACGCAATAGCTCCACATGATTCTTCGCACGGAACGGAGGCCGCGCAGCAGCCATTTCGAACAATACGGTTCCAACAGACCATAAATCCGCCTTGGCATCATACCGTTCGTAGCGGAGAATCTCTGGGGCCATGTAGAGCGGTGATCCGCAGAGTGTATCAGCTAGTGAAGTGGCAGGCAGCACTCGAGCGAAGCCGAAATCGGCCAACTTGAGCATTGGTAACGAGGCCACACCAGCGACTGGGATCAACGAACCCTGGCTTCCTTCCAATATCCTGGATGAGGAACCTCCTCGAGATGTCCTGGGCGGCAGTAGCAGGAGATTCTGAGGCTTGACATCGCGGTGGACGTAATTCTTACTCCGCAGGAATTCCAGCGCACTGGCGAGCTGTTTGAGAAAGTGGCGAATGACGACTTCGTGCAGCCCAGCGTTGGGTCCTTGTGATGGGTACTTGCGCGCCAATTCCTGGGTCACGGGGAACTGGTCCAGCCTGTCCCTCTTCTTTATAAAGTGCGACAGGTCGCCGAGTTCGCAGTATTCCATGATAAGGTTAATGTGTGTCGACGACTCTATGCAGTCGTGAAGGCAGACGATGTGCGGGTGTCGCAGCGTCTTGAGGATCCGGATCTCGCCATAGAGGTTCTCCTTCAGCTTCTTGTTGAGTCGGTCGAGCTCTACTGACTTGATGGCTACCGTAGCTCCCGATTGCTGTGGGGAAGTGTCAGCACAACGAGGGTTCTGTGGCATACGAAAAGCCGAGCTTGGTTCGACCACTGCGTAACCCAAAGTCCGCCAGGTGACTGCTACGCCTAGACGGCGGCAGATCCGACAGGAGCAGCGGGAAACACAGACAGGGCTGGGTGCGAAGCTCATACCTTGTGTAAACCAGCATATACCTGGGCGAAGCTGCCCTTACCAATGTCCTTGGTTATAGTAAAGTCCCCAACGCTTCGTCCTGACTTTCGGGACCCCGAAGGCCCATCAGATAGGGTTGTCATGGCTTCCTGCGGAGGCGGGTTATCGAGTAGGCAGGAAGAGAAGCGACGAAGCGATGCGACTGCCCCGGCTGGGGGTTATACGTTGAGGGAGACGGGACGGATCGGTCGGTTCGTCATGTACACGGGCGGGAAGGAAGTGTATCGGTCGAGATGGATGGTTCTCGGTATAGTGGGATAAGGTCGACGGAGGCAAACAAGTATGCAAGAGGTAGGGGAGGATGGCAGCTGTTGTTTGTTGCGATGACTTGGACGGGTAGCTTGTATCGATATGGTCAGGCGATAAGCTCCAGGCCGATTATCTGGACTAGCACAGGTAGAGCAGACCAGAAGTGCGACTGGGGGACGACACACTGCGGGGAGGTAACAATGACACAGGGTCAGCGAACTGCACGTACAATGAAGAAGTGGTGTTAGGCTAGACGAGCGCGAAGCAATATAAGAGGAAACGGTTAAGAAAGGGAAGAAAAGAACAAAAGACAAAGTTCCCAGAGGTTATGAGTGAGCGTGTCGCACAGAGTGCAGGTGCAGGTACAGCGGTACCGTGACGGACCACCTCTGACTCTGTCACTTCTGTATGGAGAAGCGCAGCCATGGGCGATGCCGGCGCTGCTTGCTCACTGGCTGGCTGTAGCGTGGGCTAGGCTGGTGACGGGGAGAGCTGGGGGGTCTGCAGTGGGTGGAGCCGCCTGCTAGGCCGCAGGCTGGGGGATGATCCCAGAGAAGTGGCCCAAATAGGTTATCAGGGGTGGGTGGGCGGCGCTGTCAATGGTTCCCGGACATCAAGGGATTGACAGAGAGAGAAGAGTTGAGTCAGTGCGTACATACCTTTTTAGGGGCGAAATCACACACTGTGCTCGCTCCTACAATGGTGCTCCTGCAGCTGTTGTAACAATAGCCGGTGACGAACACTGCCTGGAAGGCAAAAAAAAAGGGTCGCCTAGAGCAATACTCAAGAGTACTGGCTAATCCCAGTAAGTCCGAAAGACTAGATCACTGCCTGCCGTCTTTCTGTATTAGAAGTGGACTCTCTTTCTTTCGATAGCGAGGATCGGCAAGGCGTCCGGTTACCTTGGTAATACTCCGTACTGTAGGAGGAATTAAACGAGAGAGCCTAAGACGTTGCACAGGGCTAGAACTCTTGGACGAAGAAAGAAGGCGGAGCGAACGATTCAGATGAAAACTGGCTGTTTTGTCCTCGGTTCGGCGCTTACTTAAGTCGGGATAAGTTTACAAAAACGTCGAGTGCGTCGTACAAACTTCTGTCGGTCCCAAAGGTTGTTGTTGCTGACTGATGATGATGCTACGCAGGGTGAGCTTATTAGAATCGTTCCATCGGCAATACTGATCTCGCACGTCATGTAATTTGGGATATGGTTCCTTTATATGTCTCGGATCTCAGACAAAAAGAGAAAGGAAGGGAAAGGGGAGATACACGTGCACTTGCACGTCTTGCAAAGAAATAACGAGCCCTGATGGCGTGATGAATGGTCAAAATGGTTAACAAATGATCCAAAAAACGTTTCGACTTACCCTAGCACTAAACAGCAATGAGATCGCCATACGTCAGAGTTTCAACTGTTGGGAAAACCCCATGTCAATCTTTGGGAAAGTTTCGGAGACCCAAAAGACGAAATATCAAAGATATAGGGGGGGAAGAAAATGACCTAGTGGGAGATGATGATGGATAATGGATAATGGATTGATGACGGCGCGGATGATGGACGTGTCAAGTGATCGTGGCAGCGCCAAAAAGGTGTGAGCGTGAGACAGACCCGTGAACCTTATAAGCTTAGATCGTCAAAGTCGCTTGTCCCCTACAAGTACTTACCGCGATCCGGGGGGGGGAGGAATCAAAGTAAGCCACGAAGTGTGTATAAGAGCCAATGCTTTCGAATATAGGCGGTGAAAGAAAAGGAACGTGTAAGGAAGGGGGAAAGGATTAGTCGGGGGATGGGTTGATGCGTTGATTGGGGGTGGGAGTGCAGTGTTGCAGCAGCAGGAGGAATGGGCATCCCATATCAAGAAAACAAAACGGGGGCGGGCATAGACACACATCACGTCGCATCGCAGCTGTCCTCGTGATACCCTTCACCATCTTTCTCAACAAGAAGAAAGTCTAGCCTGGGCAACGAGAATTGGCACCCCCGGACCTGCCTATCAGCGCAGGCGATTGCAGGGACAGTTTCACCCGCTGTTAGCGTTTCTCCAACCCTCTACCACTTCCCCCAGCAATTCTCTAACAGTGTGTAAACCTTTCACAGTGCATACGGAGCAGTGCTAGTAGCAGCAAGGTACACTGTGTGATAACCTGCATGGCCAACCACCACCATCAATCAATCAGGTCGCCCACTCTCGTTTCCCCCCCTGCAGGACGTACATACATAATCCGCATGTCTCGTTCTAGTTTCCGTGATGGACAAATAATCGAATACGGGTTCCTTGTTTGTTTCTGCTCGTCAGCGTTAGGGCCCGGGACTTGATCTGCGACAAAGAGACCTCCTCCACCTGCTACGGAGAATACTACATTGTACATACATGCTCCTTACGAAGTAACGCACACTTATCTTGCCTCCAAGGTGATCCTTATCATTGCGACCCTTATCGTACATAACATACTTGTAGCCGCCGTGACCATCTATGGCACTTGGCGCCTTTGGACCTGTGCTGCTGTGCGATAGCGGAGGGGTACTCCGTACATACGGGTGAAAGATAAGCTGGGTTCGGAGGGGAATTCGGGATGGCGCGTGCTACAGAACCACGGCTTTTTTTCTTTCTTTCATCTGATACTCCGTAGATGAACCTTTAATCAAATCTTATCTCATGTTTGCGTCCTTGGAGGTAATCGGGCTTCTTCTTTCCGCCTCCGGACAGTGCCGGCAGCACTATGACGCTACTTGCGGTCTCCGGCTCGCCCTTCCAGAAACTTGCCATTGGATTTGGGGCATTGCATCATACCCACTCATGACCTCGCGAGGCAGACGCAAGCAACATCATGCAAAATTACTCGTACAAGTAAACCTCGTCCATTTCCCCACGAGGCAAAGCAGCAATTCTCTAACAAGTCCGCATCCGTCGCCTCGCTCGACTCCCTTGCAATTATGGGATTCGTCTTTTTTTCTTTTTTTTTTTTTTTTTTACGTACGAAGAATCCCCAGCGCTTCCCTGCCCCCCCTCTCCTTCAAACAGATTAAATAAATAGCAAGTGAATTGTCACTACATTCAGGCACATAATGAGGCCGTGCAGGATGGCATATAGGTACGACCTAGGAACGACCTAGGAACATCAATTGACCAGCCGCCGAACTCACTACTACACACAACCGGGCAAACCGGGTTTTCGTCCAGTTTACTCCAACTTCCAGAGCTTGTCTCGAACGTGGGCCGTCATGATTTGATCGCCGGGTGCTCCACCAATTCCCAGTCGACAGGACCCTTTTTCGACTTTCCCACCTTCCCCAGCACTTCTGCATTAGCACCGCGTTATCGACAACAGAACAAGCCTTCTTATCGCCCCGGTGGCCTGCATGCCTGGGAGGGGGTGCGTATGTGTGTGTGTGTGTGTGTGTGTGTGCGTGTCGGCGTTGCAGGTTGCAGTGCGTGCCGCATATGCTCCTCCACTCTTTTTCCCCTTACTTACTCGCTCCGGCCTGCCCATACACACTCATGTTCTCGAGCTCGTGTTTTCCTTTATGCTGTTTGCGGTCCGGGATTGATTACAGCCCTGACATCATAAGTTGAAAGGAAGCGACGAGGGGGAGCATCATCTGACTCCAAATCTTGATCCCGCTCTCCGCCCCCCTCTCCCCCCAAATTCGCGGACAGGAGCCCGCAGCATTCCCACGGCCAGCTTATGTGACAAGAAATAGATAAAAAAAATTCGATCTTTTGGCAAAACAGAGGGAGAAAGAGGGAGGGGAGGGAGGAGCGGCTTGTGAAACGTCCCTGTGGAACCCGCCAGCGATTTTGTATTTTGTGTGGTTGTACTCCGTACGGGAATTGGATATTAACGTCCCTTATTTGTACGCCGTAGTGCGCACCATCGCCGTAGAAAGATGGTGTCACACCTAAATGGATGCGATGCAACCCTCCCCTCCTGGCACGCCGAATCTAAACCGCTCGTGATTGGGTACATATATTGGATCGGGATATTCTGCCCGTTGACTGGAGACAGCGCGAGCGTTCAAGTCGGCAGCGTTGGAGTGCGTGAGCTCGTCCCTTGAGGCTCTCCATGTGTCAATCCCCAACACGGACATTGATATACATGCCTACTTATTTCGAGAAACGGCTGGCTCGCCCATCTCCACACAGTGATCGCTCGCAGCACGTAGCGACTCGAAGAGAGAAACTACGAGTCCGGCTGCAGCTCACATGAGAAACCTACACATGAGAAACTTACACATGAGAAACCTACAAAGTGGCAGTACGGAGTACGCGATTGTGCACGAGATGTAGTGCGACCCCGTGCGGTGCTCCAGAAACGTCAAAATGGGGTGCGATGGTGTCAGACGCTCAATAGACCGCCGGTTTTACACGAGCACCTCCCTTCACAAGTGCAGCCCCTTTTTACCTCACGCTCCTTTTCAACGTAGGTGAAGCGTGAACCGAATTTCAACTTTTTATTCTTTTTGTTTTCAATGTGTCTTCTTTGTTTTCAATGTGGTATCTTTGTCATTGGTATCTTTTCATCATCTAAGAACAATATAGTATGATCTAGTGACCCTTGGACTTCTCTACAGTGGGCAGCTCCTTGATCGCCTCGGAGATGATGCTCAAGCCCTTGCGCAACTCATCCTCGGTAATGACCAGAGGAGGAGCGAAGCGAATGATGTCGCCGTGTGTAGGCTTGGCCTAATATCGTGAAAAGTCAGACATGATTCATCAAAGATTGAGAGGATACAAAGAAGAGTATTACATACCAAAAGACCCTTGCTCTTCAGCAAGATGCACAAATCCCAAGCCGTCCTCCCGGAAGCAGCCGACTCATCAATGACGACGGCATTCAGCAGGCCCTTGCCGCGGATCGTCTTGATGATGGGGCTCTTGAGAGCGGCGATACCCTCGCGGAAGAGATTGCCCAGCTTCTCAGCATTCTCCGTCAGCTTCTCCTCTTCCATGAGCTCGAGGGCGCGAATGGAGACGGCGCAGCCGAGAGGGTTGCCGCCGTAGGTTGAGCCGTGCGTTCCTGGCTCTACGACCAACATAACGTCCTTGTCGGCGAGGACGCAGCTGACGGGGTACATGCCACCCGAGATGGCCTTGCCGAGCGTCACCATGTCGGGCTTGATGCCCGCCCACTGAGAGCAGAGCATGCGGCCCGTGCGGCCGATACCCGTCTGGATCTCGTCGCAGATGAAGAGAACGTTGTGCTTCTTGCACAGGGCGCTGACCTGCTGGAGGTAACCCTCATCGGGGACGACAACACCAGCCTCGCCCTGGATGGGCTCGATGATGAAGGCGGCCGTGTTCTTGCCGTGCAGCTCGAGAACCTCCTCGAGGTCCTTGATGTTGTTGTAGCGGATGAGCTTGCCGGTGACAGGGCACTGAGCTCCGATGTTGGGGACGTAAGGGCCGTAGTTGTCCTTGGACTCAGGGTCCACTGATAGAGAGATGGCAGTCATCTATGAAGGTAGAGTTAGCCTTTTCTACAACCCATGTGAAAATGCGTGGTCTGGGTCATGATGATCATACCGTGCGGCCGTGGAAGTTGTCGGAGGCTGAGAAGATGAGAGCCTTGTCCTTCTCAACACCCTTGACCTTGTACGCCCACTTCCTGGCAATCTTGATAGCCGTCTCCACAGCCTCGGCGCCCGTGTTCATGGGCAGCGACATGTCGTAGCCAAACATGTCGCGGACCTTTTCAGCCCAGCGGGGGAAGACATCGTTGTGGAAAGCACGCGAGCTGAGCGTTAGACGGCCAGCCTGCTCCGTGAGAGTCTTGACCAGCTCCGGATGGCAGTGGCCCTGGTTGACGGCACTGTAGGCGGAGAGGAAGTCAAGGTAGTGGTTGCCCTCAGGGTCCCAGACGTTGACGCCCTGAGCGCGGGCAAAGACTACAGGCAGAGGGTGGTAGTTGTGCGCGGCGTAGGCCTCCTCGCTGGCAATTGCGCTCGAGGTGGACTTGCAGTGGAAGCGCGAGTTGGCCGTGGCCGAGGGATCGACCCGCGGGGCATCATCAGCGTGGGGTGCCATGTTGGATAAAAGGTGTGACTATTTTAGGTAGGTTTTGTGAGCAAAAGGAAGCCGATGAAAGTCACGACCAGATTTGAGGCTCGTTTTTGGTGGAAAAGAAGGACAAGAAAGCAAAAGATAAGGGTTAAACAAAGTTGAGGATTTTCAACCAACAATCAATAAGAACAGCAATGGTGGTTGGCTATCGACGGGTAGAAAGTGTAAAGAATGGTCCCAAAAGGGTCATGTGGCGTCATGATAAACTTACTTGACTCGCAGGGGAAAACGGGTTCGATAGGTTCAACCTATCAAATGGCGACGATTAAAAGAGCCTCAACTCAAATATCAGCCTATCAAGGTAGCACTGAAAGTATCTTGATTCTGCGCAGCTGGAAAAGGACGTCCCTTTCTTCCTTGCACTAGGTAAGTTTTTAGAAGGTGATTTGCACTGTCCGGTATCCAGTGTGGGGGAATATCAAGAAGACCTAAAACTTGTCGTAAAAAACCTGGGGAAAAAAAGGAAAAAAGAAGGAGAGAAATCGAGAGAAATCAGTTGAGCGGGAAGTAATGCCTCAAATACTCATTTCCCCCTCCCGGCCTCTCATCCTGATCAAAAGAGGAGCGGGCGGGAGAAAAAAATCTCATTGTGTTTTTTTCTGACGAAGTGGCTCGCCGCTATACCCCTAAGTGCAAGTATGAGCGGCCACCGCGTCACGAGCGGAGAGGTTGCGGTACTGGATTGGAGCCGTCTGAAGCACACACGGAGGCACAGGCGACGGCGACCCGAACTGATTGCGACTTGCAGACCGGGAGGCTCTTCCACTATGCAGAAAGCCGAGGCCAGCCGACCCACCGCTCGACCAATGAATGCTTCGTCATTACGTACATGTTGCCTGCCGCAAAGAAACAAGCCCTGGTCTGTTTGGCCTGTACGTAGTTTTGGAAGTGAACACATGATCCTGTACGGAGTCATCCAGGTATACAATTACCATATAGATATTACTACCAGTAGTAGCTTGGGAGCAGTTTTAGCTATTGAACTTTGACTATTACTTGTTTGCGGTCTTGGGCAAGAACGAAGACCAAGGGCACGTGACGCCGTGACCGAAATCCTACCTACAAGTATTGAGGCTTGACGGTCTTTGACCCCTCTCTGCCCGGCCCGGCAATGGCAGGTTACTCCGTAGCCTTGCAGCAATATCTACTACTACTAGTAGTACTGCGAACTCCGTAGTGGCATAATCCAAGGGACCATTGCGCATGAGTTCTACGGCGAAACTACAAGTTGTGCATTTGTTTTGCTACTGCTTCATGCGAATTGTCGATTAGCTATACATTTGCGGCAACCGTCCATTGCAGCTCCGACACAACCCTACGCCATTGTCTGATCAGGCGAGCCTCGGTTACATGACGATGGGCAGTCTCAGGATAAGTAGGTTAACTCATCTGCATTATTGGCACTCGGGCACTACATGTCTAACCAGATCTTGCCACAGCACGAATCGCAAGCTATATATAGAGGCATCTTCCCACCGTCGCCAAAGAAAGAAGTCGAAAGAGGCAACCATCAGCGATACCGGCGGGCACTGGCTCGGAATCATCCTTAGGCAACCCCACAAGATCGTCTCAAACAAACAAGCCTTTCCCGGCCCCGAGAAGCTTGTTCACCCTACCAACAGATATATCATATCGAGGAAAGGATGGACCATGGCTGTTCTTCACTCTTCATCACCGTGTACGGGATTCCCTCTGTAAACCGTCTTATCAGAATCATTCAGACCGAAGTCTATCCAAATGCCCAAAGCTTGGTTCATGCAAAAAGGCTAAGATGTGCTCATATCATGCTATGAACAATGGGCTGGCGAAGAAAGGAGCATGCGCACGTCGTCAAAAGTCTTTTCTGGGCTCGCACAACAACCACAACATCTGACGTCTGATATCTGATATCATGGGCTCAGATCACAACCTCTCCTACCCAATTGAGTTGTGAAGCTTACTTGTATATGGTATTCAATAGCAGTATGCGAACTGCATCTCCCAAAAATAACAAGCAGCTTGCAGATGGTTGACAAAAGTCGTATTTTGTCAAGTACTCCGTACTCGGTTATCTCAGACTTGTATGTGGCGTCGAGGTGCCACAAACGCCACAACCGCCCCTAAGCACCCTCTCACACAACATCCACACTTCATCTTCTCATCAAATGCATCACCTCACAAAGACACCAGAGAGACACCCCATCTCATAGACTTGACTTCAAAGAGGGGGGATACCGTCATAAAGAAAAAAGAGAAGAAAAAAACATGTTTGGCCCCTCAGCCCAGAATGACCTCGCCAACAGCAATACCGCCGCCGCCACCGCCGCCAGCAACTTTGGTGTCTTTCGCGCTATCCTCACCATTCGGCTCGTCAACGCTTTTGTCGTAACCACCTTTTTTCAGCCAGATGAGTTCTTCCAGTCCCTTGAGCCGGCATGGAAGCTCGCTTTCGGGCCTGATAGTGGCGCCTGGATCACCTGGGTAAGTAACAATACTTCTTCTCTCTCATGTAGCATCTCACTTACAACTCTTAGGAATGGCATCACCAGCTCAGGTCGTCTATTCACCCCCTCATATTTGCCGGGGCGTACAAGGTATCAGACTACCTAGGGGCCTTCATCCCCATGGCATTGACCACACGCACAGCACTGCTCGTCGCAACTCCTAGGATCGTCCAAGCTGTCTTTGCCGCCCTGGGAGATTATTACACATGGAGGCTCGCCCGCAAGATCCATCCCGACCAGCCAATCACCCTCTCCGCCGTAAGTTCCATCTCTCTCTCCCTTCCCAAATCTCCTGTGTAAATCTTTCTTGCTTTTCTTTTTTCTCTTTTCTCTAAAACACAAGCTGAAAGCCGCAGCTCCTCCTCCAACTCCTCAGCGCGTGGCAGTGGTTCACCTCGGTCAGAACCTTTTCCAACTCCCTCGAGACAACCCTCACGGCCATGGCCCTCTCCTACTACCCCTGGCACCTCGTCGCCCCCAAGCCCCCCATGACCGCAGACTCCCTCAAGACGGCCTCGGGCTACAGCATGCCGGCCATCAACGTCGCCAGTTTGCGCACCTGTCTCGTCCTGGCCGCCCTGGCCGTCGTCCTGCGCCCCACGAACCTCCTCATCTGGGTCACCATCGCCGGCGTCACCCTCACCCGCGTCGGCCTCTCGGGCGAATCCCCGCTAACGGGCCGGGACGTCTTCGTCTTCCTCCGCGAGGTTGTGCTCTGCGGCTCCGCCGTCCTCGGCCTGTCAGCCTGGGCAGACAGCCGTTTCTTCGGCTTCTGGACCTTCCCACCTTGGAACTGGCTCAACTTCAACCTCAACCAGGACCTAGCCGTCTTCTATGGCCGCAACCCCTGGCACTACTACCTCCTTCAGGGCATCCCCCTCCTCACCACCGCGAGCCTCCCGCTCATCCTCCTTGCCCTTGTCAAGCCTACATCCCAGGCAAAAACCCCAGGGCAAGCCAACGCTCAACGCGTTCTCGCTGCCGCCGTATACGTCACGACCTTCAGCCTCTCGCTCATCTCCCACAAAGAAGTCCGCTTCATTTCCCCCCTCCTCCCCCTTCTCAACGTCCTCGCAGCCCCGCACGCAACCTCCTTCCTAACCTCGACCCCAACTCCCTTCATCCCCTCCCCCGACCGCCGACACCGCGTCTACTTCCGTCTAGCCCTCGGCCTCAACATCCTCCTCGCCGGCTTCCTCTCCTTCGCCCACCAGCCCGCACCCCTGACCGTCCTTTCCCACCTCCGCAACCAGCATGAGCTCATCCACGCCGGCCGTCCCACGGACGAGCTCTTCGCCCTCTTCATCATGCCCTGCCACTCCACACCCTGGCGCTCTCACCTCGTCCACCCCTCCCTGCACGCCAGGGCTCTGACCTGCGAGCCTCCACTGCACACGGCGCCCCGCACCCCGGAGCGTCTCAATTACCGTGACGAAGCAGATCGCTTTTACGACGACCCACAGTCGTTCTTATCTCGAGAGCTATTCGCCCCGGGGGCGCAGCTGCCGCGATACATTGTGGGCTTTGAGGGCATACAGCCATGGCTGGAGCATTTCCTGAAGAGTCCGCAGGGTAGGGAAACGGGCATGAGCCTTGTGAGAGTGTGGGATGCATTCAACGGCTTCTTTAACGAAGACTGGCGGCGGACGGGCAAGATTATCGTCTGGGAGACGGGAGTCTACGATGAGCGGCTCCCTGAGGACCTCGTGTCTATATCAAAAAGCATGTAATAATACCTTATTGGGAAAATGTATACGAGACCATGTTGAGCGATTCACTTGCAGAGGAAGTAAAATCCATAGAATGTTCCAGTATTGCTATCCATCTTGACACAAAACGCGCCATGACACCCGCTGAAGGCGACGTGGCGCGCGATATGAACAGAAGATGACGAACTCTCTTTTCTAACCCCAACGAAGCAAGAGCTTGCTTACCCTGATTGAGGGAGCAGCATACATTCAAAAAGTCATAGCATAATCGTAACCTCAAGCAACAAACAACCTAGCCCAAATGTCACTCAGTATCCTAACGGATCTAATGTTGACCTTGACAAAACAAGCATTCCCGCTACTGATGAATGATAATCGCGCCATGTAACGCATCGTTAATACAATGTAAAAGAAAAGTCCATGTCCTCGTAAGCTATAAAACCCCAATAGGCTTCATATTCTCATCATATTGACAAAAACAACTAGGCCTTGGCTTCCTTTGGAGCATTGGCTTCGGTTGCCACGGCGTTAGCTGGCTGAACCTTCTCACTCTCAATCACTTTAGCAACATTGTCCTGTGCTTCGGATATTTCGGGAGCAGAATGTTCAGCGGGTGTTGGATCTACAGGCTTCGAAGGCTCTGCAGGAGGAGGAGCGGGAGCATCCTGAGGTGTAGTGGGAACAGGTACGGTGGCCTTCGGCACGGTACGTTGTCCCGGAGTCGATTCTTCGGGAATCGACTCCGGGACATCGATGATAGGAGTCGGTGCTTGAGCTATCATTACAGCTGGTTCTTGAGGATGTGTTTGACCAGGCGTCAGTGAAGCGGGATGACCCTGCATAGGGACCCTGGGCTGGGGTGATGCGATAGGTGCCTCTGACGTTGCAACGACAACAGGAGCGGGAGCTCCAGAGGAGCCAGGAGTGGTTGGCAGCGTTTGCTTCTCTTCGTCACGAGTCTCAAGTTTGCCATCCAAGCTCTTCCCGCGTGCTAGAAATGCATTAATGCCTCTCTCTCTTTCATCAGCAGGCGGCGATTTCGTTCTCTTGATCTTATTCTTGATCCACTCCATCGCGCCTTTGTGCTCATCCCTTCCACTATCATTCTGTGAGTCAATGCTGGCCAAGGCCACTGATGCATCGCCACTATCCCCAGTAAAACTCTTGCGAGGCTTTGAAGCACTACCAAATGATGTTGTGCTGAAATCGGCGTGCTCGTTGCCGAGATTTCTCTCAGGTGACAAGACTCTAGGACTTTCATGTCCCTGCTTACCTCTTGAGGAAATCCTCCACCTTCGCTTCTTCTCTTTGTCTGTTGCATCACTTGTCCCAGACACTGCCGATGAGAGCTTCTCCCCTTCCTGCCCATCATGTTCGGAGCCGTCATGGTACGATGAATGCATCGAGGCTGGTGGTGATTTGTTTGCCAGCAATTTGCTTCTATCGTCTGGCTGTAAAGTGACCTCTGCCGGTATTTGTGATGCTCGGGGCGTTGGTTCCGAAGGTGCCTCCGCAGCCGTGCCTGCCTCAATTGCCGTTGGGTTGGGAGTAGGTGGTGGCTGGGTTTTCGACTCTTCTGTACTCACATATTGTGTCTGTTCTAAATGATTGGACATTTCTTGAGGTCCAGACAAAGCAGTCGAGGCCTGGTGGAGCGAAACAGTCGAACTGTGGGCGCTGTGGTGTATGCTTTCAGGCAGCCTTTTCTTCTTGAGCTTATTGGGTTGCCTCTTGCTCTCGTCTACCGGTGACCTTTGGAAGATGCTCGGTAAACTCTTTTCCTTCTGTGGAGTTGACGCCTCTGGTACCCCAAGTAGCCTTTCTTGGCTTCGGCCTGCTGTCGATGCTGCCTCAGGAGTGAGGTGCGTTGCACTGCCCATGGGCGGCGCAAGGCTTGATTTCTCGGACGGTGCCTGCTGAGACTCACTAGGATGGACTTGTGTGAGAGGCTCGATGTTCTCTTGTTTCCTGAATTTGCCCCCGGATACGGCAGGTGACTTCTTGGAGGGTACAGTATTGCTCCTATTCAACGTTCCAGTAGGAGTAGCCACCAGAGCTGGGCTACTTGGGGCACTCCCTTGTCTTGAGTGCCTCGAATTAACGGATCTATTCCTCCTGATCTGACCCTCGCGACGCACACTGTCAGCACCGGCGCTAGCATTTGAAGATGATCGGTTGACGCCGCTGCCCGACTTGGGTGTGGGCTCCAAGGACGAAATTGGTGTACCGGCTTGCACCTCCTTCATGGTCTTCTCATCCGCCGCAGTGCCTTGCATGCCAATCAGGAAATGATCTTGGTTCTCAATAAGGAAGATGAGAACGCATTGGTTTAATCTATACTCCTCAGGTGCCATTGCGTGGTTCGGATGCGAAAGCATACCGGGCTGAAAGATGGCTGCGAGATTCTGCGACGTCATGCGGTTCTCATCAGCCTTGGCGGCGAAGACGGCTAACAAATCGAGGATGTATAGCAACAATTGCTTGTTGAGGGGTGGGAGCTCAGTAATCAGCTGCTGGTAAGTCTCGATAGCCTTCTTTTCGTCAAAGTTTTCGACAAACTGCGGCCCTTCCGTGTCACCGACAGCTTGCTTTGTCGCGCCTCGCAAGGGCTGCCGAAATCTTTCGTAAAGCGCCAGTGGTACTACGGGCTCGGGTAAATCATTCAGATAGCGCCGGAGGACGTTTGAAGCATCGTGAACGGTATAGCCATCCCAGACCAGACCCTTACCATATCTATCGGGGGAGTCGAATATCGTCTTGAGCTCTTTGATGCGCTTTTCTGAGCCGCTGAGCCTGAAAATGCCTTCTATGTTGGTGGCTGTGTCTCGTTAGTAGTGCGGCAGATGTGTATAGATCGAAGATTACCTACCCTTCTCCTTGAGGAAGACGCCACACTTGGCAACCACGATCGGCACGTATCCATAGATGTAGCTCTGTCCATTCTCATCGACGAGAGAAATGGCGACGTTTGCGTAGGTTATACTTTGTCGTAGAGGTACACCGAATATTCCTCGGCTTTCTGCGGTCAGAGTATTAGCTTACGCTCGGTAAATGGACGACTCTCGCCGATCGCAAGAGAACTTCGGTCGGCATGCACAGCAGCAAGAATACAAGGTCACTGCTATATTGCTTCTACTCCTCGGCCAGGGCATGCAACCGCAATGTCAATCACAAGCATTGCTGCCCAAGCAATGCGCAGCTCCTTCAGTGCCAGTATAGATCGATGACAATTGCACGCTGCGGCAACAGAGCTCGAGAGGGCGTACCTTGAGGCTGTTCAGCGTGGGGCCTTGCGGCGAGCTTGAAACCCTTCCACCACGACTTGAGATCGCGCTTTGACGGCGGTGAAGCAGGGTTAGTGTGAGGTATTGGAGGTTGAGTCGGCGGACTGGCAGGGCGCGCCGTGGAGGCGGCAGCAGCAGACGCCATCTCGGGGCCTGGTCGTCGTTGCGGCTGGTTTTGTTTTGAAGCTATCGATCAAGCTCAGCGTTGGCGGGCGGCGTCGATTCTGTTAGCGAGAGGCGTACCTCAACCCCCGGTCGCCAAACGTTCAAGAGGGGTCCGGACGTGCGCGGGTGCTGATCGAAGCGGGACACTATCTTGGTGCAAGGATGAGCTGTCACAGACTGAGGGGGAGGAATAGCTGCTGGCGCCGCCGTCGTCGTCGTCGTCGTCGTCAGATGTAGAGCCAGATTGTCGCGACGAGATGAAGCTTCGGAAGGGAGGGTAAGATTAGTGGCAGTAAGATTAATAAGTGGCGACGAGGCTGGGTTAAGTTAAGACGAGGTAAGGTATGGATAGCAAGGCAATGGTACGTTTGCTTTGAGGGAGAACTGGAGCCCCGGCGGCAGGAGATGAGACGAGAGACGCAGCCAAGGTACCTGTCGACCTTGGTAGTGCTGTCCTGTCTAGCTTCTAGGCTCTCAGCAAGGAGAAGCGTCGCAGGGCAGCGCAGTGCACTTTGGCGATGGGCTGGATGCGACCCGGCCCAGCGATCGGTGATTGGCGACGGGACTCCTATTATCGTGGGCCTTGGCCTGATTGAGAGGGAAGACAAGCCCAAGCTAGTTATAATTAGGTATGTTCTAGGCTCGGCTTTCTTTGCGTTGCAGTGTCGATTTTAATGTGTAGTGAGAGCCGGGAACGTACAGCTGTGGAAATAACGAGTTAATTAAGAAGCTCGTGTTGATAAAATTTGATGCATGCGCAAATGCGCACTTGAACTTGATTTGGATCAATGAGGAGCGAATGTGTTGCTAAGTGTGTGAAGAGAGCGAATTTGTTTTGAACTTTGAGTGACAACCACTACAACGATGGCTACCTGTAAGTTGGTGGTGGTAGTGGTGGTTGCGGCAGTAAGGATGGAAGGGGGAGGGAAGTCTTACAGTGAGGGAGAGGGAGTTGGCGCACAAGTTGGGTTGGTCCGGAACGGTAGTAGGTAGTAATAGACGTAGTCGTACGTACGTGTATGGAGAGAGAGAAGCAACGGGGTGCGCAGGCAGGCCAGAAACAACCCACATAGAGACGCCTACGGGAACGGGGGAAGCTTGATTTCAGAAAAAAGAGAGCAAAACCCAATCCCATTTGGAATCACCTCACCTCAGCACTTGTAGCTTTCCACGTTGCAGGTATTAGCTAGCGGGTTTCATGCAATGGAGCTGCTTTCCATCCTCCCCCCCCCCTCCCTCTCTGGCAGGGCTGGGCTGAGCTGGGCTGCTTTGTCTGGGCAGCGGGCACCCCGCGACAGCACCGAACGGCACCCGCAATTCCGTACTACGATGCCGCCGTAACGTAGCCATACATTCTACAGCGCGTAACCCAGGTAAGGGTCGATCGCCTAAGGGCGCTTGGGCGCTAGATGGGAAGGTACGCGGGACGTCAACGGGGTTCTGCTACCCGCACCTGCCTCACAAGTCACGACGTCTACTCCGTATCAGGTGGCACTGACACCGAATTTCCAAGGGTAACCTTGGAATCCTTTTTGCTTCGCACCTTCCTCGCTGCTCACCTGTCTCTGAGGGAAAAAAGGTACCTCGCAAGTCCGGACGGGGCAGTGCAGCCAAGCTGCTACCAGCCAGCGCTGTTTTACCCAGATGCGCCGACTATAATGACCAAATAGGGCCGGTACATTTTTGGCGCCGAGTGGGCAGGTATGTAGGCAGGGCAGGATGAAGAGCGGGGGGAGAGGGTGGGAGGTCCAAGGTTCCATTGACAGCTTCACCCCCGACCCAAATGCTCAATGACGTCGGTTTGCTTCGAACCAGGACAGATGACAACCTTGGGTAGCCAATAAATGTCCACCTGATTTCATTCAAATCTCCCATGACGGACTTTGATTGATGGATATGTCTGTATCAACTCACTCCCTTGAAATTCGGCTTCTACTCCGTAATGCAGGGCTGATCTTCATGATATCCCCATCATCTTTGCCATCCTATCGATAAACACGAGCATCTTGTTTCCGCCACTACAAACGCACCCCTTCATTGATCCATGCCATTTAGCCAATATTGCACCCAAATGTACGACCAAATAAGACCGGTGTATTTTGTAGTTTAGTACCGAGTGGACCATGTATTATCGCAAGTTTGCAGCCCATCCTTCCCACTTTATGTAACCACATCAGCAACATTGGAAACCAGGCAATGGCGAAGACCCTGCGGTCCCTACGTACTGCACGACTCGTTTTTCCTAGTGAATACTCCAGTGATCTGCGTCTAGTGGACTGGTGTATGCTAGTGGTGGCTAGTTTACGAGACAAAGACAGCTTGAACAACGTCAGTGGACGTGGGAAAGTAAAGCAAAGCTTCCGGCAATTGAGTTGCCTTGAGCAATCAAGGGTAGCTGTAGAATAGCTCCGCTTCAAGCTTGCAAACTCTTTAATGTATCATTTCGCATCATCTAGGTATACATTATTATGAACAGGAGGCTCACTCGATGGGCATATACATCAGTATACATTAGTATATTCTCACCACCATGGCCGCCATAATCAGTACTACATATACACTTTCCAGTACCCCTATCATCAAGCAAGGCCAAGTGCTTGGACTAGTGCATCGTAATTGCGTTGCGAGATTTCAACCACAAGATTAGATACTGCTCCATCACAAATATATAATATGTCATCAGAGCTATTTACAGAGCATCGCCACCGGCCAAACCCGAACTTTACCTTATTTTTGAGCTTCAAACCAGTAGTAGCAGCAACTTCCCTGCTTGCCAAATCGCCTTTGAGCATCAACCTATGGAGACCTTCCGACGTCATCCATCCAGAGCACCCCTCTCCCCTCCCAGGAGATGGAAAGAAAAAAAAAAAAGAAACAAGCCGGCATTAACGATAATGCGGTCCCGCCGATAAGGCTCAACAACCAACGAAGCCACAGTCCGGGGTTCCGCGAAGCGCAAGCGCGGACGGAGTTTGCCGAGAGATCTTATCTGGGAAAAAAAGGCGTGCCGAAATTTCCAAGAAAGCCGCCCGCCGAACCTCAAACCCCAACGCCAGGATCCATCCTCATTGCATATACAAAAATAGCCCTGTTCTATTCTAACCCATCACTACAACAACAACAAGCTCGCCCAACATGGATATGTACGTCTAAGCGAACAGGAGCACCTCATCCCCGTTTTGAAAAAGAAAAAAAAAATAAACTCTAACGCTTCTCCCCCCTCAGGCTTACGAACGCCGAACAGCGTACGCTAGAGCAGCGCATGCAAAAGCGTCAGGTCAAGGAATTCATGGGTGTACGTCCTTTACTCTCATGCCCGATCCCATTGCCACACTGCTGCTACGCTCCTCCTCGTTCTAACTAGTACTTACTCTCCGTTCTAAAACAGGCCTTTGGCGGTCTTGTTGACCACTGCTTCGACTCGTGCGTCGACGACTTCACATCAAAGGCCCTCTCGACCCGCGAAAACGGCTGCATCAACCGCTGCGTTCTCAAGTGGATGGCTACACAACAGCGCGTGAGCGACCGATTCCAGGAGCACAACGCCCAGCTCGCACAGCAGATGAACAAATAGAGCGACGAGGTTTTGGGGGCTGCTGCGCTGGAGTGCGACGAGCTGGGGGGTCTGTTTGTACGATAAAAGAAAAGGCAACAGAAAAAAATACCTATGTGTTATATCATGATGGAACGAGGTTTTCCGCCTCCAGGGAGTTACTTGCTGTAGCACAATTGGCCTTCTTGGGTACTGGTCATATAGATTGGCGTGATGAAAAGCTGGAGATGGAACCAACACATCACCTTCGGCCAAACGTCTAATGCAACTCCATTGACGAACATCTTAAATGTGCTCCGTTCTCAATTCATTGACATTGACAATACTACAAAAGCTTCCCCCCAACCCAGACGGCTGCGCCACTAGACCCAAATAATAAGAAAATCGTCCATCTAAGAAAGGCATCATGCCCCCAGTTCATCTGTTCATTCGACATCCAGCTCTTCGCTCAAAACATCCCGCACACTTTCAAGCTGACACAGCACCTTGTCCTCCAGCAGATTATCCCCTCTCCCAGAAGCGCTCTTCATCCCTCGCCAATCCATCTCACGTTGGCCGAGTGGCATCAATCGCTCCTTGAGAAGCTTATTACTTGATAGCCAAAACTCGATATTTTCCAACAAGCTGTCTGAATCGTACTCCACCTCGGCAATATCGCGCGTGTTGTTTACTCGTAAGCTGTTGATGATCTTGGTGAGGAGCGCGAGAGCGTGTATCTCGGATGTAGCCAACAGAGTAATGTAATGCGGCACCCTCGACTGCGTCCTGCTTGTTCCTGGAGCCTCAAATCTGTCAATGCTGAGGCGAAGCAGGTGCGAGAACTCGTTGAGCACATAAGCAATTTCAGGGGCTACTGTTGGCCCAAGAGCGGTAAGCAAGTTCAGCATCAGCGGAAGGAATCCTTTGACCCATATGCTATAGCAACGTTGTGTTACAGGGGAGTCAGCGTAAGGCGAGAGCTGTGACTTGAGCATGTACTTTGTCAAGTTGGCAGACAGGAGGCTGCTCAAAATCCCATCACAAGCAAGCTGCTCAGCCAGTAGAGGTAGAGTCGAAAGCTCGAGAATGAATAGTATGCTCAGCTCACCGTACACGGGATCACCTCGATCTGTGAGCTTATCGGCCCACGAAAATAGCGAAGTGGCAGCGTGGACACAGTTGTGTTGTGCCATAATGTTGGAGATCTGGCTCTGGGACTGCTCAATGCTAGGCAAGCTGAGGCAAGCCTGCAAGATTGCGGTGAGAATGGCCAAATCCTCGGGGACTATCTGGTCATCTTTTTCATGGATCAAGCTAACCAGGTCACGGAAGCCATGGCCTACAACCCGGTCCAGCACGTTGAGCACTGTTTGTGCGACAGAAACGGCTGAGCCAGCAGCATCCTCAACAGATGCTTTATCAACGCCTGCCTGATAGGCCCTCAGAGTAACGAATAGCGTCTTGAGCAAAGTGCGGTAGTATGCCACAGTTTCAGGAGAGAAAGGATCTTCGACGGCGTTGATCGTTCCTACAACGGTGGCCAGTAACTGGTTCACATCTGAAAGCATCAAGCCTGATTTTGCAAGGCGCTGGATGAGAACAAGTGCCAAGTCTGCTCTCGAATTCACCAGCTTCTTGAAGATACTCTCGGGCCCTGTCAGATCTTGGTTGGCGTCCAGGCATTGCTGTGCCACCTGGATCATCTGCTTGGCAATAGTTTCGCTACTTGGCAAGCAATTACTTAATTCGACGAGCAAGTACTCCCATGCATGAAACAGTGACTATCGATGTTAGTGGGACGTCTCCCGTACATTCGCGGGTTGTCGACTTACAATTTGAGCATCTACCAGCGAAAGATTGGCGTTGGCAAGCTCCATCTCCGTCTTGAAACCATCAGACTTTCGGCCGTACCACCCAGGGTCGAAGCTCAACATGGCATCTGCTCGGTCAAGATCGTAGAAGTAATTGACGCCCAGATCTCGAGGTTCAAACGAGCTCCGCTTGAAGTCCTCGAGAGTGCAGCCAGTATACTTGTTGGCAAAGTTCTTGGCGAAATTGTTGTGCAAGGACTTGTTGTACCCAGAAACTTCAACGCCATCTCGAAGGTAGTAATCAAGGTCACCTGACAGAAGCTTTGCCAGAGCGTCGGCTTTGCCGAGGTGCCTCGAGTGGTATAACTGCATCGAGAAGATTTCTGCAATGTACGCAGCGACTCGTGCCTCCTTGGCAGCCTGCGTAGTGTTCGTCTTTGCCGTCAAGTGCCATGGCTTCAGATCTCGAACGTACTCGCGCAGGCCATCGATATATTTTGTGTCTTTCTGCAATGTGAACACTGTCCATGGCCAGTAGTTCTGTGCGGCTGTGACGAAGTCCAAAACAACGAGGGCCTGACTTGTGTCCAGACTCTTCAACGTCCCGAGCTTACCCAAAGCACTAGCGAAGATTGAGTCCTTTGACATCTCGTTCTTCTTTCCATCTCTCTTCATTGCCTCCCTTGGTGTCTGCCCTGTGAGCAAACAGTTGGACATCCACTGCTGTCTATTCCGAAGGATGGACGTGAAAAACTTCCATGTGGCCTTGACTTCTGATGGAAGGTAAAACGGCTTGCCTAGACCCGACAGGAGCTGAAGGAAAGATTTAGATATTTGGGGGCCTAGGTAACCAAGAAGTGAGGGCGGTTCACTCTTCAGCTTACCGCCATTGACAACAAGAGCATCTAGAAGCCACAACGTTGGTGCCTTGAAGTGATCGGAAGCTGCACATATGCGAGCGAGCAAAGTACAGCTCTTGAACAGGTAGGTCTCGAAAATGGCAGAGGAACGCTCAAGAGTGTCCGACACACGAAGTACAGCGGTGGACAGCTCAATAACAGAAATGACCTCGTTGCGTAGAATCTGGTACTGAGCCGGATAGAGAGTAGAAGGGGGCAGTGTAAAGGCGGTAACGAGCGACGAGAGTATGGGCTGGAATCTGAGAGTACCAGTAGAGGGCTCAACAAAGCATTCTACGACGTACAACGCTGCCGGCCGCAACGCATGTGCTAGATTTTCCGGCTTCGAGGAGTCGCCCATGCAGCAACAGAACCGAATAAGCTTTTCCAGGATAGGAACAACACCATTCAGCAGGAGTATTCGTCTCTCTTCGGTTTCAAATCTCCAGGTCGATGTATTTTCGAAAATGTCCACCGACGCCTGGGCAATGGAATGACTGACTTTGGAGAGAACCTTATCGGCAGTCCCCAACCAAGGATTTGCTTCGGTTTTCTGCCTTCCATTAGCCTTGCTGCCGACCCGGCGATGGACAGCCGAAGCCGTGGCCGTGTCAATGAGTCTCGAAAACAGCCGAACAGCTGAGTCGAGAAGATCGAAGCGACTAGAGATAAGATCAAGTGTGCCAGTAATCTTGGCCAACTGTCCGGCTCTCGAGTCAGAGTTCAGCAGCTCACTTCGTGCCAAATACGACCAGACACGGCTAGGTTGTGCAGGCAAAATAGCGTCCAAGAAATGCATGCATGCGTTGAGAATAACAATAGCGGATTCGTCCCCGACAGAAGCACCGTTTTGTAGCAAGTAGTCCATGGTATCACAGACTACAGTGACAATATCTTTACCACCCGAAATATGCTTGCTTGCCTCATGCAGAATGTCGTTCTCTGCAGGTACTAGAGCATTGCTGGGCGCCTCTCGAGAGGCTCTGAGGTGGTCAACTCTAATGAGTGCTGCCAGGAGCGAGATGATTTCCGCGACCTCTTCAGGTTGCAGCATGCCAACAAGGCACTCGTAACCTTCCGGGTTGAGATTAATCTCGAGTCGACGACCCAAAAAGGCAATCGTGGAATGTGCGAATTCCAGCTGAACAACCCGCCCAGTATCCGCCATGAATCGTCCAAGGGTGCCTGCTGGGATTAGATAGGCGTCGTCTTCGCTATAGCGCCGCTTCCACGACGAAGAAACACCAATTAGTGGGACTTCGTCTTCCAGCCGAAACTGGATGACAGCTTCATCTTCGTGAACAATTTCGTAGGATATGTCCGTGGGCAAGTCCATGGTTAGCGTTGGCGTCCTCCGAAGCAAATCCAGGATCAAGTCTCCCTCATCGCCATCGGAAAGGCCTGAGGCATCGCAAAGATGCCGGCACAAGGAAAGGAACGGCATAAGCTCATAGGGATATCTCGTCAAAGCCTGCTCAAAGTAGAAACTCAACATGTACTCATCCCGAAGCATACCAGCCAAAGGATCTTCGGCCTTGGGGATCCTCTGCTGAATGGAGATATCCCAGTAGTCTGAACCAGCTGACAACACAGAAAGCAAGGCACTGAGAGTTTCACCACGGTACCCAATATAAGGATACGACTCTTTCAGTACCTGAAGGAATGTCGCCCGGATACGAGCCCCGATCAGGGGTGACACGCTATTTCGTGAAGTCGATCCCAGAGAGGAGACCATGGACGAGATCACCTCGAAGACCTTGCCATCTGCAGTAGCGTGCTGGGCAAGCTGCTCCGCCAGTTCAAGATCTTTCTTGCCCCCTACGCCTTCAAGGAAAGCGTCATATTTGCTCGACTCAATAGAAAAGACACTGCCGGCAGAGTTGCGCCTAACTCCTATCGCGCGCTGCGCTGGCAGCTGAGGCTGTTTATCCAACACATCACGAGAGTTCTGCCACATCAGGCTGTCTCTCTTTTCGGCTCTGCCTTGAAGCGATATATTCATGTGACGCAATATAAGACTCCACATCCAGATTACAGGCGTGGCAGCTTGCGAATTGCAGTCAAAGGCTTGGTCGATTGGTTTGTGTATATGCTCAAGCACCTCGTGTGACAGGAAATACACATCTGTCAGGTCCTCAAGAGCCGAGGGGTCTTCCTCTCTTGTCGCAATATAAGCGAGAGCCTGCGTTGGCTTAAGAAGAAGGATCGAGGCTGCCACAGCCAAGGTCTGCAGAGGTAGGATAAGCTGGCCGATTGCTTCGGTAAGAGGCTGGATATGCTCGAAGAATGTGACCCTTGCCATCAATCCGAACCAGTGAGAGAGGATGCTGGATGGTGGAAATTTGTCGTCGTACTTGTCAGCAAGTTGTAAAACAATCGACATGGAATGTACAATCTCCTCTAGAATAGTAGCCAGCCAAGTGAACTCGATTTCGTCATTCGAAAGAATTGCATCGTCTGTGACCGCATTGAAACCTGATTCTACGAGATCCAGGGCATCGCCAAGTGGTTGTAAGTGAGCTGATAGCAACGTTGAAAGCTCTTCGCCTGCTTTGAGTGATGTCGTCAAATTGTATAGCTTCGCCAAGTCTGTCGTGGCGGAGGCGTAGATGGGAAGATAGCCATAGGCTCGTATTGAAGTACAGTAATCAATTGCCATGAGGCAGTTCCGTCGTTCTGAGAGATACGTCTCGAAAATTCGTCGTTTTCTCGACTCCGGCTTCTCGAAATTTGCCCAGATTTCTTCCGCGTCCAGCGCAGCTCCAGCCCCAAGATCAGCCAGAAACGATGAGCCTTGGCCATTTTTCAGCCCAGCGGCTTCCTGCAAGTTTGTCGCATCCTGGGTTGAAAGTGGCCCGCAAAGGTGGCGCGATGCACGAGACTGAAATTCGACCATGACAACCCTCAAAGCTGCTGTGAGGTTGATGTTGGCATTCTTGCTGAGCCATTGCGCATCGTCCTTGATGGTTTTGATGTCGAATTCATCGTTAGGTCCCGTCGTAACGTTGATCGGCGCAGTCTTTGTATCAAAGTCGGACTGGGCAGTGTTGGCAGATTTGGCGAAGACAGCAGCAGGATTATCGAGAAAGGATTGGATGTAGGCATCGCTGAAGAATTCGACTAGGGCTCGACTACGCTGCCGTTGCCCTGAGGCATCTGACAAGGCTGTCGCGACATGGTTCCACGAACTACAAAGCATCAGCAATGTTTTGCAATCTGGAGGCTCAAAACTTACAGCAGCACCCGCTCCCCAGTTAAGCAGTCCCCAAGGGGAGGAAAGTAGACGCTATCAGACACCGGGGCCATTGGCAAAAGCGTCAGTCACGTCTGAAAGCAAGACGCGACGCATCCCCTTGACGCTAGGTTGTTGGTGTATGCTGAAGTTGGTTGATGAGATTGGCGGTGGTGGTGAAGTCCCAGAAACGCGCCGCGGGTAGGTAAGGTGTGGCAGCTACAAAGCGCTGCACCTCAAGTTTGCAGCTCAGATACGGAAGTTAGTGCCTGAAAGCTCATCGGTGGACAAGCATTGGCGGCGCCGACTTTTCTATGGGGCTACACTGGCAGTCATGGCATTCCAACCTGAACGTTGTTACCTAAGTCTGGAACTCTCCGAAGATTGACCGACAAGACATTAAAATAACCCGAATTGGTGAGGCACTAAAAGTTACTAGACTAGCTTCCACCAACCGCCACCAAAGACTCACACCTTTGACATCTTACAGCTCTGACACACTCTGTCACTGTTCCTTCTTATAGGCATTATTCGCCTCCAAAACTGTATTTTCGATATCTGAGCATCTGCCCTTTTATTGAAGAAGCGAAATAAAGGCCATCCATTTCAGTGGCTTGGAACAACGTACGTTTTGCCACCGCCTACTATCAACCATTTGTCAAGATCTAACCTCTTACGGTTGATAAGTCTTCAATATGACTTCACAAGGTCTTGTCGACCATTCACCGCAGCAACCGAAGCCCTCTGCCCAGGTCCCAACCGCCTCCAACCTCATTTTTATCGATAACTATGACTCTTTCACCTGGAACATCTACCAGTACCTTGTCCTGGAGGGAGCAACGGTTCAGGTCTTTAGGAATGACAAGATTACCGTCGAGGAGTTGATAGCCAAAAACCCTACTCAGCTCGTCATCAGTCCCGGACCCGGCCATCCCACTACCGATTCCGGTATCAGCCGTGATGCTATCAAGCACTTTGCTGGCAAGATCCCCATTTTGGGGGTTTGTATGGGCTTGTAAGTACCTAACTGTTGATGCTTCTCATATGTCCAGGAAACTCTAACCCGGTTTACAGGCAGTGTATCATTGACGTATACGGTGGCGAGGTGAACTCAGCTGGAGAATGGCTTCACGGGAAAACCTCTCCTCTCGTTCATGACGGCAAGGGAGTCTTCTCTGGTCTCAAGCAGGATATTCCAGTAACAAGGTATCACTCACTTGCGGGCACTCCTACCTCCTTGCCTGAATGCCTGCAGACAACGTCGTGGGTCGCCCAGCCTGATGGCACACCTGGAGTGATCCAGGGCGTTCGTCATAAGGAGTATGTCATTGAAGGCGTTCAATTTCACCCTGAGAGTATTCTTACCGCCGAGGGACGTTCGATGATCAAGAATTTCCTTCATATGCAAGGAGGCACTTGGGAAGAAAATGAAAAACTCCAAAACGCTGTGCCCGCGCGCCCGGCTGAGACCAAGGGGAAGAGTAACAACATTCTCCGTCAGATTTATGCCAACAGGAAGGCTGCTGTCGAAGCTCAGAAACAAATTCCTTCTCAGAGGATGGAGGATCTTCAAGCTGCTTACAACCTGTACTGTGCGCCTCCTCAGGTGCCTTTTATTCAACGTTTGCGTCAGACACCTTTTGACGTAGCGCTCATGGCGGAAATTAAGAGAGGCTCTCCTTCAAAAGGAGTATTTGCTCTTGATATCAATGCTCCTGTGCAGGCGCGAAAGTATGCTTTGGCCGGAGCTAGCGTTATCTCTGTCCTCACAGAGCCCGAGTGGTTCAAGGGAAGCATTGACGATTTGCGAGCAGTCCGCCAGGTCCTCAATGGCATGCCGAATCGCCCGGCAATTCTCCGAAAGGAATTCATCTTTGATGAATACCAAATCCTCGAGGCCAGGCTCGCAGGCGCCGACACTGTGCTTCTCATTGTCAAGATGCTCGAGCCCGAACTCCTCGAACGACTGTACAAGTACTCTCAATCACTGGGTATGGAGCCCCTTGTAGAAGTGCAGACGGCGGAGGAGATGGAAGCAGCGCTTAAGCTAGGTTCAAAGGCCATCGGCGTCAACAACAGGAATCTAGAGAGCTTCGAAGTTGACATGCAAACAACCAGTCGCCTGCGGGGTATGGTTCCCGAGGGCACCATAATTTGTGCTCTGAGCGGCATCAACACCCACAATGATGTTTTAGATTGCAAAAAGGATGGTATCAACGCTGTCTTGGTCGGCGAAGCCATTATGCGCGCCCCTGATGCCACGCAGTTCATCAGCCAGCTTTGCTCTGGCAAGGATCCTGCTACCAAGCCCGCACCACCTGCACCCCTGCGTGCTAAGATCTGCGGGACTCGAAGCGCAGAGGCGGCCACCAAGGCTGTTGAGTCTGGTGCCGACTATGTAGGCATGTGTTTAGTGCCTGGCGCTAAGAGGTGCATCTCTCCCGAGACCGCCTTGGCCATCTCTGAAGCCGTTCACTCCTACAAGGGAAAGCTTCCGAGCAAGGACGACGGATCACTCTCGACCAATGCTGCTGGTGATTTCTTCTCTACAGCCTCAACTCGCCTCACAAGCTCTCAACCAAAGATTGTCGGCATCTTCCAGAATCAGCCCTTGGCAGAAGTCCTCGAGTTGCAAAGAGCATATAATCTGGACATGGTCCAGCTACACGGTGATGAGCCCATCGAATGGGCAAACTTGATTCCCGTTCCCGTCATCCGGGCATTCAAGCCTGGTCACCCAGGCATTGGTCTGCGGGGCAACCACACCATTCCCCTGCTTGACTCGGGCGCCGGTTCAGGGAAACTGCTGGATGTGTCCAAGGTGAAGGAGGTTCTCGAGAAGGACCCTGATCTCCGTATCTTCCTGGCTGGAGGGTTGAACCCTGACAATGTTGCCCAGGCTGTCACAGCATTGGGTGAGCTAGGAGACAAGGTCATCGGCGTTGACGTGAGCAGTGGCGTGGAGGAAGACGGGAAGCAAAGCCTGGCCAAGATTGAGGCTTTCATCAGAAACGCAAAAGCAGTGCGATAGATGTACTCAGATACAAAGCTGATCTGACCGACTGTAATGACGGCCGTAAATTTACCTACTTCAGTCTAGAAGCAGCCTTTCCAAACCCGTCTTTATAACCTTCATCTATACTGATATGTAGATTGTCTCAAATAGGTATCCTTAAAATCCGTTCCCAAGCCAAATGGTACTCTCAAAGCAATTAAGCCAACGTTGCGTGAAATCGTAAAAAACATGTCGAAAACAAGAAACCACTCCAATCACATGACAGAGCAGCACACCTTCTCCAGCTTGCGGAAAAGAAATCCCAGAAGCCCCTCCTCCTCTTCCTCCTGTGGAGGCTGGTGCGGCTTGGAGGGCTTGGAGGGCTTGGAGGGCTTGGAAGGCTTGGAAGGCTTGGAAGGCTTGGAAGGCTTGTGCCCGGGGCCGTGAGGCTCCCCGCCCTGGAGGTTGATGTATATCCTGCCGGCGTTGTCCTCGGTGCTGTACTGGAGTCCCAGGTCGCGGCACAGCTGCTCGACCTTGGGCTTGATCTTCTGGACGCCCCCGGCCGAGTGGTTACCCCGGCCGACGATGGCGTGCAGGTGCGTCTGCCCCGCGGCCTGGTCGGCGCGGATGCGCTGCTCGAGGATGCGCTCCGCCTCCTCGACGAACAGGCCGTGCAGGTCTATGGCGTCCTCGTCCACCTCGCCGGGGGCGTTGTTGGCGCGGAAGATGAACTCCGAGGCCTGCTTGTTGTACTCGTCCATCTTGGCGTCGTGGGCCTTGCCCTTTTGCGAGTACTCCTTTGCGCCGCCGTGATCGCCCTCGTTGTAAGCTTCACGGGACTATATAATTTTTGCAAGGAGTTATCAGCTTCCCTCGCTTTCTGCATTATGCACATGGTCCCCAGTTGTGACTGGAGAGTTTGGTGGTGGTGGTGGGGTAAGGCAGAGAGGAAGGTTTGTCAACGTACGCGCTGGAAGCAATCATTTCGCCTCTCGGCCTCCTTGCGCGCAAGGTCTCGCAAACGGTCGTACTCGCGCTCCGTATCATCGTCACTGCCGTGGAAGGCTACACCATAACCAAGTCAATCAGTCACCATCGTCGTTTTGCCCAATGCCCCAACGAGGGGAAGTGCGGGACGGAGAAGGGAAAAGATGACTTACCACGGCCGCCTATGCGCTGCATGGGGATCGACATTGTAACCGAACTGAACTTGCTTATGCTGAAAATGGAATCCAAAAAAGAACAAAAAACTACAAAAAACGCAATATGAGCAAGATGTATTCAACCGGTTGATGGTAAAAGAAGATGGCGGTGTGGAAGGGGGAAGAAAAGGCTGAAAGTAAAGTTGTCATTTCCCCTACGCAAGTAAAACACACACATGCAGCTTGGCTGTCAACGCTTGCCACGCCAGCTGAGCTCCAGTGATGCCTCTTAAGCGCCGGCACTCGTCGAATCGCCAGGCGAAAGCTAGCGCTACATAACCTGATCGAGCAACCGCTTGCCCCACCAACAGCTCAGCCGTTTTCCCTGAGTCAGCACCACACCTCACCTGGACCAACGCATGCGTTTTGGCAAACGCTTCCTGTCCAGAAGCGGCTATGCTGTCTTTGCCCTGACTTGACATGGGTGATGGAAGACCGTAGGTGGTAAACAATTCGGCTGTGCAGCGCTTAATTCTCTTCGAAAAGGTTGAGCTAGAACGAATCATCCCCTAAGTGGAATATCATGCATAACCATCCAGGTCAACCAAAAGGGATGCAGGAAAATCCAAACAAACAGACAACTCGACCTGAGCTACTTGGACATCTTGGAGTACTATCAATCAGCAATCTAGACTACGTATATCTTGTCTTATATATACACAGGATATACCATGTTACGAGCAAATGTTTGATTAAATATGATTGTTCTCGTGGTGCTGCAGGGTAGCAACAGCGAAAGGTGATTTTACGCAGTTTGTTTACTTCACACCTTGCTTGAAATATCAAGTTTACGCCTGTACGGAGTACCGTATGCGTACATAGACGTTCGCATTCTTGTTCTCGTCATTTTCGGTCCTTTGTAGCCATGTTCGGCCTGCAGAGTTGCCCTGGCCAACGCAGGAACTAGTCTGTGTGTGGTACAACCTTCATTTGTTGAACCGTATACTCCGTACTCGTCTGGACAAGGCTGTCATGACCCCATTCGATTTACTGGCGCATGGCCACCTTCATACGTGGTTACAGAGATAACAGCGCATAAGTCATGCCTTACGTTTCAGCACCAACATGAGAACCAATCAGCGCTTCATCATCAACGTCAGATGGCGGACCTGACTGCATTACTCTAAAACGCCACTCACGGTGAGACCGAACAACGTCCAAGGTTGTGTTGGAAAGATATGAACCGATACACGCTCTGGTGTCGCTCCAACGTTGACATGGGAGGCTTTGCGGGAGTGGCTTGAACCACGTTTTGAACCAGGAACCCTTGATCGACACCCCAGCTTAGGCGAAGACTTGTGCCGTGGGTTCAATGCCTTTTCTGATAGATGTCATTTGATAAGACGACTCTTGCTTTGGTGATAGCATTTGTCATCTATCATCTCCTAGGTACACATATATGTGTACTGCGATGACTGATGAGTGTTGATACGTCGATCCAAGCTGGATATCGTGAGCCGTGCGGAGAAAATCATTATAACTCCCAATCATTATTTGCCATTCCCTGTCAACCATCTCGCGTCCTTGTTCTGGATTGACCGGCGGTGAAACGCGACGAGTAAGATATGCCGGGTCTATGGACTGAGCCGCTGTCAATGCAAGAAGGAAGGAAAAAGGAGAAGGAAAAAAGGGGGGAGGGAGGCGAATGGAATCCGCCCCGGGGGAAGCAATAATGGCAAACCTCTTGGCTGCATCTGCAAGTATCCTCATGGGCTTTTTGAGGCTCCCATGATTTGATCCCATGCGCCTTATTATGCAGCGCAAATTTGGTAGCCACTACCCTAGCGCATGCAGGAACGCGAGCTCTCGGCAAATGGATCTGGATGGGGTCATAACGATTGCCGCGTGCGCATATATGTATGTGCTCCGTACACATATGAAAAGGGTGCAGATTTGCTTGGTTGCATACGGAGTACCCTATGATATAACGGTCATTAAATCCGACGCCTTGTCTTTAGGGAGCTGGCAAGATAACTTTGCGGCGATACTCACGTTGCTTGTTGGCCGTGCGCGAGCCCTTCTTTCCCGCCCACGCCTCTGTACGGAGTACAATACATGTAAAAGTGGTTTGGACTTGGTGGGCCTGATGCATGCCAACAATGACCCTTGTCAGGAGATGCGATAGGTTTGTGGAGTGTAGTCGTACTAATTCAGGCTGTACGACTACTGGTCAACCTGACTCGCGACTTTGCAGATGCGGCGCGTGTCTTTCTGCTCGTTGAATTCAATGGAGGGACCAGCTTTGGTGGAAAAACACGTGCGAGGAAATGAAAGATGGGAAGAAAACGTGGACTCCAGGTCCCCTGCTTCCCACAGTAGTGTTTTTATCGCGATCTTATAAAAATCATGGGGGTGAAATGAAATGAAAGCGTATCCGCCTTCGGATTGGCGCCATCGGCATGCGCATCCATCCATATGCACCTTGCCGGGTCCAGGCCAGGAGCTGTTGGTGATGGCATCAGTCGCACGATGCGTACGGCGTCTTAATGGATTATTGTTCACCTGTGTCTTGATGTACACAGCTTGAGGGTGCATTCGTACACCATCAACGGCGCGGCGACTCTGCCATTAAAACCGTATTTGTGTCATTTTGGGGGCTGAGGCGTAAGATTGATGGTGCATTCGTACACCATATAGCGACAGAAACTCCATCTGCAATGATTAGCAATCGATAATGCTCACATCATCCAAAATAAGCCTCGAGCTTTGCCGCGGGGAAAAACGAGGGAAATAAGAAAAATCTTTGGGAAGGGAAGCTTGACTGTAGTATTGTAAGCACCAATGTAGGACAACTGGCGAATCTGCTACCGAGCTGGACCATGATTGGCTTCCGAGTAAGACTTTGTAGCATTCAAGTCGTCATTTTGCAAGTTGACAATTATAGCACCCATCCACCACCACCACCATCACCACCCAGCCAACTCGGTACCAAAATACACCGACCTTATTTGGCCGCATATTTGGGTGCATATTGGCTCGGAATATTCTGTCCATGACTAGCCAGCCTCTTGAAAGCCGTTCGAAAGGGAGTTTCAACCCGAGACAAGGTTCTAAGAAAAAGCAGGAAAAATGGAAAACAACCGAAACTTGATGTAGAAGGCGTTCAAGCCGGTTGATGGGTACATGTGCACAAGGGGGAGGGCGCCTCGTCTTAGGGTGTTTTAGCACCGTGTCGGAGATTTGCTACCTAGCTCGGCCGCTCGACGCTGATCAGACTACGACTGATCGTTGATGATGCTGCGGTGACAGTGCTGCTGTACGGAGTACTAATATATTTCTTCGTATATGCAAACTTGCATTTTCGAGATGCCTGGCTTGATTGATAGATGTTACGGATCCGACCGTGCGAGGTTATCAGCGTTTCTTCCTCGGAAGAGGCGAGAAGAGAGTTTGCACTCTCAATTTGAGCCTGGACAAGGTAAGTGAGTGATCTCCACTGTCAGTGCAATGCCCTTGCCTTGCTAGGCGAGACGATAGAAGCCCGCCATTTCTTGGGCTTGGGGGAAGCACAGTGTTGTCGGCGAAATTGGATGAAAAAACCACGGTGCTAAGGGGAGAGGCTTTGCGAGGCACGCCGTGAAAGAAGGGAGCAAAGGACAGTGCAAGACAGCTGCTGCTGGGCGACTGCCCCGTCTAGGAGCGGCAGATGCCTGCAGCATCTCCACTCTTCCTGTCCCCTGGGAGAAGCAGGAGCAGGAGCGAGCAACCGCGGCGTTAGCACCTCCTGCAGCATGAAGAATTACTTGCTTTCGCCCGCGAACCCAAGGCGTACAAGTAGAAGGAGACTCCTTTGTCGACTAGACAAAAAAACAAGGGCAGCAAAGTACTTTGTACTACTTGAAAGAGTGCATATCAAAGTGTCGGGGACTGGCCGTTGCGGCTTGGTAGTAGCTTCGTTCCTAGATTGAATTCAAATGAAAACTATCAATGATGAAATGCTTCTAAATTGATACGACAATAGTAGCCTAAAGACCATTGTAATGAACAAGGGCCAATTACATTAAGGGGAAACCCGACAGCATCTTTTGAGAGTTGAGCATCTGGTGGTCCTTTTATTTATGTCATCCCCTGAGCTGTCCCCCGGGGGAGGGTCGAGCACTGACAGGCCCCCCCCAAAAGAGGCTTCACAGGGCAATACCACTGGCTCGACCGGCTAATCGGTCGCCCACCCAACTGCAACCTCAGAGGTACGTACCTTTTCGCAGCGCCTCCAAGACTACGTTAGCCAATCTTAATCTCAATCTCTCACTCTAGCCGGCCAACGACACCCACACCCCCCCCAACTCTCCCAAGCCTGTCTCGTCCTTTCTGGGTCCTTTCTGGCCGACCACCAGTTCATTTCCTCGTCTCCCTGACTCTCGCTCGCTTCTCTTTTCTCCTCTTCCACCCGTCACACCTTTATCCCACACCTCCACCACTAACTAACCAGCCGACATCAATTGTTAGTTATTGTGATCCATCGTCAACTGCGGATTAACTTGTAAGTTATTGATTGCTCGCTTTCCTCTTCACCATCTGCTTCGTCTTCTCGTCTTCTCGTCCTCCCGTCTTTCAGGAGGTCGTCATTGTGGTTCGTTTTGATCCAGGGGGTTCCTGAACAGGTTGATCTATTCTCGGATATCACCAAACTTCAACCACGTTGAGCTACACCCGGATCGACTATAGGGAATCGGAGCACAAATTTCTTGCGCCCCAAAAGAATGTTTCCATTGCCTATCGCGACTAGCCACCTCGACGTTGCGCTCCCTGTTCTCGGCACCCGTCGCATTGTCGCGTCACCTCCCTGTCTGCGCGATTACTGACACTACTCCGGATATATAGATCTAATCTGTTACATCGACGATCTTCGCGTTTTCCTTCCGTCACGTTCTCTTTTCAGCAGTAGACGATCGTTTCCAGTCGTTACTTGTGGTGAAGGCTCACCAACCGGCACAATGGGTTGCGGAATGAGTACCGAGGAGAAGGAGGGCAAGGCCCGCAACGAGGAGATTGAGAACCAGCTCAAGAGGGATAAGATGATGCAGCGCAACGAGATCAAGATGTTGCTTCTCGGTAAGCTTTCGTGCACAAGCCGTGTCAGCGCCGGTGTAATGTACTAACGCGATGATTTCAGGTGCTGGTGAATCTGGAAAGTCCACCATCCTGAAGCAGATGAAGCTCATCCATGAGGGTGGTTATTCGCGCGACGAGCGTGAATCCTTCAAGGAGATCATCTTCAGCAACACCGTCCAGTCAATGCGCGTCATTCTTGAGGCTATGGAGTCTCTCGAGCTTCCTCTCGAGGACCAGCGCATGGAGTACCACGTCCAGACCATTTTCATGCAACCCGCTCAGATTGAGGGTGACGTTCTGCCTCCTGAGGTTGGCACCGCCATCGAGGCCCTCTGGAAGGACCGCGGTGTGCAGGACTGCTTCAAGCGTTCGCGCGAGTACCAGCTCAACGACTCAGCTAGATAGTGAGTATCCTCTGTTCGGCTTCACGCCCTAGTCAACTCTAACATTTTGCAGCTACTTTGACAACATCTCGCGTATCGCTGCTCCTGATTACATGCCCAACGACCAGGATGTCCTTCGCTCGCGTGTCAAGACGACTGGTATCACAGAGACCACCTTTATTATCGGTGATCTGACCTACCGCATGTTTGACGTCGGCGGTCAGCGCTCAGAGCGTAAGAAGTGGATTCACTGCTTCGAGAATGTTACCACCATTCTCTTCCTAGTCGCCATTTCCGAGTACGATCAGCTTCTCTTCGAGGACGAGACGGTCAACCGTATGCAGGAGGCCTTGACGCTTTTCGACTCCATCTGCAATTCAAGATGGTTCATCAAGACATCCATTATTCTCTTCCTCAATAAGATCGATCGCTTCAAGGAGAAGCTGCCCGTCAGCCCCATGAAGAACTACTTCCCCGACTACGAGGGTGGTGATGACTACGCTGCTGCCTGCGACTACATCCTCAACCGCTTCGTCAGCCTCAACCAGCACGAGACGAAGCAGATCTACACTCACTTCACGTGTGCCACCGACACAACGCAGATTCGCTTCGTCATGGCTGCTGTAAATGGTGAGTTTCGAAGGCTACAGAATCATAAAAAAAAACAAGCTAACTTATTTGTAGACATCATCATTCAGGAGAACCTGCGGTTGTGCGGCCTCATCTAAACGACGACTTGCTTCTAGCCATACGAATACCCTTTTCTGTCTGCTTTAATAATAACGAACACTAAAGATGGGCCACGTCGATTTTTTATGGCTCATGATCCTTTACTGTACTGTCACTACATCACCATAACCGACTTAAACAAGAGAGCTTGGGGAGCTCCCACGATACCCGCGTTCCCAACATCTCTGGTGATTTCCAGCCACGCTGAACATACTGCTGGGATTTCACGGAAGCTCCTGGTTGAGCCAGGGTCTTCGCGTCTGACCTCTATTTACATTTTTTTTTTTAAACTACTCTTGTCTGTGTGGAACTTTCCCATATTTTCTCATCTAGGGTTTCGACCTAGTTAGGGGTGTTTCTCTGTATTACAACTAGAGGACAATTGTTGTCCTTGGGGAGGGAGGGCTGGGATACGAGAGAAGAAATGAGGCTTGGGGAGGAGAGCATCAATGGTGCCATAGTTTCTTAGATGGCTGTAGGCGCGGAGAGATGATGAAAAACCATTTGTGCATTTTTTTAGTCTGCAAATACGGGCAACTGGCGCAGGTAATTTCTATCTTGTTTAATCATGAACACTTTCTACTACTTTGCTCGGTTTTCTGAGATTGCATGCCTATGTCCTTCTGCATGTCTTTGTCCTTCCCCATTCCAAAAAAAATAAAAACCGAGGTTGATTAGCTCCATATATGAGCGCGTCCTAGTAGAGAAATTTCTGTCCATCACTGCTGCTGGCCTTCAGAACCTTGGGCGGCGGATCCCTGGGGGAAACCTCCGGACTGGCCGTTCTGGCCCATTGCCTGAGGAGGAGCCATGGGGGGATTCATCGGGGGGATGATGGGATAAACAGGAGCAATGGCATCGGCACGAGGAGGAGCCACCATGCCCTCGTGGCGAAGGCGTTCGAGCTGGGCGTTGGTGGCCCTGGTGGCCACGGCATCATAGTGTCTCTTCTCGGCGGCGCCTTTGTCGGTGCGGATGTAGTCCTGGTAGTCGGACATTTCCATGACGAGGTCCCTAGCGAGGCCGATCATGCGGTAGACGTGCCTCTGGTGCTTGTTGGTGGATCGGCCCTCGACGACGGCGCGGAGCAGGGCCGAGCTCAGAGGGGAGTGACCGAGCAGCTGGGTGAAGGTCTCCTCGGTCCAGGGGGAGACGCTGGTGGCGGGGGAGTCGCGGGAGTTGGCAGGGCTGGACTCGAGCTGCGTCTGCTGGATGGAGTGCTGGAGGATCTCGATAACCTTGGTGAGGTCCTCAACGGGCAGGTTGAAGGCCTGGTACTGCTCGCGAGTGGCTTCCATGGCTTTGGTGTAGTCGTCCTCACGCTGGCGGGCGGCCTTGACGTTGGTGTCTGTGGAACATTAGCACTTCCGAATGTTTTTAAAAGTGAGTAACCAGAAAGACTTACTGTGGAATTCGCAACGCTTTCCACAGGCGTTGTACCAGCAGTTGGAGCAGGCTCCGTTCATGCGTCCTCGGTAGACGATGCAAGTGGTGAAGGGTCCGTAGCTCTTGGCGCAACTCTCACACGGCTTGCTGGGAGCGTCACCGGCTACTTGCAAGAAGGCTGCCTCGGCGTTGCTCTTGCGGTTCAGGTTCATTTCATCCGATTTGTGGGTAGGGCGGAGGACGAGATCTCGCTTGGCAGGCTCGTCGATGATGCTCTCGAATGAACGGATGGAGGGCAGGCCAGTGGTGTCGATGAGATCGTTGACTGCTTGCCTGACTGTCTTCTCTTGAGGGGTTGGCGCAGCAACTGTAGTAATAGCGGTATTAGCAGCTGCCTGGGAGGTGGTGTTAACGTCGACGATGTTGACGGGGGAGAGGAGACCAGAAAAGGAAGAAGAAGAGGCAGGAGACGACATAGGCCAAGTAGGAGAGTCAGTCTGAGGAGAAGCGAGGATATCGGCGGATGCCTGGATATCCTCAGAGGTGAACGAGCCAGTGAATGTGCCGGTGACGGAGGTGTCAAATGGCGGCCAGTTGTTGTTGACATTGTCGTCAGCTGCGACGACGGTGTTGCCTTGGACAGGCGCGGCCAGTTGCCAAGTGACGGGAACTTGCGGGACTTGAGACGAACCGGGAACATCAGTGTTAAGATACGGCTGCAGGCCGTTGGATGGGTTGTTATTCAAGGCAGCATGCGGAGCCGAGCCCGTAGCAAAGAGGGGAGGGAAACCGGCGTAGAACCAGTGCTGATCGGGATGGCCAAGATGTTGCTGCTGTAGCTGCTGCTGCTGCTGTAGCTGCGGGTTCATGTTCATAGTGGGAGTGCTGGGAGCGTTAGGGAACTGGTAGCCGCTGCCGATGCCGCTACCGATGCCGCAGCCGCCGCCATGCTGCTGCTGGTGCTGCTGGGAGGAGGAAGTAAAGGACTCAATAGGGGCCAAGGCGGGTGTCTGCTGGAAGTAGGCGCTGTCGGCAAATGCCAGGCTTCGTCCGAAGGCGTCATCGCTGCGGTTTACGAGGGGCAGGAGCGACTGAGGGTCAACGGTGTTTTCGTCGGAGGAGGAAGAGGTTGGGGCTTTCTAAGCCATTGGGTTCTCATTACCATCTTCCTCCTGTCGTTCACCACCTGCACGCTTCTTGAGGCGCGACGAGCGGCGGTTGTTGTCTACTTTGGCCTTGTTGTTGCCTACATTGGCGCCCTTGACATTGGATCGGGAAGCATTAGCATTAGCATTGAAAGAGTTCTTGGGTTTGGAGGCCCTCTTCGGCTTGCGGCTGTCGTCGCCGCTGCTGCCGACTTCACCCTTGTAGCAAGCCATGATGATTTCGATCAGCTTTTCTTCTTCTTCTTTCAAGACACTTCTTTCGTCTTTGATTGAGAGAGACAGTTAGACCTCCCCGAGGCGATTCTGGACTGCGTGTTAAAAAAATGGGGGATTCACTAGGATATCACTTCTAGTCCTAGCTATAGGTAATGTACAAACCGGTATAAAGCCTTGCGTATATATACCAAGCTAGTATCTCCAAAGGGAAAAACAAAAAGATACGGTAGGTAGTAGCCCCAAGTGTATGAAGCAAACTACCAAGATGCAAATAAATGCAAATGCAAGATGCAAGTGAGCAATATATATAGGTGCAGGAAATGTGGGAGTTAATCTCACAAGCGTATAGTTAAAGAAAAAAGGAAGAGTGATAAGGAAAGTAAGGGAAAAAGGTAAAAAAAGGAAAATGAGGTTGAGAAGTGAGCAAGTGAAAAGTGAAATGAAAGGAGGAGGGCGAGTTGTTATTTATTATTTCTGAGGCGGTATCGTAGGTGGACCCCTCCCAGCTCACTCTATACTCACTTCTTCACGCGTTATTTTCAAAAACAATAGACGCGAATTATTTGTTTGTTCTATGACGTGGGAGGTTGCTGAGAACACTGCCACGCCATTGAGAACATGAACAGTGAACAGAACCTCAGGCTCATAAACAATGAGCCCGCGCAGACCCACATGGTCGCGTAGACGACGAAGGGGAAAAAACAATGAATGTTGCGGTGAATTGAGTTTCGTATCCTCAGGCAGTATGTGAACAATGGCATGTGGGCAGGGTCGGTGATGGAGTGGTTGTTAATATTACCAATAGGAGTAATAAGGAGTATTACTCCCCTGCACAAGCTTGTTGAAATAGCGTTTTTAACTATAAATCTTGTGATACTAATGTTAAATTAAGTTGATCCAGTAATAATGCGTAGTGTACGAGTCGTAGATCTCGTGGAACAGTCGAAGTGATAAATGACACAAGTGCTCTGAGCGATCATATCTCCATATGACATCTGCGTGCATATGCGGCTACATTTCAGATTGAAGCATATTTATTTACTTGATTATTTAGGTGCTTGTTCCTGTATTCTGTGTGGCTTGCTCCCACATGCTATCCGCGCGACCTTCAGTTAAATTCCTCCACTGCTGCGCAAACTCCCGCATGCCACCTTCTCCAGCGGATGCCGCATCGACAACCTCTCTTGGCAGTTTGTGAGCAGAGTACTGCGTAGAGCTGAAGTTGAATGCGGCAGGGTCATCCTTTTCGATAACCCTCAGCTCCGGGCCTCTATCTGGGTCGTACTCGACATCGGGATCGTCATCGTCTGTTTCGTCTGAAGTCGTCTCGCCGCCGCTTCCTCCGTCATAGTCCTGAGTCGCCGCAGTACCGTACAGGGGCTTGCGCACCGGCCAGTCAAGAAGCTCCTCCCAGCCAAACAGCAGAGTGTCTGTCCGGGGTGCCCAGGGATTGATGTCAATCAGCCTCACTTTGCCCAGCCCGTTCTTGTCCGCGTAACTTTCAGGCACGTAGACGTCGAAGATGAAGCTCTCGTCAGGGAATGTATGTCTTAGCGTCTTAACAAAGAACGTCCTGATGCGCTGCCAGATCTGGGGCTTGAGGTCCTGGAGGAACGAGTAGTAGTTGAGGTCGCGCTGCGATATGCCGATGAGCGACCTGTGCTTTACGAAGCACCGGAACTCGAGAGCCACGTGCGGAGTGAAAAATGGTCGGAGTACGAGGACTGGCTGGAATGGCCTCGACGGAGGCAAGGGTGTGCAGCCGTCAAAGGCGTGGACGAGGTCGTGGGACACAAATAGGGACGACTTGAGAAGGAGGTATATGTCATTTGGTGAGGTGCACTTGAGGGTGTTTTGATGTGGCGAGATCCATTTGGCATCCTTGGGCGATGACCAGTTGAGTTTCGGGACGACTGAGCCCCCAAGCTCTGCGATCTTGTCCTTGATGAGCTGATGGGTTTGAGGGAACCTCTTGTTTGGCGGTAACCTCTCCTCCTCTTCCTCCTCTTCTTCATCAGACGACTCAACTTCCTCGACGCGAGGTGCTGTAGCCCCGGATGAGTGCCACTCCTCGTCCTCCGGTCCATCATTCGCCTCATCATCGTCTGCTAGAATGATGCCATCCTCGTGAAGGTAGGAGACGACGTCCGGAGGCAGGGGAATGATGCGGCTCTTGAGGCATGAGTTTTTGTACTTTGGGAACCATGAGTCGTATGAGCAATTCAAGATGTGATCCTTGTTGACTGGTGGAAATGTGAGCTCCGGCTTGCTCGTAGAGCCGGCTGGCGTTGATGGGAGATACGGCATCTTTGTTGGAATATCCCAAATAACCAAATGGAAGAGTGAAGGGAAACGGATATGTTGGTGGCTAAATGAAATTTGTAATATCCAAGACGTGGATTAATGGAGTCGTGGATCCAAAGTTAGCTTGACTCATCATTTACTTGCCTTGACGTCGCAGCACTACCTTACCTACCAGCACCCCACCATTAGAGTACCGGCATATTCGAATATATTCTGCCAGCTTGTAGCTGACAGGTGGGCCTCACCGCCTGCCTATTCCTCGCACTAGCCTTCCGTCACCGCGACAACACCGACGACATCCCATCGACTCTCAACAGCTCCGACACCCAATAAATAATTTGTGTTTGAAACGGCGCAACAGCACGATCACTCAAAATGTCAGACAACGTTGGTCTTTCGACACCGCGGGGAAGTGGTACCTCGGGCTACGTACAACGCAATCTCGCCCACATCAAGCCTCGCGACCACGCTGCCCCATACCCCAAAGACCTCGACAGCCTACGACACAAGCAGCGCCAACCAGACAAGGGTATCCTGGAGCACGATAGAAAGCGAGAGATTGAGGTCAAGGTCTTTGAACTGAGGGATCAGCTTGAAGAGGAGGAGTAAGCACTTTCAACGCACTGTACCATTGGGAGCATCAGGCTGACAGGCTCCGCCGCAGAGTTGACGAAGACGAAATCGAAGATCGCTGCGACGCGTTACGAAAGAAACTACTAGAGGAGATGGCTTCGGGTCGCAAAGGCGGCTCGAGCGGCAGAAAAACATTCAAAGAACACCAGGTCCATGAGATGGCGGATGCCAAGATCAAGGAAAGCGAACGACTGCGTAGGGCGCTAAAGATCAGTTCCGATTATGAGGAAGGGAGCCATTGGAGGCGGCAGGAAGAGAGGTTACGTCAGAACCTGGAGAGGGATGAAAGGGAAGCGGTGGATGATCTTGACAAAGAGAAGGAGAAGGATTGAATGCGCTTGACTTTGTGGAACTCGATCCGCAAGCATCCTGGTAAGGTGGGTAGCCACGACGATGCACCCGATATTAAAGCGTTGGTGTCACACTCGATATACCCATATGGGCGACGAGAACTATATCAGCTTCCCTTGGTTTGTATCCTCGTCGTCACACGAGCCACCCTCCGCACACGACAAGCCATTCGACACCTTGACTCGAAAGTCGAAGAACCCATAGCTCGTTTCACTCGATGCGAACCCACTCTACCCAGTGGTCAATATTGAAACTCCCACCACCAAAGGCCTTGGCAGTTAGCAGCTATGCGCTCTCATCTCTCGGCACGACCTTCAAAACAATCTAGAGGCCTGGTGTACGGGGTTAAGTCTCGAACGAAATAGCCTGGAGTTCTATTGGACCAAAGTTAGGCAATCCCTATAAGATAACCATGTGGCTACCTAAGTCAAGCCGCTGATTGAGAACCGTAAGAGACTTGCAACCTGGAATTCTTGACCCTATATGCGTGGTCATCATGCAGCAGTTTGAATCAATAATGATACCAATAATTCGCAGTCGTTTACTAGGGCTATTTGTATGGTCGAAAGAGTAAACAAGAGGACGTAAAGAAGAAATATGTACAGCAACACATTTTTAATATCAGATAGATTTATTTGGATTAATTACTCTTGTTGTCCCCCATAATCACATGCATGCTCTGGTGTAAGTCGCGGGTAGCTTGTGGCCAAAAACGGAAATGGATGTGCCCCTCCAATGAAACCTTGAATTGGCCATAAACCACACGTCGCATCTTGGCGTTTGGGAGGTACCAATGCGCATCCATGCATTTGAATCACATTCGTCAACCTACACTTCCAACTTTCACATCTTTCTCAACACATTGTTCGCATATTGAAACATCGGCGCATCGATGCAGGCACATGGAAATCTCGATCGCTCGGTGGGGGAGCTAGGACAGCTCCTGTTGCGACTCCAGCAGACGATCCTCCACCCAGACCCCGAGCGCGAGCACAAGCTACGAACAAATGAGTACGAGAGAGCGAGAGTAGAAACGGTACGGACCCATTGAACAAACCGTATATAATCGTATACGGCAGGAACATGGCTGATGGTGTGCTCACCGACTAGAACCTAGGCTATGCTCGGGCAGTCTTGACAGAGCTGGAGAGAGACGCAGATGGCATCACGGGCCCGGCGCGAAAGGCAGAGTTGCAGAGAGCTTTAAAGCTGAATTTGGAACTATGGGAGAGGCTAGATGATCGGATGAAGGACTTGCAAAAGGTTAGGACATCGCTCCGCCTGCGCTACGGGGGAAGGCTGAACGCTGACCATGGGGGCAGATGGCTATGGAGGACGATGACGAAGACGATAGCTCCGAGGGGGAGGACATCATTGCCGAAATCCTCACGCCGAGCGAAAGCATGGCCTCAACGACAGCAGACATCCAGACAATCCTCACGCCGACGGCGAGCCAGGACCCCGGGTCACCAGGGCCGCAGCCCACGACGAGCCCCGGATCCCCTTCGTCGCCAACGCCAGAGTCATCGATAGCCGAGCAACCGACGCACACCTCGCAAACCCTCCGCGCCCGGGACTCAGCCGCGTCGCTCACGCCCTCCACCAAGTCCCTGTCCCACTCGACCGCCCGGGCCGCCCTCTTCGCCTCACGCCGCAAGCCCGCGTCCCCGTCCCCGGCGCAAGCCGCGCAGACCTCGACGGCGACGGCGGAGGCGCTCCTGGACCGGCAGGCCCGCGAGCGCGAGGACATGGCGGACAAGGTGTACAAGATGGCGCAGGCGATGCGCAAGCAGCAGAACGACATGGCCGACGCCCTGGGCGCGGAGAAGGAGCTGCTGGGCCGCACGGCCGAGACCATGGAGCGGTCTGCCGGGGGCATGAAGCTCGCCACGGGCCGGCTCGGTCAGTTTGCAAAGATGACGGAGGGGAAGGGCTGGTGGGGGAGGGTGATTCTGTACGCTTGGGTGTACGGGCTTATGCTCGCCATGGTGCTGCTGGTGTTTGTGCTGCCGAAGCTTAGGTTCTAGCACGGGTTATTGTGATTTATTGGACGGTACAAGGAGTTGATTAATCGATTTAGCGTTGAAATTCGATATATGAATAGCGAGGCAATATTCATCTCAGGCCGTGTTGCAAATTCCCCCTGGTACTCCAACGCCACCCCCCCCTTTTTTGATGCTCAGGCCCATCTTGCCATCTCAAGAGCATCCTTCCCAGACTTGACGCAAACTACTCGTGTCATTTAAATACGAGGAGCGGACGCCGCTGACGCCGCTGCATCATCTTCATCTTCGCCATCACCATCGTCTTCGCGCTCGTCGTCAGCCTCGTTTCCGGTGTCGTTACCGTTGCCTTGCACCGCAATTTGTTCACCACCTTCGCTGCCTGCCTCGCCCCCGGAGCACCTGCTAATATCAGCATCGGGGTCCTCGACGCCCTTGCCCTCGTCAGCCTCCGGCGATGGTTCGGCGCTGGACAGCTCCTGTTTCCTGACCTGGCCGTTGACCTCCAGGCACCAGTCATAGGAGCCACAGAGGCCAATGCCAACAGGCTTGCCTCCGGTCTGGTATCGCGATGAGTTAATTTTTCGCTAGAGGGCGGGATAATCCAGGGAGAAGGCTTACCGGCGGATCATAAACAAAGCACTCGGGCCCCCGTGATCGTGCCAGCGATACCCTGTCTTCCCACGCTATGCCAGTCTTCTTCTGGAAAAAGTCCTGGAAGTACTTCATTTCCTTTTCAAAGGGGCCCTGGTAGGCGCTTGGTCGATGGTACTTTGGAGCACCGCCCCTCTTGTCGTAGTACTTGTCAGTGAACCAGTACAGAGGCGGCTTTGCATGCGACTCCCACAGCTGAGAGATGGTTTGTGTCAGCTAAAAGGGACCTCTGGATCGAGCAGCAACAGGCTACTTACAGTGATGAAGTGGCGTTGGCCCACGGCGCCAAAGTCCGGATGCTCGCGGGTGAGCTCGATGTGGTACTGGAAGTTCTCTTCATCTCTGTAAGGGGTAAAGAGATCTTTTTATACAATGCCATTAGCAAACGCGAGATGACAGTAGACGAAACAAAAAGAGCAAAGAATTGACCTACTTTGGTTGATGTAATGCTTCGCCTCTATCTTCCCTTTCTCAATCTTCTCCCGCTCACGACGCTTGCGATCTCTCTTCTTCTTGTCGTGACGCAAGTCGTACTTTCTCTCCGGCAACCTCCTCTCATCGAACACGGACTCGCTGAACCACGTAGGCAGGACGATGTTGCACTTTTTGCCAAAGCAGAGTGCTTGCTTGACTATCCGCCGGCTTGATCAGCGAGGTCATGGAGGCTTAGGGTTTTTGTCTTGTTACCTCGAGTGTTGGTCCCGCTGTAAAACTCCTTCTTGGTGCACAAGAGATGAGTGACCTCATGGGACATCTCGTTGAAGAAGATGCCCTTGCGGATCTCCGTCCATCTCTTGACGTTCTCGATAGTCAGGTCATCTGGGAGCTCACAGGCTATGGCGATGATCTTGTTCTTGAAGATCTGAGGAGGCATATTCAAGGCTTGTACTTGGATGAATGGAGAAAGTTCTGTAGGCTGTCGAAAGGTTGAGGAGACTTACAGTCCATGGAGGGAATGGTAACTGATATACGAGAGTGATCGAAATAATCATTCATATGGATAGAAGAAAGGAAAAGCCCAAGGAGATGAATCTCCTATCACGAGAGATCCATCTCTGGTATCGAAATCATAGCCGTGTAGATGAGCGGCCGAGTGCCCACAACCCAAAATATCCTGGACGGTATAAGGACACCCACCAAGATATCAAGGACAACATCGATACTGCAAAAGGGTCAGTGCAGAAAGGATACATGATATATATATGCTAGTGTACTCGATAATAGTCTCGTGTATTTCAAGGGCCGGACTCTTTGCTCAACTGTATATAACAGTTTGCATTCTGAAGCGCGCCAGGCCATGTAACATGCAGAGGGATTCTGCCCTCTCGTCGGTGCAGTCGACCAAACTAAGTGTCCATTGTCATATATTTTTGGACGCTTCTCGGTCGGAATGTTCTGCCCATCATGAGCATGAATAGCTCGATCAATATTGTTGTGGTGGGAAAATTGATCGTTGCCTAGGTATAGGTACTGTTTAGTGTTTGGGTACTCCGTACGTTGAACGGCTAGATTCGGTGCGCGGCGAGTGACGTCGGCGTGGCGCGCGCGGTTGATCATGGACCCCTCCCCCTCCATTCAAATTTCTCTACTACAGGTAGGTACGACCGGCGCATCCACATCCACATCTTTCCCAATATGCCCGTGAGTGCCCCAACCCTAGAAAAGATGTCGCTGACGGCACCAGAATGATTCCCAACCACTAAACGGTATTGCAGCTGATTATTGTAACGGGTCTGCCGACGTCGGGCAAGACAACGAGAGCCAAACAGCTCCACGAGTACCTCTCTACTCGAGTAGTCAACTCCAAGTACAGGCTGCACTACTTTTCAGACGATACGCTATCAATATCGCGAGCTGTTTACGACTTATCACCAGAGAAGCCTTTGGCTCATACACGGAGCGCCAATGCCTCGGAGAAGGATGCGCGGGCGGCCATATACGGCGCCGTGAAGCGGGTGCTATCGGATAAGGACATCGTCATCCTGGACGGACTGAACTACATCAAAGGATGGCGCTATCAGCTACACTGCGAAGCAAAGGCCGTTGGTACGCCAAGTTGCATATTGCAAATAGGTATTTCGAAGGACAAGGCAAAGGAGATCAACGACGAGCGCCTGCGCAAGAGACAAGCTGGTGAGACCAGGGAAGATGATGTGGAGGCTTATGCGTCGGGAAACTGGGAGAACCTGGTCTTCCGCTACGAAGAACCGAATCCTATGACGAGATGGGATAGCCCACTTTTTGCGTTGGTATACGATGATGATGAAGCCCAGACAAAGCAGGTCTTTAATGATCTATGGGAAGCCATCGCAGGTGACGGACGGGTCAAGGTCAAGCCCAACCAGGCTACACAACAACGAGGAAGAGACTCTGACGGTGATTACCTCTACATTTTGGATCGCGAGACACAAGACATTGTCAAGAAGATTCTGGAACAGCAAGGCGACGAGGGTGGTGGTGAAGTGAAGATACCATTACTTGGAGAGGGCAAAGAGCCGCTGGTGGTTGAGCTGCCTGCGGGAAAGAAGATGGGACTACCTCAGATGCAGAGGCTGAGAAGAGCGTTCGTCGGACTAAATCGTGGTGGAATAGGACTCGAGTCTGTCGGGAACATGAAATCGGATGGCATCAGGGAGACGTTTGTGCGCTATCTGAATGATACGTTTGAGAAGGATGAGTGAAACACTCTCTCAGACTTGGAATCACTGAATGACTGGCAGCCGCGCATGTCGCTTCATCAGAGTCTCCGTAAACCAAACCTCGTTTACAGATCTGTACCCTCTCATGCATGTTAGCCTCATGTAGTGAAACAAAGATACCCTAATAATTAGCAGCCTGCTCCAGTTCTAGTACGCAGTCAGGGATGAGTAGTCTGTGGCGATAAGATTGGTAATACATGTCCAGAACATTCACAATGGCGAGAAGAAAAAAAATGAAAATTGAAACACTAGGAGCTACATGGTAATCAAGGTACACGTGTCGTGATGTCTGGCTGGCGCTACGCTATCTCCGAATGTTGCAATAATGAGTCTGCGGGCGGTACCTTGCATGATGGTGGTTGAAGGCGTGTTGCGCGGTCAGCAGTTGCCTGCGGCGGCGACTTGAGGAAAAGTGGAAGTTTCTTCCCGCTTCCATCCGTGGCCATGGCAGTACCTCTACAGCCAGCTTTCCGTAGTACACTTAGAGGTACCTCCCGAGGCTGCTTCTGTAGTACAGGACACTGTGCGGTCAAGGGTTATCCCGCGCCGAGTGCAGGCTATCGGTGATATCATTGGCCCACACCGCAACGCTTGGTGGTGCTTTGGCAGCAGAGTGCGGTACGTACCAGGTAGGTAAGGTACCTACGGGCCTACGGCAGCGCCAGCATGATTACGGAGTACAGCAAGCCGGGTCGGTCCCTTCGTACCTCCCTCAGCCGAACTGCGTCAGGACAGCTCAAACCTTCGCCTCCAACACCTTTCCTTCACCTTTTAACTACACACTCTTCTCCCCGAACCCCAAAAGATTTTCTCCCCCAATCTTGATATCTGGGTTGGAACATCCTCCCTTTTTAGTACTGTTGAACACTCTCATTTTCTTTTTCATTGCGAGGTGTACTTCAACACACTCCGCAATCAAGGTCCCTCCCCTCCGTGCCCGGTTTCGGTCACGATCTGCGTCCCATTCTTAAGAGTACGCCAGCTTCTTTGAAGCATCACAGATCTCACGATGGCTCCCGATCCCAAGGATGAGAAGAAGAAGGTCAACCTGGCGTATGTACACAGCTCAACCCCTCTGCCAGATGTGCCCGCATTGTATGGCGGGGCACTGGCTCGAAGAAATCCCAACTTTTAGCTGACCCGTGGTATAGCGACGTCTCCGGCGCTGAGGTCAAGCAGGTTCGTCAACCGCCACAGCTTTCTTACGTAGAGCCGACCGATGTACTAACCAGCTGTGAAGGAGGAGAACGATGTCTCAACTGCTATCCTGAAGAAGAAGAAGAAGCCCAACCAGCTCATGTACGTCTTCTCCCCCGATGATGGCGTCATGCATTGCTAACATATTGCAGGGTTACCGATGCCGTAAACGACGACAACAGTATCATCGCCCTTTCCGAGGCCACCATGGACTCTCTTCAGCTCTTCCGTGGTGACACCGTCCTCGTCCGCGGCAAGAAGCGCAAGGACACTGTTCTGATCGTCCTCGCCGATGACGAGCTCGACGATGGGAGTGCCCGCATCAACCGAGTCGTCCGCCACAACCTACGTGTCAAGCACGGCGATATGATCACAATCCACCCGTGCCCCGATATCAAATATGTTAGTACTGATCCAGATGACCTAGAGGACAATCTTGCTAACGACCCCTGCAGGCCAAGCGCATTGCAGTTCTTCCCATCGCTGACACTGTTGAGGGCATCACTGGTTCGCTCTTCGATGTCTTCCTCGCCCCCTACTTCCGCGAAGCCTACCGTCCGGTGCGTCAAGGTGACCTCTTCATAGTACGAGGAGGCATGAGACAAGTCGAGTTCAAGGTGGTGGAAGTCGACCCTCCAGAGTATGGCATTGTTGCCCAAGATACCGTTATCCACTGCGAGGGCGAGCCGATCGAGAGAGATGAGGAGGAGAACAACCTCAACGAGGTCGGTTACGACGACATTGGTGGCTGCAGAAAGCAGATGGCTCAGATCCGTGAAATGGTTGAGCTTCCTCTACGCCATCCTCAGCTTTTCAAGTCTATTGGTATCAAGCCCCCTCGTGGTGTCTTGCTTTACGGCCCCCCTGGTACCGGTAAGACTTTGATGGCCCGAGCCGTCGCCAACGAAACCGGTGCCTTCTTCTTCCTGATCAATGGTCCCGAAATCATGTCGAAGATGGCTGGTGAATCTGAGTCGAATCTGCGCAAGGCTTTCGAGGAAGCCGAGAAGAACTCCCCCGCCATCATCTTCATCGATGAGATTGACTCGATTGCTCCTAAGCGTGAGAAGACCAACGGTGAAGTCGAGCGTCGTGTCGTTTCCCAGCTTCTCACGCTCATGGATGGTATGAAGGCTCGTTCAAACGTGGTCGTCATGGCTGCTACCAACCGTCCTAACTCTATCGATCCCGCCTTGCGTCGCTTTGGTCGTTTCGACCGTGAGGTCGACATTGGTGTTCCTGACCCGACTGGTCGTCTCGAGATTCTGCAGATTCACACCAAGAACATGAAGCTTGGTGATGATGTCGACCTGGAGCAGATCGCATCTGAGACCCACGGTTACGTTGGTTCTGATGTTGCTGCACTTTGCTCTGAGGCTGCTATGCAGCAGATTCGTGAGAAGATGGACCTCATTGATCTCGATGAGGACACCATCGATGCCGAGGTCCTCGACTCCCTCGGAGTTACAATGGAGAACTTCCGCTTCGCCCTTGGCGTCTCCAACCCCTCGGCTCTTCGCGAGGTTGCCGTTGTCGAGGTTCCCAACGTTCGCTGGGAGGATATCGGCGGTCTCGAGGCCGTCAAACAGGATCTGCGCGAGCAGGTTCAGTACCCTGTCGACCATCCCGAGAAGTTCCTCAAGTTTGGTCTTTCGCCATCTCGAGGTGTCCTGTTCTATGGTCCCCCTGGTACGGGTAAGACGATGTTGGCTAAGGCTGTTGCCAACGAGTGTGCCGCCAACTTCATTTCTGTCAAGGGCCCTGAGCTTTTGAGCATGTGGTTCGGTGAGTCTGAGAGCAACATTCGCGACATTTTCGACAAGGCTCGTGCCGCCGCTCCTTGCATCGTCTTCCTTGACGAGTTGGACTCGATTGCCAAGGCTCGTGGAGGCTCTGTTGGTGATGCTGGTGGCGCTTCTGACCGTGTTGTCAACCAGCTTCTTACCGGTATGTTTTCCAAGTCTCTACAATCTTTTAGCTTACTGACACACTTTAGAAATGGACGGTATGACTTCCAAGAAGAATGTCTTCGTCATCGGTGCTACCAACCGTCCTGAGCAGCTCGACCCTGCCCTGTGCCGTCCCGGTCGTCTGGACTCTCTCATCTACGTGCCCCTGCCAGATGAGGCTGGCCGTCTCAGCATTCTCAAAGCTCAGCTTCGCAAGACCCCCGTCGCCAGCGACGTCGACCTTGGCTTTGTTGCCAGCAAGACAAATGGCTTCTCCGGTGCCGACTTGGGCTTCATCACCCAACGTGCAGTCAAGATTGCCATCAAGGAATCTATCAGCGTCGATATCGAGCGTACCAAGGCTCGTGAGGCTGCTGGTGAGGGAGACATGGAGGTTGATGAGGACGCCGAGGACCCCGTACCTGAGCTCACCAAGGCCCACTTCGAGGAAGCCATGCAGATGGCCCGCAGGTCCGTCAGTGACGTCGAGATTCGCCGCTACGAAGCTTTCGCCCAGCAGATGAAGAACGCCGGACCCGGTGCTTTCTTCAAGTTCCCCGAGAGTGGCGAGGTTGGCTCGGGTGATGCCGGTGGCAACTCGTTTGGCGACGCTGGTAACGATGATGACCTCTACGACTAAATGGATGGAATATACGGTTTGTTATTTGCGAGGGCTACTTTCTAGGTTGGGGCCCGATTTGTATTTTACATTCCCCCCCGTTCATACACCTTCATCTACGATTCAAGCTTGAGGTGGTTGTCGTTGAACTCTCTCTGGTCACGTTGGTAGATTGGTGCGTTAGCCAGGCGATGAAATTATGGTCTTGTGGGCGAAGGAATCGCTTAATAGACTGGAATTGAGGATCATAATCATTTATAGACGAATGAAATAGCAATCCTTATACAATAATAAATGCGCGGGACCCAAATTGAATCTGTGAATAACAATGCAAACCCAACAACGCCTGTTTCAAATTGTAAATTGGTCAACCCGACATGTATCATGACCCCCCAGAGTCATCAGTATGATTTTAACATTTCCATCCCTGCATCGTGTACAACTCACTAGTCGTGGTTGATAGGAGTCGAAATGGGAAATCCAACCTTATTCTCATCCTCCTCTTGATCCGCCTTTGCCTAAATAAACCACGACTCTCGTTCATTTAATTTCCGAACCTCCTAGGCCTTGTTCTCCTCGGCGCTTCCTTCCATCTCGATAACGTCATCGAGGCACTCCCTCGTCGTCTTGAGGGCCTCGTCTATGACGCTCTGCGGCAGGGCCAAACTCGGCCTGTCCGCATTCTTGGAAGACGCGCCATCGTCGCCGTTGGCCGTCGTCGATGCCGCCGCGGTGGAGGAGAGCGTGTCGGCGCGTATGTCCTCGAGGACGAGGCGCAGGAGCTCGGGGTACGTGGTCGCTTCACCGTCGCGGAGGAGCTGCAGGGCGCGAGCCTGGACCTGGGATGGCCAATTTTCGTTGTTGGAATCTAATGCGTGGAGGAGGGACTCGTGGATTCTTTTTCTCGGTGGAAAGGGGAGTGTCAGCCTCGATTTTTGCCACTTTTTATGTAATTTCCTCCCCTTTGGCTGTTTTTTTTTTTTTTTTTTTTTTTGCCTTTTCACATCTTGGGGGGGTTGGGTTGGTGGCATACGCACTTTTGAATATGCCCGCCTTGCAGGAGAAGAGAGTTGACTTGCGATCGCAGGCCTGGATCGAGCGTCGCTGGCGTGTTGTTGGCCGCCGAGTTGGGGATCTTGGTTGGTGCGGACTGCGACATCTTTTTTTTTGCCCGAATTTATTCGTCTCTTCTGTTCTGTGTGTGACAACCCTTCGTAAAAGAGGCCGTTGTTTCGGTGTGTAATCGTTTTCCTTCCCGGGCCACCTGTCGTTCTATGTCCGATGATGATGTGTTCGAATTGGTGGGGAGGGGGAAGAGGTTGAATAGAATAGTAATTTCGTGGATGCGGTCGGTCGGGAAGGCGGGTGAAGCTCGTAATATGTTCTGAAGAGTGTTTTTCCTCTTGTAAAAAAAGAAAATCGGAGCGCCACTTGTTCAATCGGTCGTAGGTCTCATTAACAGAACAATGTGAATACTGTATCAATGCAGCTCTGAACGACAATGAGCGCGAACTCTCCCCCTCATCAAGTCTTTGGCAGAGAAACCCAAACTGTATGTACCACTTCCTGATAAGGCGCTAGGGAAAGCTATGCCGATTGTTGAGCTGAATAACGTAAAACTCAGTGGTTTTTACGACTTTGCATGAGAGGGGTCTCGAATCGTTCTATTGAGGAGGAGGAGGAGGCGTTCGGAGTAAAACGAGGCTGAGCTAAATCGCGGTTTGGTCGACGTCAAATCGCGTAATTTGGCAAGGCTGAGAAAGACTGCGGCTACGACTGGTCAGACGTGGCAAGTGGGGTGACGGACAACCCGGGTTGTCAAGAGTGGAGCCAAGTCCCTTCAACTTCGGTGTGTACTCCGTATTAGAGGGGGAGGGAGGAGCTTAACCACCAGAGGAAAATAAACTACCCTGTACTCTAAAGCTAATTTTTCTTTATATATCACCATCTTGGTCTGACTACATGTAATAACTCAAGACCCTCTGACTAATATCCACTGAAAAAGAGATATCAAAAAGGGCAAAGACCTCTTGCCCTGTAGAAAAAAAAACGAAATGTTCACGTGGACCACAACCTAGCGGTGTAATGACTCAAACCACGCAGGCCGCTTATTTTTTAAGTGGTGCGTGTCCTTGATCCTTTGGGTGGTGCGCTTCTTCTTTTACACCTGCGAGGGTTGTTCTTTTCCTTGCTTTGACAAGTGCGTCGCACCCATACTGGTGACATTGAGACATGATTAGGTCATGAACACAATTAGATGACTTAACGCGGCAATTGCTAGTAGAAGGAGCAAGAGGTCCCTTTTGGGAACAAGATAAACAAGGTTCGACAGAAGTAAAACGAGGTCGACGAGGAGCACATAATCCCGTCGGTCAGCGGCCCGGGCCGTCTATTAGACTGACCGACCTCGGGACCCAATGCAACTCTGACCTCGGACTCCTGATGCGGATATGATCAGATATGCTCAAATAGAGAACTGACTACGTTGGTCAGTTTACAGGCCTCTTCTTGTTACCTGCCTCTTCTCGAAAGTGTGGTTATTTTTTTCTTTTTAGCCGGCGAGCCCGCAAGCCCGCAAGCCCGCAAGCCGAAATGGTGTTGGCTGCCAAGGGCCTTGTCTATGCTATCCCCTCACCGACATATGCAGATATCGTGAGCGACTTGCGACCTTGCATGCTAGGTAGGTACTGTAACCGCCCACGTCACCACCTACGTTGAAGAATGTCAATGATTCTCGCTTGAACCATTGGTTCGTCGTCACCTGATGTCCAGCCGCCGCGGGATCAGGGCTGGTTCCCGAGCCTTTGTGCTCTTGGGCGCCACGGATTGCTGTTAGCCTCTGTGTGCATACATACATATACACACCACGCTGTGTTTCGGCAGGGTCCTTGGAAAGCCATTAGCAGTATCCTTAGCGGTGAGCGCAAGGATTTTTCATAGATAAAGAAATTGAACCGGCGCGGCGGGGAAGTAAACGACTGCTCCTAGCTTATTCGTTGCTCCACGGCGCATGCTGACCGCCATCTTGATGTCGCGACGGAGTGTATACATACCTATGACTCGTTCCTCTGTTCTTACAGAAGTTCGCACCCGTCGACTGCCCACTGTACATATACATACTCCGTATACGCTCAGACTGGGATGATCAAGCTCCAATCTAAGTGAGCTGGGTCATCCATGATGTGCTGGCAACCTGACATTTGCGACGAATGAAAATTTTGCTCCCATCACATAATGACGAGACGAGCTCGGTGATGAAGCTTAAAATGTATCGGCGCGAGCTTGTCACATCGGTGAGATGGTGTCATGCGGATTTATCCCGCGTTGGCGGTTAATCATGGGAAGATTTAGGCAGGTCGAAGTGCGGGACTTTTCTTTTTTCCAGGATTAAATGCGCTCACTGGACCTTATTGTTTGGACAGAAACGTGTTTCTCCGATGAGGCATGCCGTGTCCATCACCGCTTTTACCCGCCATACCGGCCCGGGCATCACGGCTCTCTGGTATTGCACGCGGAACTTGGACGCGAGTTCCGTTGCCGGCAATGAATGATGCTGTGCCTCTCTGCCTTTCTCTCTTTCTGATCTCAAGGTCGCACAATCCGTCGGAAAACTGACTCGGCCCCCCACGGTTGTAGTACTGAAAGAAGGGGTAAGCCGTGGGGAACTGTAGGTTTCGTCTGACAAGGCAGTATGCATGAAATCATGGGGGACAGAACAGCAAAATTAGGTACAAGGGTCGACATGCTGCAAGCCTTCCCGAGGAACAGCATCTTCCCCGCCTCCTCCATGGCGACGAAATTAGGTAGTCGTAGTCAGAAACATGGCTTTAACTAGAATGGGTGAGATGAAACGAAGTAAACATACGAGAGAAAATACTGCCAATATCTGATTCGATGCTGGATATCTCGGAGCAAAGCTGAGCCGAATTTCTGCCCAAGATACTCCGCACCAATGCTGCCCAAAAACGCTGGGGCCAGGCTGTTGCCGTCCGCGAATATGCACGCGCGCTCACTTCTCACACTCTTTGGCCTTGACACGACCGCGGGAAAGCACCATGATGCAATCCTGAACAAGCATCATGTAGGCAGCCAAATAGTGTTGCATCAGTCATCTTTTGTATGACGTCTTGCTGAGAGCTGTCAGAAAGCGGTTGCATCTATTGGTATCCGTGCGTATTCAGGTCGACCAAGACGTGTCTTTCCGTCTGTGGTCCACCCTGAGATATGCAACTCATTTAGACGTGATGCGAAGTACCGGGAAGCTTTCGCATACCAAAATATCGAGGAAGTGCGAGGACATCGGTGACCCATATTGGGTTACACAGAAGCACACCCTCCTGACCTTCACGGTAAAGGTGCTTTGGTATGAAGGTGCCTGAACTTGGGCCTCGGCCTCACAACAGCAAGGCCTAGGTAACATTCATCTCTTTTTCCAACGGGTTGGGTTGCGGAATGTGGATGTCCTGGAAGCCCGCAGCCAAGGTCCGTTCGACAATGATACTCCAGTCAAAGCTCTCCACATATGAATGCCTGTCGGCTGCAGGCTGACACGTTGCTTAGTACTGGGCGTCGGTGAGCTTCGTTATTATATGTACTTGGGCATGAGCGGATCTGTAGCTGGCAGTCATTGTGTTGAAGGCATTCCTGCGTAGCTTTTACAAATCATCATATAGATGGTATACTTCGTAGGCACCCTCGAAAATCATTTGCCACCCTTTTCCATCCCGAAGCGGCGAGTTACAGTGGAACATGGAAAGCTTTTGCTTATTACCCCAATCCTAATGGGGACAGATTCAGGGTGGCCTTGCATCTTGCATGACCCGGTGAGTCCTACGCCAATAGGATGTGATTGACCCATCTTTGTTGTTGTTGGCTCCTCAACATTTCGTGGCAGCCGCATCTAAGGTAGTCCAAGATGGTGTGCGAATAGTCTCGTAAAGCTACGAAGACTGCTTGTCCGCGACCGTAGGCTGCGTGGTGCGATGGTCGAGACACGAGTCGATGGTACAACGACGTAGGTAAGGTGGCGGAAGACGGGTGCAATGCTGGTAGCGCCAACTCAGCGGAAGCGGAAACGGATGTCCAAGGCCGGACAAGGAGTTCCTGGAGTGGAAGAAGAAAAGCTGTCAGAAACAAAACCAGAAACAAAAAAAAACATAGAAGTCGAGGAGGGACGAGAACGGGAGAATAAGGTAGTAGTGCTAGTAACCACATTCCCGCTTGGCTGGTCGCATGTAGCAAGCTCGACTACGGAGTACTGTTGCAGCTTGGAAACAAGGACGTGATTGGCTGTAAGACGCGGGATTGGGAGCAGCACTATGTTGACGCGGGTGGCTGCTGTTATCGTGAAGGAGCCCATAATATCTATTGCAACCCTGTGGCACTGGACAGTAAATCGGGGTGGAGAGAAGGGGGGGGGAGGGACACTGCCGCTGGATAACGTGTATTTCATCTATTAGTGTAATGTGTGGGAAGGAAAATGAAACAGGAATAATAAGGGAGGGTAAAGCCGACGAAACACAAGATTGGATTGCAACCACACAAGTACGCCAAACATAGAAGTTGGTAGAAATGGAGGGGAAAAGGGAAGTTCAGTTGGCTGCGAGAATGGGTGAGGTGTAGTTGCGATCCGCAATGGGTAAGGTCTGTAGAAACGTGTTGTAGATGGAGTAATCCGTACGGAGGCAGGAGCTGGCCGAAGACTTGCCCACTAATATTACCTATCTAATATGTACTCCGTACTTCGTGTACAACCTCCTACGCAAAGTTGGAAGTAACGACTAGCTGTATGTGCTAGGAGAAGGAGCACAACGCCATGACCACCTGCTCCTTCCAGCTCGCCTGCCTTGTACGGAGTACCTGTATCTACTACTAGTACACCGTACTCCGTAAGTCGTACAAACTTATCTTCACTTTCCTCAAAGCTCAAGGTTCAAGTTCCTAGGATTGAGCTAGATTAAATTAACAACGTGGAAGGAAGCTTCTAGGAATGTTCGCCTAGACTAGGATCCCTCCGACTTTCAGCACAGACTCATGGGATTGTCCTTGTCAATGCTGTTAGGTTGTGGGTACTAAAAGCGTCACGAAAAAATACCCCGCTGTGGGAATCGCGAAAAGCTTCTACCATTTACTCCGTATAGCATTTTACCACCCCTCTGGTTCTCAGACTTGGCGATCGTGCTTGAGCGTTTCTTGTGTCACCGCCGCCGGACATGTCTCCATTATACCGTTGATGCAGGATCAAAGTCTAGTATCGGCAGTCAGTCCCTTGCTCATCTCTGGAACGCCCTTGGGTAATGCAATGTATTGACTTAGCCTGTGCTCGTTGAGCAATGGGAAAAAGTTAGTCATCTGTAAGTTGACATCTTTGACGAAGACGTCAACAATCTGATTAATGAAACAGTTTATATGTGCATACGTGTTGGGGCGGCCTCCCTAGGCATGGCCTGCATGAAAACGCTTCTCTGCATCAGCAGGCGGTGAAGGCCCAGTTGTCTGTATGTATGTATGTATGTGCTTGCTTCCATGGTGCGCGATGACAAGAGACCCGCGGCAATGCCACCCCAGCTAGTACATATCGATGGGCCCTTGTTGTTTCGATAGGATGCGTTCCTCATACTCCATACTACTACGGCTCTTCCCATGAAGCCTCTGCAGACCGGCCTAGCCCGAGGTTCCTACTCCTTGCAGTTGAAGATCACGCATGACCGTTAGGGAAACTGAAGTGAGCGTACGCAGGGGAGCCCAAATTGCCAGCCAGATTGAGGTTTGCATCGACTTAAGAGTCACTATTAAGGAGTACTCACGCTGAATTGGGACCACGCGCACACCCAAACGGTGTGCATCTCCTCGTTCAGCTGAGGCAAAACCATGTCCTTCTTCTCCCTTTTCTCACTTGCTAGATTACGAAATTATTAGGTTTTACTTTCCCCTTTCTTCCCGCTGGCGCCCGCAGGTCGCACTCGAGTCGGGCTTCAATTTCGTAGTGGTTGTCCAACGTTGCTGCTGCATCTTGCCTCCCGTCATAGCTCTGCAATCGATACGACCAGCTCAGCAAGCGGCCGGTGAATATGCAATGCGGGAGGATGTTACTGTCACTAATGTAATGATCCGATAAGGTAAGTAATGTGGCATGATTGGCGAGACCAGGGCTGATATGGTGCAAGGCATATGCACATGCTTCGGGTGTGATACATGTAGCTTCACGAGGCGGCTCTCGGGGGGTGGCGAAATTCTTCCCCTCCTCCATCTTTCTCTAGGACTGCATGCCCAAAGTCGTGTTCTAATCAAGGAACGAGGTTTTTGCCAAGTGCAAGAGCCCAACCGGTTTGGATGAAATATGCAATACTACCCCGCTTCAACCTTCAAACTGTATGCCTGCAATATCTGAGAGCAACAGCTGTCACTTTTAAGTCTAACAAGGGAAGAAAGAAGAAAAACAAGACAAGGATTCAGTATCCGCCCATGGATCACTAGCTTCAACTGTCGTCGGACCAGGGTTGCAACGTCTTTGTGTGCAGCATGAAACCTTGACAAGCTCGAGAACAGCACCCAATTCGTCCCCCCGTTCTGAAGGGTAGGTATCTTATAACGTAGATGGATAAAAGGGAAAATAAGTAATTTTTGACTACGGGAATTGGATAGAGCGCGAATGGATACACACCTCATCCCCCCCCCCCCCCCCCCTGGTGCGTTGTCTAAACCTGAGCCTACCACCACACCCAAGTATCTAACCGCCGAATGATGGATCTTTTCATGCAGCTTCGGCAGGTTTGGTACCATTCACCTCAAACTTGTCTGATGCATGACGTTCTTTCTACTACTATTGGAGTGTGAGAAGGAAGGTGCCCTGAAGACAGCCAATCCATGCCCTGTTACGGTTGAGCACAAAAAAGGTAAGAAAAAAAAAAGGTCATGGGAAAGTAGTAATAATAAATAGAGCCTGAACCCCTTTCCCCCTCGGGAATCAAAGACCTCGTCAAGTCCTTACTTGCATAGGTTGTTATCCTTAATAGCCATCGCTACTTCCTGTTTTCCCCCTTCTTCACTACTTACAAGTACAAGCAAAAGGTGTGGACTCTTCGCCTTTCTTGCTCCTCTTTAAGCCTTGTCGATCCGATCTCCTTTATTTCGCTATCAGACGATCAAGGCTGATCTAGAACCTCTTTTTTTTACTTTTTGCCTTTCAAAAAAAAAACCCTGCCCTTGGCCTGATATTCACATCACGTTGTCCAACTGGCGTTGATCGGCTGAGGCAGGCCTCAAGTCCTTGGTTCTTTCCACACTTTCCTCTCTTCCAACGGACCTGATCCTCCTTTTATCTTTCTTGCCCACCTCGGTTGTTCCGAAAACCTCGTCATTAAGAGGGGAGAGAGAGGACAGATCTTTCTTCTCTTTCTTTCGCCTTCTCCTTACTTGTACAACGCGCCAACACCGCCACCAACTCCGCCCTCTTCTTACCATTTGATACTTTTACCTAAGCCAAAGGCGATTCTCGTACTTGTCAGAACATCTCGTGCCTGCGATCACACGAGGAATTTTGAAAGACAGGTCCCGCACTCCGGCCCCACAGCCGCTTATCCCGTCGTTTGAGCGTTGTACTTACGGTACGTTCGTACGGCTAGACGCCGCTTGGTGAGTCCGACTTCCCCTTGTTGCATTAGCTGTGCCCGCGAATCTTGCATTTTAGAGGACGAGAGAGCGTGTGGGCGTTGACGACATCAACGACGACAACGGTGGGATACGAAGGGGGGTGGTGGGTATGCATATGGGACCCTTCAAGTGGGCATCTACACTCCATCCAATGCAATGCAATGCATCTTGTCAATGTTTATTTTCTCTCTCTTTCTTTTGCGCATTCTCACAAGCTGATTGGAGCCCTGAACTTGAGCTGACCAAGGCACCTACATACACGTACAGCCGCGACGTGCGACGTTGTCAACTTCTCTGACCAAGAGCCCCATAACTCAGCTGGCCTTGTGGTTCGAGAAAAAGGGCAATCGACAGACTGAGCCACTCGCCACTGAATGACCAGCGCAAGTCAGCTGCTTCCAAGCCCTGGGAAAGGCATCCATCCCCACCAAAGGACCAAAAAACAGAGACCCCAGACAGGCGGGCGGGCGGCTACGGGCGAATCTCATTAGTGAGGCGAACGCGAACAAGTGGTGGCTGTGTGAGCAAAGAGAGAGAGAGAGAGAGGGAGAGAGAGAAAAAAAGAGAAAGAGAAAGGAGCATCCAGGATCTATCTGGCGGCTCACCTGTGGAACGGGTCAGGACGGAGTTCGCGGCTTGATTCACTACAGCTTTCTGCAGTGGTTTCGCATCGCGACAAAGTCGATTTCCGTTTTACGTTTTGGTGCGGCACCATTTCCCATACCTCGCCAAACCAAACCAGAAACAATACGCACGAACCAACCCTGCACACCCATTCGTCGCCTTTCAGCGCGTTTAGGAGTGTGTGTGTGTGTGTGCATGTGCGTGTGTGTGCTAATAGACAGACTACCTAGTTCGTTGGTGTGCTGCTAGGTTGACCACTTAGAGCATTCGCGTCGCAGCAAATCATCTTGCTGCGTTCAGCTGTCTAAGGTAAAAAAAAAAAAAATATTGGAGAAAGGCGTTGCGTGTGAGAGATCGAGTCGGATCAGATCGTTGCGTTGCGTTGCGTCTAAAGTGGACGAAATCGGAGGCCGCATCTGGGGTTGCTAAGACATTGCGGCACACACACACACCACAGTGACCACACTGAGCTACCTTTTTAGCTGCAAGCACTCTGAAGTCTGCGGCTCGCACCAGTGCAACAGTGCACCCAGGATCAGAGAAGGACCCTCTCGACCCACGATCGCTGTGTGAGGTGTTTCCACATTGCACTTTGGCCTAAGCCCAACCCTGCAATATCCTTGCAGCGTCCCAGCCAGTGGGGAGCACGAATCAGAAGACTCGCACATAGCAAAAAAGCCAAGTCCGGGCTCAAGGTCGGATTTTTACTCGACGCCTCGCCTAAGGTTGGCGTCGGCATCCGGACCCGCAGTGACCTCGAAATCTCAACCCTTTTCGGCTTCGAGTCCGCTTCGGCGTTGTCGTCGCTTGTTACTGTTAGTAGTAGTTTGTGTCGAACTTCGACCCGTCTCTTGTTGTTCCTTTCTTCCCTTTTCTTTCCTTTTTTTAATACTTTCACCTCAACCACAGTTCGCAATTGGCAAAAAACGCCCCTCGGGTGTAGGGATTGCTTATTTTTTTGTCGGATTGGAACACGGGACCTGGGCACTGGGACCTTGTTTTAGGCTCAGTAATTTTTCTGGTCGTCTGCCCTCTTTCATTCTTTCATTCTCTCTCTCTCTCTCTCTCCCGCTGACGACTTTCTTGTCCTTCGTTTGGTAATAAGTGGTATTTCTTTCCGGCCTGTCTTGGTCTCTTTTTTAAAATCTGTCTACTTTTTTCTACCACCTCCACCCTCTAGACCAACCGATTCTCGGTTCGCCTCTTTCGCAACCTTAAACTATCTCACCAACACCAGGGGGCAGTCACGCAGCCTGCTGCTCCCCCTTCTTAGCAAGGTCTCCTGACCTCGCCTTCTCCGTCCCTCGAGGCAATTGCGCTTGCCTCAGGTCACGGTTGCCTCTCCAGGACGATTGTTCTTGCCGTCAGACGTTTCGCCGACGGTATGGTCGCGGCTGCGTTTTAGACCAACCCACAATCGTTCGTACGTCATTCCTTCCTCTCCGGGCCCTCTATATGCACCTTTTTGCCTCTTAACCCGATTCACCGTCTTGAGCCGCCCACCCAGGGAAAGCTCTGTGCTACATTAACACCCAATCTTTTTTACTTTTTTTTTTATTTCCCTGCACCACTTGTGCATTGTGTTTCCTCTTTTCTCTGCCACCTTGTACCACCAGCCACACTCGCTTTGATTGTTTGCTGACCGCCCATCCCTGTTTAGACCGGATATGGCTCTCGAGAAGAGCGAAGCGACCCTCCACCGAGTAGGGCCGCTTGAGGGCTCTTCTCTTTACGATGAAGGCCACCACTCGACTGTCGACGATGTTCTCATGTACACTCAATACCTCTATTCACTGATCCTCTTGGCCTCCTTCGTTTTACTGGCCGGATGGTACAGTGTTTACAATGCAAAGAAAGACGGTGATTTGGCAAAACCTATCCTCAAGGGCCCCGGTGGAAAACCTCTCCCAATCACCAAGAAGAAGAAGAAGGACGATGGCGAGCGCAAGCTCGGCCCACACTTCGGGCCTGTCGCAAAGAATGTCTTTCGTTATCTAGCAGCCGTTGTGTTCTTTACATACGTAGCTAGCGGCACAACGTTGTTTATTCACGCCTTCTTCTACGAGAACCCCTACCAATGGTCTAGGGAAGGGTTGCCTTGGGCTGGAGATTGGACTGTGGTACGTGTCGAGCCTTGCAAAAACTGCTTTGTGTCTTTCCTGAAGCTGCAGGAAGGCCACGGCAGTTGTATAACAGCAAAAGCTAACAAAAGAATTTTAGGTTCACGCTATAAGTGCGACCTCCTTTCACTTGTATCTCTTCGTGTCACTTTTTGATTGGCGCAAGGGCCCTAACATTGTCCATCTTATCATTTGGGTCATGGCTTTGGCCGGAGAGCTTGTCATGTCCGGCAGTACGTGGATTGCTGCCGCCGGTTGCCATTTTACTGCCGGCTTCTTTGATGGCGACGAGAGCAATGGGGGCAACGGTAGCTGCGTTGACTCGTGGACCAGAATCGACCTGGTCCTCTATCTCATCCGAATTCTGCACTTGGTGGGATCAATCTTCTTCTACTGCGTTGCTTGGATGGGCAAGGTCCGCCGACAAAACGACGGGAAGCTGGAGGAGGGCACCGCCGAGACGACTCCTCTCTTGAATGGACACCGACGATCCTACGATACCCAAAATGGCGAGACCAATGGCCGTCGAAAGCGAGGCCGAACCATGTCGAGTGCTGCGAAGACTGCTCCAGGCAGCACCAAAAAGGACGACCACACTGCCTTCTATCGACCCGAGAAGCTACCTCATAAGACATGGTGGGAATACCTTCGCGGATATTCCTTATTCTTCCCGTATTTGTGGCCCAAGGACTCCAAGCGGTTGCAGCTACAAGTCTTGCTCTGCTTCACTCTCATCATCATGCAGCGCCTGGTCAATGTTGCGGTCCCTTATCAGATCGGATTGGTGGTTAATCACCTCGAAAAAGCCGTCAAAGCTGTCCAAGGCGGTGAGCCTCTCACTATGGGACTTTTCCCGGTGAAGGATTTCCTGATCCTGGGCGCGCTGTGGACGCTGCAAGGCTCTGGTGGTTTGTTGGGTGCTTTGAGATCTATCTTATGGATTCCCATCTCTCAATATTCTTACCGCGGCTTGACTACGGCTGCATTCAATCACGTTCACTCTTTGAGTCTGGATTTCCATCTTTCGAAACGGACGGGCGAGGTTCTTTCTGCTCTAAACAAGGGCTCGTCTATCAACAACTTCCTCGAGTCTGTCACATTTCAGGTCATCCCAATGATGTTTGACCTAATTCTTTCCATTTCCGTCTTCTACTTCTACTTCGGCCCGCTTTATGCTTGCATCAACATGGTGGACACCTGCTGGTATCTCTACATGACGATCAAGATGGCATCGACTAGAGCCGATCAACGGCGTGAGATGAGCAACGCAGATCGTGAAGAGGAGGCGGTTAAGAATGATTCCATCTCCAGTTACGAGACCGTCAAATACTTCAACGCGGACAAATTCGAATCTCAGCGATACCAGGGCAAGGTCAATGACTTCCAAAGAGCCGAGGCTCGTGTCCAGATGGGCCTCAACAAGATGAATATCTGCCAGGCTCTTGTTTTCAATGCTGGTAGGATTCTGGCAGCTTCAGTATGCGGCTGGCAGGTCGCTCTAGGTGTCCGAAATACTGGTGAATGGTTCACTGTTGTCTCGTACTTGACGCAACTCCAGGCCCCCCTCAATTTTTTCGGCACCTTCTACCGCACCGTGCAACAAGCCATGATCTCCGGCGAACGACTACTCGAGCTCTTCAAGATCCAGCCAACCGTGGTCGATACGCCTCATGCCAAGCCCCTAGAGAATTTCACTGGCCATATTGAGTGGAAAAATGTTTGCTTCGCCTACGATCGCCGCCGGCCTGCCCTGAAGAACGTTAGTTTCGAGTGTCTGCCAGGAACTACAACTGCCTTTGTCGGGGAGTCCGGAGGAGGCAAGTCGACCCTTTTTCGCCACATGTTCCGTTATTATGACTGTGATGAGGGTAGTGTTGAGTTGGATGGGATAAATGTCAAGGACTTGACTATCAACAGTATCAGGGGTCACATAGGGGTAGTACCGCAAGATACTACTCTGTTCAACGAGACGCTCATGTACAACCTTCGGTATGCGAAACCCGATGCTACCGATGAGGAGGTTTATGCGGCTTGCAAGGCTGCCAGCGTCCATGATCGCATTATGCAGTTCCCCGATCAGTACCAGACTAAAGTGGGCGAGCGAGGTACCAAGCTCAGTGGCGGAGAAAAGCAACGTGTTGCTATTGCCCGCACAATCCTCAAGAACCCTCGCATTATCATGTTGGACGAGGCGACGTCTGCTTTAGATACCAACACGGAACAGGAGATCCAGGAAAATGTCCGACAGATAGGCCAAGGCCGAACTCTCTTGATCATTGCGTAAGTCTTGCAAAAAAAGATTACTTCAATCCACGCTAACATTTTAATAGCCACCGATTATCTACCATTACACATGCTGATCAGATCATTGTTCTCCACGCCGGCCAAGTCGTCGAGACAGGTACACATATCGATCTTCTCCGCCGAAAGGGTCGATATGCCTCCATGTGGGAGAAGCAAATAAGCGCTGAGAGAGCGCTTATGGTTGCTCGGGAGGCGCACGCAAGGGCCGCCGAAGCCCTGCGACATGCCACCTTAGGCGCTGCCTCGGGGGCTTCCGACTCATCAACCGGTTCAGAGACTGATTCAACCCATTCTTCTGATAAAGATGAGCCCGACGATCATCCCCAGGGCCACAAAAAGCCCGATACATCTCACATCTGATTCTTTCCCGAATGCGTAAAATGATTTAGTCATTCTTACGATGCACAATTATACCCCTTTCGCATTTCGCTATGATCATTTTCTTTCATTTCATTAATCTACGTTGGCGTCATCGCTCTTTGTGGGCAAATTTGCGCCTCTACTGCTCAGCTTGTGAGCCTACGAGTCATAGACCAGACGAAGCCACGGCGTGTCTGGATGCGGCTCGGATGTTTACGAAGTTCTGACAACGAATCTATCATGAATGTTGCATTGCCCGGCGTTTTAAGGACGGTTATCTACGTTATCTTCCCGCTCATCTGTTAGATGCAGCACATCGCACTTAATACCCTACGTGTCAGGCTACATATGTGGTCAGATACCATCCCTTTTGGGACACGAATTGGCCTATTCAGCACACGGCCAAGTTCATCCCGACAGAATCCAAGCTACAGTTGGCTATTAGTCCCTTATACGACTCACTGGCGATCTATGTTCTAGCATAGACGAATTCTGGTTCCCGAGTTGACGATCCATGGTCAACAACACTACAGTAACGTTGGCGCTGAATCGGACCTCGAGATATTCTGGCAATATCACAAGTGAGTTGTTAAGGGGCTGGGAACGGCTCCTATGCCATGACAGCTACGTGCTTCATATCTCATGTTGGCGAATTTTCACACATCTCTTCCTCATTTACTCATTACTGGCGGACTGGCTTGGAAGGTTTCGGCGGCTCTTGCAATCATTAAATAAAACTCCTACGGCAACGTACGGATCTTCAGGCAGGGAATTGGACTAAGGATGGACAAGAGGGTTATTTAAAAAGTTACAAGACAAGGCAACAAGGCGGAGTAATCCACAAAAACGCAGGGAGACATTAGAGTACAGGAGGTAAAACCCGACTTCAGAAGTCGAACACAAATACTGGATGTAGCTGGTGCGCTGGTTGGCTCGTAATGAACTTTTGGGAGCAACAACGGCCAATGTTACATGGGGGATCAGGAAGACAGATAGATCCCTGGTCACCTTCCATAGCTGCGGCGGTCTGATGAGACTGCAAGGGTAATAAAATAATAAAGAATGTTGATAAATTTCGTTTCGCTGTATGCTCAATTTACAATGTTGGTAATTACTCTATTACTGTAAAGGTCCTCCGTAGGTACATTGGGAAAGCGAGGTTGGCACGCGGTCAGGTGACACAGTGATGGAAATGCGTCGGGAAGACGCGTCGATGCCGACCGATTAAGCTCGACGCGACCAGACACAACCCCCCTCTAGAAAGTTGTGCCCTATGGTAATTTAGTGGTAAGGGTAGAAGTTCTCAACTCTTTGGTAGACATTGATGTCTCGACTGCTTTCGCATTCTGCCATTTACTTTTCCAAAGCCCGTAATTTCCCTGCCTCTTCGGCATCTTCTTTCTATGTTTCATTAACTGCGAGCACTTCTTGCCCTGTTAGTGGATTCCCACATTTAGCCAACGACGACTTCCCCTCTCACCTTCACTTTCAACGACTGCCGATGCCAGCCCTGTGAGACTCGTTCGTCATCTGTCTCCCCTATTTCTACTGTAGTGACGAGCCAGCCGTTCATTGTATATGTCGGCTGGTATTACTGGCCTCCCGATTCGATCCTCGCCGACCCGCCGCAGCATCCTGCACAAAGCGTACCAACTTGCCCACACGCCCACCGACACCATGTTCGCAAAGGCCAACAAGACCTACCAGGCGAGCCAGCCTCAGCAGAAGAACGACTTATCAAAGCAGTTATTCCCTTCGAGTAGCCCGACGCCTGCGGCGAACAACAAGACGGATATCCGAGACCAGCTCAAGAGGGCAAGCAGTACTGCTATGTCGGCGAGGACCGAGCCATCACAATCAAGTCAATCTAGCCAATCCTACAACAGCAACAACAACAACAACAACAACAACAACAACAGCACGGCAAGCTACAAAGGAACATCGAGAGGCTCACTGGCATCACTGTATGCGAACCCTACCTCTTTCAATGCACAGCCCTCGAGCGTTATCGACCTGACCGGGCCAGATGAGCAGGCCAAGCTTAAGGAGGCGGTCTGGTTTGCGGAGGATGATTTCAGTGACGATGAGAACCTCGACCTCGACTACGAAGCTCCTTCGGCGCTCCCTGCGTCTTCTGTACCAAAACCCATCGTCGTGCAGGCCCCCAAGCAAAGCGAACCCCCGCCAGCCACTCAGAGCATTCCCTGGTCATCATCGCCACCTACTCATTTCGCCCCTCCAAGGATCGAACGAACAACTTCCGAACAAACATCCACCACTGTATCAGAGGGCACCCTTAAGCGCGAGTCATCAGGAGAAAGAGATGTGACAGAGGCTCCCGCTCCAAAGAAGGCCAAGAGGCGTGTTCTTCCTGCGAGCTTCCAGCAAAAACTCGAGGATGATGAGGATCCACCGGCCGCAAAGACCCCGGGCTCCAAGTCCAGACATTTCTTCGAACCGACAGCCAGCGCTATCAAAGAGCAGAAGCGGCAGCTCAAGAACCAACGCCAACCACAAGAAGATGAGCAAGCACAAGTTGCAGCTGCTATGCAAGAAGCCGAACAGGAGGCCCATCTGAACAAAGTTGAGACGTTTTCTCTGAGCCCTGAACAAAAACACATCTTGGAGATGGTGGTCGAGAAGAACCAAAGCGTCTTCTTCACTGGTCCTGCTGGTACAGGAAAGTCGGTCTTGATGAGAGCCATCATCGCCGAGCTGAAGCGCAAGTATGCCAGGGATCCTGAGAGGGTCGCTGTCACAGCCTCAACCGGTTTAGCGGCTTGCAACATTGGCGGCATGACCCTTCATAGTTTCGCTGGTGAGTGTCACAGTAATGCAAGTCCAAAAGCTATGGATTGCTAACATACTATAGGTATCGGGCTTGGTAAAGAAGATGCCACCCAACTGGTGAAGAAGGTTCGACGCAACCCGAAAGTCAAGACTCGATGGTTGCGCACAAAGTGCTTAATCATTGATGAAGTATCCATGTGTGACGGTAGTCTATTTGACAAGCTGTCTCAAATTGGGAGGATCATTCGTAATAATGGTCGCCCGTGGGGTGGGATACAGCTCGTCATCACAGGTGATTTCTTCCAGCTTCCTCCTGTTCCTGACTACGACAAAGATAAGACCAGGGATATCAAGTTTGCCTTTGAGGCTGCAACGTGGAGCACTTCTATTGACCACACCATTGGACTCACGCAAGTCTTCCGTCAGCGCGATCCGGTATTCGCCAAAATGCTGAACGATTTGCGTCTGGGTGTAATAACTCCTGAATCGGAGAGGGCTTTCAAAGCGCTGGCTCGACCCCTCAGCTTTAATGATGGCGTGGAGACGGCTCAGCTTTACCCTACCCGTAACCAAGTCGAAAGCTCAAACAGCTCGCGTCTAAATGCTTTGCCTGGCAAGATGATGCGTTTCGATGCGTTGGATACCGGTGGACCAAATACAGATGCCACAACACGCGACAAGCTCCTGGCGAACATGATGGCACCGAAGAGCATCGACCTGAAGGTTAATGCTCAGGTCATGCTGATCAAGAATCTGGATGATTCTCTTGTCAACGGTTCACTCGGCAAGGTGATTGCCTTTTCCGATGAGAAGACGTTTGAGATGAGCAGCGTTGAATCGTTTGATGAGATGGATGCTGCGATGAACAAGGCTAGACAAAAGCTCAAGGGCTTCAGCCGAGACTCTGATACTAAAAACTCTACAGGGATGAAGTATCCCGTCGTTCAGTTTATGGGCGTAGACGGTACGAGTCGCACCATTCTGTGCCAGCCTGAAGAATGGAAAGTTGAGCAGCCAAACGGAGAGGTCATTGCGAAGCGTACGCAACTGCCGCTCATCCTCGCGTGGGCACTTTCTATCCACAAAGCGCAGGGTCAGACTCTTGAGCGCGTGACAGTTAATTTGACCAAGATTTTTGAAAAAGGTCAGGCTTACGTTGCCCTGAGCCGAGCTACGACTCAAGCAGGCCTGCAGGTTATCGGGTTCAACAAGCACAAAGTAATGGCGCATCCCCGTGTAGTGACGTTCTACAACAGTTTGTATTCCGTTGATGACGTCGCAAACAAGCCAGATAATGTTGGAGACTTTCTTACCAACCGCACAGGCCGGTCTGCTGCAGCGCCGGTAGCGGTTGCAAAGAGGCCGGCCAAAGCCATCACTCTCGACGATGATGAGGAAGCACTGGCTTCTTATAACCATTTCTAGGCTTATACTTTACAAAATTTTTGATGACCGTGTGTGTTGATAGATTTACAAGGGCTACGGGCGTCACCAGGCATGGCAAAGATTTTGATTTTGGGTCAATGTATCTGTCAAAAGGATGGTGCAAGGCTTTTCATATGGATATTTCAAGGGATAAAGGTTACGGGCGGCTAGACCGTAGCATCAAATGAATGGGTGTATGAAGGACGGGATTGTGCTGCTGGTGGATTTTGAAGAACAAAGGTGTGTGGCACTCACTGTCTGGTATATTATTAGCAGCTTGCAAAGATTAATGGTTGTGCCATTGTTGACTGTCGTCGCCCTTTTCCCCCCACGCAATGATGCCCTTGGCAGAAGACTGCCGAATTTCACGACAGACTGGCTCTGGCATCAGCCGGCGGCACAGTTCTGGGAGGGAACAGGGGTGAAAAGTCTGATCCTGACTTGGAATTTACTTTGAAAGGTGGTCAATTCGATCTGGACGAGCACGCTTGAATGTATGAATGGCCTCCAGATGCTAAAATAAACCAAGCATTCTGTCTCCAAACTTGGGCTTGTGTGGGTCGCATTTTATTTGTTCATAGCCAAGCTTGGTGATGTGAGTAAGACCGCGATCATCCATCCACACTCACTAGTCGAGAGTTGGTATTACCTAATTTAGATACAAGGAGTATGTCAGACTAGCAGGTTAATAATAATATCTATAGTATATATTTAGGTTATTTAAGTTATATAGTTAGGTATTTAATTCTACCTTTAAAACTAAGTTAATTTCTAGTATTAGAAGTACTTTAATAGTTAAGGAAGATTGGATTTAATACTTTTAAAACCTTTTTTAAATTATATATTAATATATTATTTTCCTAGCCTTATTTAATAATTATAAACTTAATTTCTTTTTATAAGTAATTAAATTAATAAAATAGATTATTTATTTTATTAATTATAATTATATTTATATAAGCTTTATAATTAAATAATAGCTTTTATAAATATTTTTAAAATTAATAATTAAACTTTATATATAATAATATTTATTAAATTATATTATAAATTAATTTTAATCTATATTAATATATATTAATAGTAACTTTTATTATTATACTCTATATAAAAGAAATTAAATAATATCTTTATAAATATTATAATAATTAATATATTATAATAAATTAGCTTATATAAGCTTTAAGCTTTATAATTTAAAATTTATTATATTTAAATATATAAAATTAAAGATTTTAAATATATTATAATTATTATATAATATCTTTTAATAAAAATATTAAAAACTTCTATAAGCTTAAAAAGTTAATAAATTAAACTATTTAAATTTAAATTATTAAAAACCTTATAATTTATTATAATAAAGATTTTAACTATTAGAAAAATATTTTTAATAAATAGAAAATAGATAAATAAAGTAATTAATATTATATAATTCGAAAAAGAAATAGAAAATTAAAAAGCTTTTATATTAAAACTATAAAAGCTTTAGTAATTCTAATAATAAGAAATTAAATTATATTAAGAATTAATAATATAGCTTTTTAAGCTTAGAATTATATTATTAATATATAAATAATAATCTTAAGATTTTTTAAATAATAATAATAATAATAAGAAAATTAAAATTAAAAATATATTAAAATTTATATTATTAATTAATTATTAAAAATATAAAGAATAATTAAATAATTTATAGTATATATTTAAAAAAAGTTATAAATAATTTAAAAAAGATTTAAAAAAGATTTTCCTAGCTTTAGATTATATAGAATATAAATATTATATAAAATAAAATTAATATCTTAAAAAAAGAATTTTAAATATAAAATAATAAAAAAAGAAAAATAATTAAAGCTTTTTTAAAAAATAAATTTTAATTTTTTTAAAAAATATAAATAATTATTATTATATAATTATTAAGTAATTAAATAATATATATTAATATAAAGGTTAATTTCTAAAGGAATTCTATAATTCCTTTAATTTTTTAAAGAAATATTTCTATTTATTTTTTAAAAAAAGAATTTAATTTTAAATAAAATTATAAAATAACTTTTAATAATATATATTTTTATATATATTTTTATTATTAAAACTAAAAATAAAAATAATATAAATAATTAAAAAGTTTAAAAAATCTATAAAAGCTAGTAAGAAAAAAAAAGTAAATATTTATTAAAATATTAAATTATTTATTATTAAGAAATAAAAATTAAATAATTTTTAATTAATATTAATATTATATTAAAATTAAAATAAATAATGAAAAAAATTATATTTTTAAAAACCTTTTAAGAAAAGATAATAAATTTATTAAATATTATTATTATTAAAGTAATTCCTATTTAAAGAATAAATACTTATAAGTATTAAAATATAATAAATTTCTATAAAAATTAAAAAAAAAGAAAAAATTAAAATAAAAGATTTATTTTTAATTTCTATATTTAAAATATTCTTTAAGATTTATATTAAAGCTAGGGTTTAAAAGAAAAAAGATCTTAAGAAATTATTATTAATTTAAATAATAATATAAAAGTTAATTTTATTAATATTAAATTTATAAAAAAAATAAATTAAAAAAAGTAATATTTTAATATTTATTTTTATAAATATTAATTAAAGTAATTTATATATTTAAAGAATTTAAGAAATTTTATTTAAAATTACTAATTTAAAAAATATAATTAAAGAATTTATATAATTATATATTAATATATATTATAATAATTTTAAAATAACTAGCTTTATCTTTTTATTAATAACTATAATAAAAGATTATTAAATTTACTTTAATATAATTAAAAGGGAATAATAATTTAAAATTAATTAAAATATAATTTAATTATATAAATTATAAAATATATTTAAAAATATTAAAATTAAATATATGTTTATATTATAGTTATATTTTAAAAACCTATATTACTTTTTAATAAAGAAAAAAATAAAAATATATTAAAAAGAATCTTTAATAAGCTTAATAAATTTAAAGATATATTTAATATAAATAATATTATAATAATCTTATATTATAAAGCTATAGATTATATAATTAATATTAAAAAAAATAAAAGCTTATTATATAGATTTATTTATTTATTATTATTTCTTTAATTATATATTTTAAAAGAATATATTAATAATAATTTAAAATAAAGCTAGATTAAAGAATTTAAATATTTAATAAAAATAAAAATCTTTAATTATATATTAATTATAAAAAATTAAATAAAGTAATAATTAAAAATTATTATTTTTTACTTCTTATTTTAAAGCTTATAAATTAATTAATAAATATTAAATATTCTATAAAAATAAATATAAAAAATATTTATTATAAATCTATATTAAAAGTTTTATTAAATTTTAAAAAAGAATAATTTTAAAAGAAATATTAATCTATATAGAGTTCCTATATATTTATTATAATAATTTATTAATTAATTATTTTAAAATATAAAAAATATTAGATTTTTTTAAAAAGAAATTTTAATAAAAATAAAAAAGAAAATATTAAATAATATATAAAAGATTATTAAATATATTAAAAAATTATAATAAGAAAATATAAATTTTATAGAAAATTAAAATCTTTAAGAAAATTTAATAAATTTATAAAAAATTTAATTATAAACTTTATTATAAGATTATTAAAAATATATTTAAAAAGAAATAATATATTAATTATTATAAATAAATATATAAAATATTTTTTATTTATTTTTTATAATAAATATATAAAATAAAATAAAACATTTTATTATATTATTTTATAATAAAATAGAATTTATTTATAAGATTTTAAAAGGAATTATCTTAAATTAAAGCTTAATATTTATAAATAAATTCTAATTAAAAATATACTATATATTAAAAATTAAATAATAATTATTTATAATATTTTATTTTTAAATAAATAAATAAAGAAAATTAATTAATTATATATTAAAATAATATTTAAAATATTTTATAAATAAAAATTAAATATTATAATTAATATTATTATATATAATATAATTTATATATAATAATATAAAGAATATAATAATAAAGATAAGCTTAAATAAAATATTAAGAAAATATAAATTAAACTTTTAATTATATATTAAAGATAATAATAATAAAAGAAATATTAGAAATATAAATAAAAATATAAAAACTATTTAAAATAAAGAAATACTTAGAAAATAATTAAGAAACTATAATATAAAGATAGGTAAAGTATTATAATTAAAAATATTAAATATTTAAACTTAAATAAAAAGATTTTATAAGCTTTTTAATAAAAACCTTGAAATTAAAAAAAAAAAAGATTAGCTTTAAAATATAGAAGACTATTTAAAGTCTTTTAGAAAATTAACTTTAAAATATATTACTTTATATTTTTAAAAGAATATTTATATACTTATAATATATTCTATATTAGCTTATTAAAACTTTAAAATAAAAGAAACTATTTAAGTAAATTATTTCTTATATTTAACTTAAAAGAAAAAAGAATTAAAATAATTAAAATTAAGAAAATCTTTTATAAGAAAAAATATTACTTTATAAAATAAATAAGCTAGCTATTAGAATATAATTAATAAATATTAAAAGAAAATATAAATAATATATAATAATTTATTTAAAAATTTAAAAAAGCTTAAAAGAAAAAATATAATTAAAAAGACTATAAGGAATTAATATAAAAAAAAAAGAAATTATAAAAAATATAGAAAAAGAAATTATTAAATCCTAAAAATAAATTACTTAAAATTAAAAACTAAAAGTAAAAACTATTTTATTAAACTTTTATAAATCTTATTTATATTAATATTATCTTAATTAAAATATATTAAATTATTATTTAATTTATTTATTCTATATATTATTTATATTTAATATAAGAAAAGCTAATAGGAATACTTTACTTAAGAAAAATTATAATAATATAATATATAAATAAAAATATAAAAGAATTTTAATTAGAATACGAAGGATTATTTTTTAATAAAGAAAGGATAAGATATAATAAGTAAGTAATCTTTTAATTTAGAATTTAAAATTAAATTAATAAAAAATATATATATATATAGTATTTATAAAAAAAGTAGTAATATTAAAAAAAAAACTTTTAAAGTAATAAGCTATTTTTTTATTATAATAATTTAAAGCTTTAATAGTACTTTATTTACTAATTAAGCTATATATTTTAAAAAATAATAATATATTATTTTTATTTTTTAAAATTTATTATAAAAATATAGAAGAAGTAATAAATAATTATTAAATACTTTTTTTTTTTATAAAAAAAGAATTTTCTTTATTTAAAATATTAATAATAAAAAGAAAATAAAGAAAATACTTAATAAATAAATAAAATATTTTTAATTTAAAAAATAAATTAATTAAATTTATTTTTATTATTAATTATTATTATAATAATATTAATATAAGTTTTATTATTATTAAAATAATAATAATAAAAGCTTATAATATACTAAAAGTAAAAAATATAAAGAATTTTAATAAAATAAAATTTATATTTATAATTAATTATAAAAGAATATATTATAAAATATAAATATCATATATAATATTAATTAATATATAAAAAATATAATAATAAAAGTTAAAAAAGATTTATAAAAGCTATAAGAAAATCTTATAAAAGAAAAATAGAAATTAATATAGAATTTACTATATAAATAAAAGTTTCCTTTACTTTAAAAATAAAAATACCTTTTACTATAAAAGTAAGAATAAGAATAAAAATAAGAATAAGAAAAGCTACTATAGGAATAAAAATATATAAAGCTATAAAAGTAAAAGAAATAATAATTAAAGTAATAAAATTATTAAAATAAATATACTTTTAGAATTTATAAAAAATAAAAAATAATAATATTAAAATATTAAAATTATAATAAAATTAGTATTTAAACTTTAAAGACTTATAAAAAAAGTAAAGATATTTTATATTTATAAGAAAATAATAATTTAATATATAAATTTAGAGATTTATAAAATATTAATAATACTTTATAAAAAAGGGTTAAGATAATCTATATTATAAATATAATTAATAAAGAGAAAAAGATAGAAAATAATTCCTTAATATATTAAAAAGCCAAAAAAAAAATATAAATATAAGAATAATAAATATAAAAAAAATAATAAGGTTTTATTTTATTAAAAGAATAATATTTTTTTTATTGTTAAAATTTTAATTAATAAAAAAAATATATACTTAGGATAAAATATTAATATTATATAGAAATTATTTATAGTAAGATATAAATAAAAAAAAGAAATCAATTTAATTAAAAAAAATAATAAAAAGATTAAAAATAAAAAAAATAATAAAAAGATTAAAAATAAAAAAAATAAAAAGAAATTTATTAAGTTTTTTTTATATTATTTTTATATATTAATAATAAAGACTAAAGGTAATTAGCTTTTATATACTTTTTTTTTCTTAATAATACTATAAGGCTAAGATATACTTCTTAATATATAAAGAAGTATTATTATAAATAATATAGTAATTAGCGAAAATATAAATAATAATAATTTAAAAAAAAGAAAGGTAAATTTAGAATATATTTATAAATAAATATATTATTATAAGGTAATTAATATTTATTATTATAATTAGTATTTATTATTATAATTAATATTATAATATTAGGATTTATTAAATAATAATATAAAAATATATTATAAAAAAAGGGGGGATAATTATAATACCTTATAGATTATAGAATTACTTATAATTATATAATAGATTTACTATAAGTATTTTATAAATTCTTTATAAATAATTATATATAATATACCCTAGGTTATTATATTACTTAAGATTATATAGTAAATTTACTAAAAGTACCCTAAGAGTTCTCTATAAATAATTATACTTAAGGGAGATTTTAAGCTTTAATTACTATATAAATAGAGATTTATTTTCTTATACCTACCTAGCTTATTATACTTTTTACGTATTATAATTTTAAAGCTTCTATTAAATAAGCTATTTAAGATAAGATAGCGAAAATAAAATAAAATATTAATATAATAATAAAACTTTCGGAAGATATTAAAATATAACCTTTAAATTAGATTAAAGTAAAACCTTAATAAATTAAAAGAGAACTTTTAAAGTAAGTTAAAGAAAAACCTTAAGAAAATATTATAATAAAGACTTTAATTATTAAAGAAAAAACCTTTTTAATAAATAAAAAATAAATAAATAAAGTAATTAATATTATATAATTCGAGAAGGAAATAAAAAAAAAAGAATTATTATAGTAAAATTATAAAAGCTTTAGTAATTTTAATAATAAAAAGCTAAATTATATTAAAAACTAATAGTATAGTTTTTTAAGCTTAAAACTATATTATTTATATATAAATAATAACTTTAAGATTCTTTAAATAATAATAATAATAGCGAAATTAAAATTAAAAATATATTAAAATTTATATTATTAATTAATTATTAAAAACGCGAAAAATAATTAAGCGATTTATAATATATATTTAAAAAAAGTTATAAGTAATTTAAAAAAGATTTAAAAAAGATTTTCCTAGCTTTAAATTATATAAAGTATAAATATTATATAAGATAGGATTAATACTTTAAAGATCTCCTTTTAAATATAAAGCAATAAGAAAAAAAAATAATTAAAGCTTTTTTAAAAAATAGATTTTAATTCTTTTAAAAGATATAAATAATTATTATTATATAATTATTAAATAATTAAATAATATATATTAATATAAAAGTTAATCTCTAAGGGAATTCTATAATTACCTTAACTTTTTAAAGAAATATTTTTACTTATTCTTTAAAAATAAATATACTTCTCGATTCTATATTAAACTATAGGATAACTTTTAATAGTATATACTTTTATATATACCTTTATTACTAGAGATAAAAGTAGAGATAGTATAAGTAGCTAAGAGGTTCTAGGAATCTATAGGAGCTAGTAAGAAAAAGAAGGAGACTACGAAAAATATAAGAGAAGAGATTATTAAGTCCTAAGGGTAAATTACTTAAAATTAAAAACTAAAAATAAAAAAAACTACTTTAAAAAACCTTAATAATAACTTTTTATAATTATATAAAGGTAATAAAGATAAGATTATTAATTACTTAGCTTATTTAATTAAAGTATTTATTTTCCTTATTCTTAAGGAGCCCTTTAATAGCGCTATAATTAAGTAAGATATTAATAATATAATAAATAAAAAAGCCTATAATAATATTTTAATTAAAATACTAATTATTAAATAATTATAAGTAAAGTATTAATTAAGTAGTATGCTTTTTATATTAAATAATATTTTAAAAAGTAAAAATTAATAAAGAAAAAAGAAAAAATTATAAAGGAATATATATAATATTAAAGAAAAAAGTAATAATATTAATAAAGTATTTAATAATATATTAAGCGATTATAATAATATAGTATTTTAAAAAGCTAAATATAATATATTTATAATATATATTATTAATATATTAAGATTTTTTAGAAAAAGTCTTTACTTTTTAGAATTTATTATAAAGAAATATAATTATAATTATAAAAAATTAATAAATATTAAAAAAGAAAAATAATAATATTTTAATATTATTTTATATTTTTAAAATAGGAATAAAGCTAGCGTTTATATATTAAAAAAAAAATAGCTATAATTTAAATAATAAAAGTATTAAAATCCTTATAATTATTTATTATTATAGGGATAAGAAGAGCGTAAGCTTTATTTTTTAATTAATAAAAATAATAAGCTTTAGCTATAGAATTAATATATATTATTTAAAGAATTTCCTTTAAGTAGGATTAAGTATAATAGTTTTTTATAAAAATATAAATTATTAATTAGAAATATAATATATAATATTAAGTATTTTAAATAAGCTATTTAAATAAAGGCTAAAAGAAAATAATAAGCTTATTATAAAATATTATTAAAAGAAATATAGATTTAAAAATATTATAGAAAATAGAATCTATAGGGAGAATAATAATAATAATATTTATAAGTAATTCTATAGGAATAAGAATATCTATAAGAATACGTATAGGGATAGGAATATATATAAAAATAAGAATTAAAAGTATTATAAAAATAAGACTAAAACCTAATAAAACTATAAAGATAAGAAAGGGAATAATAAAAGTAAATTATTTAATATTAAAAGTAAAACCTTAAAAAGTATATAATAAGAAAAGATTATAAAAAGATATTAATATTAAAAAAAGATTAATATTAAAACTTTAAAAATAATTAAAAAGATTAAGAATACTTTATATATATTTAAATATAATTATTTAATATTTAAATATAATAATATAAAAAGACTTATTAATAGTAAGGTAAAAGGGAATAAAAAGATAATTTATATTATAAAATATAATTAATAAAAAGGAAAAAAAAAAGAGAATAATTCTTTAATTTATTTAATAAGTAGAAAGGAAGTATAAAAAAAGTAAAAGGAATAATAGGAATAATATAAGCTTATATATTAAAAGTAATTTTTTTTATTTAAATCTTAATTAAATAAAAAAATAAGATAAATTTAGGAAAGAGTATTAATATTTTATAAAAGCTATTCTTTACGAAAAGTAAAAAAGGGAATATAATCTTTTCTTTAGTAAGGAATAATAAAAAGATTAGCTAAATTATTAAAAGCTTCTTACTTAAAGCTTTTATATTTTAATAGTAATAGAAAAAGTATAAGTATAAAAGGATTAGCCTTTATATATTTCTTTTTTTTTAAGAAATATTATTATAATTACGATTAATTATTAATAATCGAGAAAAAAAAGCTATCAAATTTTTTTTTAAAAGATTAAGTAAATTAATAATATAAATAGTAATAATTTAAAAAAGAAAGAAAAGTAAATTTAAAAAGTATTTATAGATATATATAATACTATAGGGTATTTAGTATTTATTTTAATAATTAATATAATAATATTATAAGCTATTAAGTAATAATATAAAGATATATTATAGAAAAGGGGTGGATAGCTATAATATACCTTAAGTTATTATATTACTTAAGATTATATAGTAAATTTATTAAAAATACTATAGGAGTTTTCTATAAGTAATTATATTTAGAGGAGAACTTAAGCTTTAATTACTATATAAATAGAAACCTACTTTCTTATACTTACCTAGCTTATTATACCTTTTATATATTATATTATATTTAAGAAAGAATTTAAGCTTTAATTACTATATAAATAAAGACTTACTTTTTTATATTTACTTAGCTTATTATACCTTTTATATATTATATTAATATAATAATTATTAATTTAAAGATACTTATAATAAAAGTTATTTTAGAAGCTAAGCTTTAATATATTTATTTTAATTACTTAAAACTAATAGCTATAAAAAGAATAATAAAGAATAAGCTAAGCTATACCTTTAAAAAACTAATAATAATATAATATAAAGTATATATAATAATAAAAATAATAAAAATCTTTTTAAAGTTATTTAATAATTATACTCACTTATTAACTTTAATATTTATTATTACTTTTAACTTATTTAATAAAAGTAAAGCCTTTAATAATAAGTAATATATAGCTTTCTTTATATATTATAATATAAATATATAATTTACTTTTAATTTATTTAAAAAGCTTAAAGTTTATAATTATTAAATAACTTTTATAAAGTTTATAATTATTAAATAACTTTTATATATACTTTTAAGATTAAATATAATATAATAGTAATTAATTTAATTATTAATAATAAAACTTTATTTTTAATTAAATAATTTAAATTAAAATAAGCTTTAGTTAAAAAGACTATTTATATAATATTACTAAATTACTTATAGTAAAATAATTATATTAAGTAATTTAAAAGAAGATAAAATATTAAAATATAAGCTTTACTTATTTAAAGTTAATTCCCTTATAAAATATTACTTTTAATAATGAATATAATAATATATTTATTTAATTAAACTTGAATTATTTTAAAAGAAATAAAATATAAATTACTTATATAAGAATAAAATAAATATTTTTATAATAATAACTATATTTAAAATTACTTAAGTAATAACTTGCCTTTAAAGCTCTCGAACTTTTAAATATTTAAATATAAAATATTTACTTTAATTAAAGACTATATTAAAATATAAAATAAAAAAAAGCCTTAATAAGTATATATTAATTATTTAATAAAATATATTCTATTAATCTAATACTTTATATAAATCTTAACCCTTAAGTAAAGAATTATTATATTAATAAGCTATATAACTTTTAATAAAATTTCTTTTTATTATAAAAAGCTTAAGTTACTATTTATATATAATATTAAAGAGCTTAAAGAAATTATTTTTATTAATTAATAATAGAATTTATTAATTATTAATAAAATCCTAATTTTATAATTAATATAAAACCTTATAATAATAAGTATTACTTTAATTATATTTAAAATAATATAGCTAGGTAATAATAAAGAATATTAATTAATTAAAGTAATTAATTAATTAAATTCCTTAACTTTATTAAAATTAATATTAAATAGCTATATAGTAAATAAAATCTCTATAATAAAAAAGACTTTACTTTTAATTTAATTATAATTAATATAATAGCTAAAGGAGCTTATTATAAGCTTTATTAAGATTATTTTCTTAACTTTCCTTACTTATAGTAAGAAATAACTTATTACTTATATAAATACTTTTTCTATAAAATAGCTAGTATTAAGCTAAATAAAATTAAATAATAAAATTACTATAAGTTAATAGTTAAAGTTAATATTAATTTAAAGATTTAATTATTAAATTTAAAATAAATCTTTATTTATAAATTTAATAAAAATAGCTTTTCTAATTATTATAAAATATAATTTTATATATATAGTAATTAATAATTAATTAATAATTTAAATATATTAATTATAATATTTATTTTATATTTATTTTAATTACTTATAGCTATTATTATAAAATTCAAATTTAAAGTAAAGTAATATAATTATATTAATACTTTCTTAAATATATAATTTAATAAAGTAATATATTATAAGCTTTTATTAAATTTATAAAATAAAAATATAATATAGTAATTAATCTTTATACTATATAAATTATATAATTTACTTAAATTTTAATATAAAGAATTTATTAAATTCTTTAAGAAATTAAGCTTTAAGCTAATTAATAAAAATTATTATATTATAATAAATAGAAAGATTACTATCTTTTTCTAAATTAATAACTTTATTACTTTATATTCTTTTAATTATTAGATTAAATATAAATAATTTAATAAAAGTTTTAAAAACTATTATAAAATTAAAAATTTAAAAGACTTTAAGTAATTTTTAAATATTAAAATTATTTAAGACTTTAAGTAAAAGAAAATATAATTATATTAAAATTTATATATTAAAAAGCTAGCTTATAAATATTATTATATTTACTTTATAAAATTATTAATAAGCTTATTATTAAATATATTAATTATTTTTTATAAAAATACTATATTAGAAAATAAAAAAAGTTATTTTTCTATAATAATTAAAAAGTTAATTTATATAATTATTATTATATAATTTAATATAGCTTATATTATATTAAAATTTAATTAATTCTTAATTAACTTAAGCTTTATTTATATTAAATATATATAAAGTATAATAATATACTTTTATAATATAAAAAAGCTATTAATCTTTTATAATAATAAAGCTTTAGATTTCGAAAGCTTATTTAATATATTTTATAAAAATAATTATAATTATAAAAGCTTATAAAGATATTTTTAAAAAGTATTTAATAATATTATTACTTATAAAATAAATAAATAAAATATTATTATAATTTTATTAATAAAAATAAAAATATTTATTATTTTATAAGCTATATAAAAATTTATTACTTTTTATAAAATACATATAAATATTAATTTTTAATTTAATAAAAATTTAATTATTAAATATAATAATTATTAAATATTAAAGCTATTATAGGAAAATATAATTAAATTACTTATAAAGCTTTATTATGTTAATATTTATAATTATTAATTTTATTAAAAAGTTAATATTAATAATATTAAAGTAAAATAAATAATAATTATAGAAATACTTATTAATAGCTTTACTAAAGCTTTAATTAAATAAAAGCTTTTTAATTTTCGAAAATAAATTAGCTTTATAAAGCTATTTTATATAAACCTTTTTTAATTAATTTAAAAATATGAAAAATTTATATTTATTTTACTATTTATATATAATTCATAGCTTTAAATAACTTTAAAAGCTAAGGGGGTATATTAAATTAATAAATTAATAATAATATTTATAGTAAATATTTAAATTATTTAAATTATATAGTTAAATATTTAATTTTCCTTTTTAAATTAAGTTAATTTCTAGTATTAGAAATACTTTAATACTTAAGGAAGATTAGACTAATACCTTTAGGACCCTTTTTAGGTTATGTACTAATATACTATTTTCCTAGCCCTATTTGATAGAGTATGTACCTATCTATACGCTTGCACACGTTAATAGCTCAGGCGCTCAACTATTACCTATTGTCTCTACTACTCTAGTTGTAGTCTGCGCCAATAATAGTACTATCAGGGCAGATAACTTCAATATTGGACAAAGGACAGTCCGCACCAACTGCCTCAAAGAAAGTCCAATGCACCTGCTTAAATTAAGGTACATGACCATCTGAGCGCAGACGCGTCCAGTTCTCAGAATGCTCCTTCCGTAACTGCCATTACGTGCTCACCGCCGGAGCAGAAAAGTAGGTAAAGTCGCGGTCTTACTTGTATCTACAAAAAGCATTGACATTAGTCAATAAGAAGGAAAGGACGGTCCAGGTACGGTGTACATATACGGTTAAAATGCCACCTTGCGTTGTCATGGTGTCTTGGTTGGCTCCTCCCCCCCTTCTATGTACTTGTACGTAGGGTGCCCCCACTGGGGGCTTCGTTCTGCCTCTACCAGGTAAACGGGTTGTCCCTAAATCGGCCACTGCATGCGCTGTTGCTTGCTCCATGCATTCCGCATCTGTACTCCGTACGTGTGTGAATTACATACATGCTCCTACTACCTGTAGCTACAGGGCTTCCATGCTCTAGCTTCATCTAGGTATTCGTCAACGCTTCTTTTTTACAAAAGAAATACAGTGCGTGCGGTAAATATTGTGGATGTCACGGTATTACTGCATGGAATCATCTTGAACCGTCATCTAGCGGCGATCTTTCCATGATTATCATCCCCACAAGTTGAACCTTTTCTGGCCATTCCTTTTTGCGACAACAAAGCACACACATGCACACAAAGCTCTCCAGCTGCTTTGCTGTAATATCCATCCATTTTAATCCTTCAACAAAGCAGAGCCCTCGTACCACAGAGTACTACCTACCACTGCTGCTGCACGAGATCACTGTCCTACATAGAGCTACTTCCTAGCCTGCGCCAAGCATCCTTTGTCGAGACTTGGGCCTGCACCCCTGCTGATCTGGAAGGTGTCTCTGCACTCCGCTCATTAAAGATTTAAAGGTTTCTGCCTTCGGGTGGGAGCTGGTGGTGTTCCATTCCTTCTTATCCCTCCAACCCCCACCACCTCGACTGTCTACGGCGGACTCACAGCCTCACGCCACCATCCACCATCAATCTTAGCCAAGACTTACTGCCAAGCCAGCCTTACTTGCTGCCCGCCTCGAAAAAAATTCAGTCGCGATCCAGCCTCCTACCACGCAACCCTGGTCGACCAGAATCTGCAAGAAAACACAAGATCGGCAACGACGCTCGATTCAAAGCACGTAGGGACAGACAGTACAAAGAGCTACTGCATGCGCCTTTGGATGACGGTGGTACGAGAGCAGCATTGAGCTGGGCGTCGTCGTGCTTGAGCTTTGTGCTCTGCGGCGGGCGTGACTTTTACGCCTACTCTCTCGCCCTCTAGCCGATAGACGAAAGCTTACGGTAACTGGCCGACACCTACCGTCTATTCATCATGGCCGACATGTTCATCGGCCTGCACATGCGGGTCATCCTGCGGGAGCCCCCAGGGTATCAGGTTACAGGAACTGTAAGAGACGTTGAGGCGGGGAGCTCTCTTACCTTGACGAATGGTAAGTCGGCTGCGTATGTCTTTATTTGGCTCGCGCTGCAGCTGCTGACATCATATGCACAGTTTTCGGACCCGGCGCCAGCGATTGGATGCCAGAAATGCGGATCAATGCGCTCAACATCAACGACCTGAGCGAGATCAAGCCTCACGAGCAGCTGCACCCACAGCAGCTGCAGCAGCAACAGTACTACGCACCGCCCGTCGAAACCACTGAGCCCCCTGTGCTACCTCCCCACAAGCCGATAGACGACCCAGCTATCCTGAGCTTAGGAAGACACCCTGCCTCTTCTGCCTCCTCGGCGCGCGAAACAGCTCGAGAAAAGACGTCACCTAAGCTACTCGAAGAGCTTGAAGATGATGATGCCCCCGGCGTATTGCGAGGCATCCATGTTGGACGGGGTGGGAGGCTCTCTCCGATCGAGGACGTAGCGGACCACATCGAGGAGAACGGACTGCCGGCTACCGAAGAAACGACTGAGAATGAGACTAGCAAAACTACGGACATGACTACGGACACGGACAAGTCTCAGAAGCGTAGGAGGCGGCACAGGAGGTCGAAAAAGGCAAGCACGAACTCCGATGCTGAGAGCCTTCCGGGCTTGGCGCCTCAGCCGGCAGGGCACGGAAAGGGCTGGAGACAGACTCCGATCTTACAGAGCACGGCATCTTTTCAGCCCTTCAGTACGCTTAAGCGGCACGGCAAAGGGCGTAAAGGAGATGAGCTTGGATGGGAGTCTACCGAGGTCACGGAAGAGATGGGCGATTTCGATTTTGAGAATAATCTTGCCAAGTTTGACAAGCGCACGATCTTTGAGCAAATGCGGAAAGAGGATCAGATAGAAGACTCAGCCCGTTTGGTCTCATTCAACCGCAGACCGAAACCTGGAACCAATGGTGGCAAGAACCTACACTACACCGAGAACGTTCTGGATCTTCCATCGACAATTGCGAAGAATACGGATTTCTGGAATAGCGAGGCTGATGATCTGAAAGCACTGAACAGTGTTGGCTCCGGTGAGAAGCTGAGTGGGCGTGAGCCTAGAAACGTCACGACGCGCAAGGCTGAAAGCAAGAATGGTGTACCTAGAAGGTCGCAGTCTCGCAAAGCCAGCGCGGGCGGCATGACGTCTAGCCAACCGCTCAGCCGTGTTGGGTCAAGCGTGAGCCATCCATTTCGAGTCCCCCGGGTACATGGAAGAGCTGACAGTCTTCAACAGCAAGCGTATCAACCTGGCTTATATGTCATGGGCACTACTCGTCGTATAGAAGCCATCTCCACACTACAGATGCTCAACCTTGAGAATATTGCCGCTAATGAGGTCGGATTCACCGAGGATTTGATGGCTGAGAACGCTGGGCGTGGCCTCGCAGAAGTAGCCGTACGAGCTCTATCCGGACCAGCCATGCGAATGCGTTTCGAGCTGGCCTCCAACAGCCAATCAGGGGAAGCTTTGCTCAGTAATTCAACGGCAGTTATCCTGGCGGGTAACAACAAGTCTAGCATTCGAGCCTTGGCCGCTGCGCGGCACTTGCGAAATCGTAACATCGAAGTCGTAATCTGCATGGTGGGAATTGAGCGCGAACGCGATTTGCTTGAGGACCTTCGCCGACAGGTGGAACTTTACCGGAGTTTTGGGGGCAAGGTCATGAGCAAGACGGAGTTCTTCGAATACCTTCGTAAGAACGCCGCCGGCGGGACCCGTATTCCCATCTCCCTCATCATCGACGCCATGCTGGGGTTAACCATGTCCTTTGAGGATCTACGTGTTGGCGACCAGGCTACAGTCTATGAGCTGATGGAGTGGGCTAACCGTAATGAAGCGTTCGTCATGGCTGTTGATATCCCCTCAGGTATCGATCCATCATCAGGCAAGATCGCTATCATCGACGGCAGCCCCTTGTACATCAAACCGAGATATGTGGTTTCTATGGGTGCTCCTAAACGTGGGCTGCTGGAAGCCGTCACGCCGCCCCGCGACGACGACCCCGAGCCCTTGAAGCATGCCATCGAAGACGAGTGGCAACTGTTCGTCGTCGACATGGGCCTGGGTAGCGCAGTTTGGCGCAAAGCCGGTACCAAACTTAGAAGGGGTATCGACTTTGATGGGCAGTGGGTGCTCGATGTGGAGTACCGCAACTCACCGACACTCAGCTCCGAAGAGCGTGAGCGTTGAAGAATTACTGTTATTGCACAAAAGCGATGGCAGCGTATTTGGGACAGGGTAAAAGCAAAAGCAAAGGTTTGCACGGTCAAGGGACATTGCGGAGATTTATTGCAGGCTGTACATATAACTGCTCCTGCTGGTCCCTTTGTGCTCGGTCTTTTTACTTTTATTTAGCTACAAGCGTTGCGTGGATTGTCATTATTAGGTAGCGTTTTGGGATGAAGTTTACGAAATATCGGCATGAGGGTACAAGGTGGGCAAGACAAAATACCCCAAGAGTTTATGGAATTCAATACACGTGCGTTCCTAATTCATAATATTAGTATAAACAATGATCTTGGAATGGTCTAATCTCATACGAAGGAAACGTTCCCCTGTCCGTAGTTTACTTATTGCCTTGCTGTGAAGAGTATGACTTGTTCATCTAAGAGAATTTGTCGTTGCCATGTCAGGAACCCATTGGTGACGTTATATGGTATTGATCACAAGTTCTTAGTAGGTGTGTGTGGTAGGTAGGCCAGTTAAGATGCTTGTTTCGCCGCGGAACTGATAGTAGGAGCTTTGTGCGCCTACCAAGGAGAATGGCTCATCCAGTTGGCCATTTCACTGTACTCAAAGCACTTTCAAGTGCTACGAGGCTTGTCTGATTTTATCAGCATTAGTTCGTCCCCATCTTAGCTGCGAGGAGGCTTTCAATCTCGATGTGAGTCTTGGTGAGGCCGTAGCTATCGTGGGAATTTTATACGTGGATTGCAATTGGCACATATTCTCACTGCTATGCCAACTTGTGCTACTACATGAGAATCGTAGTCCACCACGCCGAACGTATAACGGTCGATCAGTATGACAGAAGCACTCGCCGTCATCGGTTTCACTTCGAACATTATAGTAGTCATAGGGTTCTACTTTAATGTGATCAAGGCTTCTGGGGTTCGACAAATGGAGACAATTCTGAGGCAGGTCAACGTCAGGAACGGAAAGATTCTTGACAGTTTTTCTAATGATTAACCCCGCGATTTCGAGACATCAAATACGGATACCCTTAAGGAATTACAGCAAGGTCGAATATGAGCTAAGAGACTGAGTGGACAACAACTTGAGAACCCCATACGAAACGCTGTCGATATGGAAGACCGGTATAGCGACGTTGAAGAAATATCGGAAAGAAAAGGAAAAGGGGGGGGGGGGGGCTTCAGGAACGGCTATTAGAGCAGAGATCGGAGATAAAGGGGGGCCTCAAAACTCTACCAGCCCAGTAGGATCTGTATCGAGAACAAGGTCATTAATTCGTGTTTTAATCGACCAGTGTGCTTTCTGGAGTGACCACTTGTAGCATACATGGTCGGAGCCTGTTGCCCGGTGTCTTGCCAGGCGTCTCTTCCAAAGCTAGCTATGTCGATTCAGCAAACTTTCTACAGCCAATCTCATTCTGCGGTCATGTAGGAGCTACAAACGCCTGAAGACCTTTGGTACTGATACTGGACATCAAGTTCAAATGAACACAGGCAGGCTTGGTGTTGCAGTCGGAGAAAGTTATGCACATGTCTTGAGTATATAAGAATGAAATGTGGAGAAGATTGTATTTACTTTGTGACACATTCAACAAACCGAGAATCAGGTACCCAGTCGCAGCGCCCTAGCATGATCGCGAGTTGCCGACGTTGTCACTGTCGTGGTGTTTGTCGTTGTGTACGGAGTACATAGTTGTACGAGAGTGGAGAGCTTATATGTAAATTGAGTTGCGGCCACGCTATCGATTTTAGACAGTGCGGGAAGAAATTAAGCCGGCCGTTGTACGGAGTTAGTCCGAACGTGGGCGACTATTGAACCAATTAAAAATGTACCGAGTCGGCTCTGATTTTCTCCGCTGGTAGTAAAAGCTTCTTTGCAGTCGCAATAAGCTGCGAAAAGGATAACGATACCATATGTACTCCGTACTTGATTGAATTCAATTGGCAATAGCGTACACTAGACCCCTCGGCGAGTCATCTCCGTCGAGTCTGCACAGTGCGGAGACAGGGTAGCCAGCACCTGCTGCAACAACCAAAATGGTGGGGCTCCTTCCATAGGCAGTGGAACAAATGGAAGGTACTTTCCTAGATTCCCTGGCCCCCCGTTTTGAGCGTCCGTCTGCCTTCCCCCCCCTCGCCCACCAACGTCGACTTCTCAGCTCCCTTGATGGAGCAAAGTCCGCCAGTGGCGTTTTGCAACCCTCTTTCAGCACTTCCATTTCCCCCTCCCTCCCTCGGGAATCCCCTCGTTACCTTACGTAGTTTCTGTGCCGGTTGCAGAATTTCACTTCAATAGTCATCGTCATCCAAACTTACTTTTTACCCCTGCTTAAGCGAGATCGCTATCTCGCGTTAATCCCAAGTGGGTTCGTTCAAAGGCCCGCAGAACGAGCCAAGACGCATCCCCAACCTCGGCGCCCAGGCTCGCCTCACTCTCTAGAGGTTTGGCACTGGGGGAGCAGTGTCGCACACAGTCATTGAACAATCCAGACAAGCTTTCACGATATCTACATGCGCGACGCTCTGCCGCGGAAACCACTCGATTTGGGGTCTTCATCTGATAGCGCGATCTGAAGAGAAGAAAAATCGAGTCTTCTATCCTCGAGGGAAACGACAAGCGGCGAGACAATTGCTATTGGCCACGCAACGCTATCGCGGTCTCCCCTGAACGAAGACGAGTCGCGACGGCGTCCATCATTCAACAACGACCGACATTCGACAGACCAGGAAAACTAGTTACCCATGGAGGACGTCGCATAGGGTCGGCTTCTTAGGACCCTCGAAACACCGTTTCCCGCGGCTGGCCAACAAAGGCAACACTGAGAGGTCAGCCGCAAGCATGAGTCTCTCCGACGACATCCTCGCATCCCTCCCTGCGCTGTGCACAACGCAAGTTCTTCCAGCAAACGCCATCATCTCCTTTGGCGACGGTCGAGAACCCATCATCCTCGCAGAAGGTGCTGTGTTCCAAGCTCCGTGCCCGGTGCTTACGCCGCGACAAGACGACGGTTACGACTCCTCATTAAGCGAATCGAGTCTGGGGTCCGCCGACGCGAATGAAGACCAGCAAAGCAATTTTCGGGACCCATTCTACGCGACGCAGTTTCCCATGTGCTATGCGCTTGCCGCCACAACGGTAACTGCGTACATGCTTGTTATCATGCTCTTTGTCACTCCTCGCTCGTTTCTTGATGGTGGCGTCACCTATCTCGGGCGCCGGGGTCTCTCAAACAGAGGCTTCACTAACAGTTCTCCCAACGGTGTCAACATTGGCGGGCGTCCGTGGCTACAGAAGGTGGCGGCTCTGACCGTTGCCATTTCTTTGACGGTTGCAACGGCTGATACATTTAGAGTCGCCAAGCAACAGTATGTGTGGGGGATCCAGAACGCGAAAGCTTTACAGGAAGAGGTTCTTGGTAGCACAGAGCTTAAAGTCATTCGTCTCATTTCCGATACGTTCTTGTGGCTTGCTCAGGCGCAGACTTTGATTCGCCTCTTTCCCCGCCAGCGAGAAAAGATTATAATCAAGTGGGCTGCGTTTGCACTCATCACACTCGATGTGATTTTCACCGCTTTGAACAGCTTTCTATACGCAGACGACGGCCTTACCCGAGGAGGGCACCCACACGGTTTCGCGCATCCTATTCCTGCTTTGAGCTATCTTTTTCAGTTGGCTTTGGGAATACTGTACGCGGCTTGGGTCATATACTACTCCTTTATGAAGAAACGCTACGCATTCTATCATCCTTCGATGAAGAACATCTGTCTGGTTGCCATCATGTCAGTCACGGCAGTTGTCATACCAGTCGTCTTCTTCATTCTCGACATATCGGAGCCCGAATTTACTGGATGGGGTGACTATGTGAGATGGGTCGGTGCGGCGGCAGCCAGTGTCGTGGTATGGGAATGGGTTGAGCGCATTGAGGCATTGGAGCGGGAAGAGAAGAAGGATGGCATCTTGGGGAGGGAGGTCTTTGATGGAGATGATACGATCGAAGTCAACGCCTCAGATCATCCTTGGCAACGACGCAACAGGAATTGGAAAAGAGACGGAGAGGGGGACGGTCAAGGGGGCTTTCCGAATGAGAGCGGATGGCCAACGATGTCTGCAATCACTGAACGCTATAGAAGGCACAACAACAACAACAATAACAGCGGGGACAACAACACACAGCAACCGACGACCGGGGGAGTGGGTAGCATCTTGCGACCTGTCTGGCCAGCGCGGCCTGCCCCAGCAATCACTCCAGTCAGCAGAACTGATACAGCCAGTGCGACAAGCACCGTCTATCATGTGCGGTATCAAGCAGCTTCGGATGCAACGAGGACACCTGATCCGTTACCACAGCACAGCTTATTGGATTTGACGCATCAGATCAGCAGTCCTAGAAGTCAGCACACGAGCGAAGACGCTGGGTCGACGAGCCAAGGGCCCATGCCTCCGATGCAAAATGGACCTGTCATCGTTCCTGCACCAAGGCCGTCTCAAGAAGATGGTCATGGAGCTACGAACAACGGCTGGAGGACGCTGATGCCGATTGTAGAGCCTGTACAGGGCAGAGGGCAGCATGAAGAACAGCATAGCGAGGCCTCAACGCAGGCTCCGCAAGCGGAGACTCGGTTTACTCCGAGAGCCCGGGAAGGAAATCGATGGGACCTCAAGGCCAGACTGGAAGAATTTGCTGCGAACCAAGCAGAGCGAATTCGTGAAAGGATGCGGCCGACGACAGGGGTGGAAAACCTTCCGGTGACCGTCATTCCTGCTCCCGCTAGGCGTGGGGCAGCTTTGCAACAGGTTCTCGAAGAGGAGGAACTCAACACAACCGACAATCGAGGCTTTAGTGGGGAAGGCGAAGGTCATCCTGATAGCAACGGGAGCTCAGGGGAGATGACGCACCTAGACCGCAGTCGCAGCACGTTCTCAGGCATTTCTCGTGGTCAGGATGCACCTGGGGTCCCGAACAATCCGCCACTATGGCCAGGCGTTCAGAGTCGGTATGACGAGTACGATGACTACTCCTACGACGGCGATTCTGTCTCAGATTCGGTATCCACCGATCACCAACGTCGAGGGTCAGAAGACGGCCCCGGCCCATCCCGAGTTCCATGAGTTGCTTGTGTCTTGATTTGATACCCGGTTGTCTTTTACGCGGCGTTTCGGCGGACTGAGGTTAAGTTCCTCATGAAGATACCCTTATTTGCATGCTTATGAAAAGGTTTGCTCAGAATGGCGGGCGGTTTCAAAATTACTGGCATGATCTCAGGTTTACTGTGTATATATCAAATGTTGTAAGAACCTGAGAGGATGGATTAGGCATGTACATCTTTTAGCGTTTCTAGGCTCACTTGTAACGAGCCATCTTTTGCCTGGCACAGCATGTTTCATATGCTCACTCTTCGGAGGGATTCTCAGAATTGCAGCAATTTCAAATCAATGTTTCCAGATGCAGAAAATAAAGAACTCATCAACAGTTTGTTTTCGACTTCTGATATAATAAGCGCAAACAACAAGGCCCAGTTCTCTTATCTATCTCTCCTATGCTTCAGGCTCGCAATGCACATTTGAGCCACTTACACTCATTGACGATATAAATGTTAAATTCATAGCACTACTTAGATTAGGGGTTGCCCATATGAGAGACATCGTGAAACAAGCAAATAGAGGTGCACATGAGTCGGCTCTGGCCTTGCGGCTTATGTAACGGCCTAGCTCCAGCGGGGCGTTTTCGATCGGAGGGTTCTAAGATTGTGCTTTACAACCAGTTACTGCAAGTACGGCGAATCGACAGGCTTTATTGCCGAGCGCCGTGGGGCGCAACCAATGGGACGGAGGGACGGAGGGACGGGTCCCTGAACCAGCGAGTGCTGAAAACACCTGAAATCCGACCTTTGCTTTTAGCGGCGGGAAGGATGGTAAAGGGGGAAAAGACCAGGACAAATGACGGCAGAATTGCAACGCCGAGTGCAGGCGGGAAGAGGTTGCTTTGGGCATCCCCACCTTGTCTCTTTAATGCCTAGCAAAGACGTCTTGGTGCTGTCTTTTTTTCCCCCTCCTAGGTACGGAGTACTCCGTACACCATCACGTAGCGACTCGCACGTGCCTTTTTTCTTTCAATCAATCCCGACTAAAAGGTCGAACCGCGACTTTTTCTCAACTTGCATATAAAAACCGTCCGTACATCCATCCTTTTGATTGTGGGTATCCGGGCGTGATACTCAACTCCTCTCCTTCTAAGTCTTCTTCCCTGAGTCATTTGCATCTTTTAATTTTGCATCTGACTGGTCGCCCGAGGGCAATCGCATCGCCAATTTCCGCCCCTCCCCGTGGAACCATCCGTCGACCGCCTTTCGAAGGTTTCCAGCAAGAACGGGGTTCGGATAGCGACGATTGACTTTGTTGACGTTGCTTTTGACGTGCGGTCAAGGTTTTCTTCTTCTTCCTTTTTTTCTCTCTTAGCGGAAACGCAAAAGGAAAGCATATATAGTTCTCGTCGCCGACGAACTGTTGTGAAGCCGGTGCTTCGTTTCGAGGATCGCCCATCATCCTCCCCGACACTCCTTATTCCTTGCCCACCCAAACACTAAAGAAAAAGCAAACACCACAAAGGCCAGAGATTGGTTTTGCCCACTTGGCACCGTCGGAATTACCTACTACTCATCAACCAAACCCACGACCAGACCCTCGAAACAACGAGACGATAAGATCAGGGGTAATTTAGAAGAACCTCTGATTCCCTTCTACTTCGAGACCGCCTCTTTCCCCCTCGTCTCACACCTAGCATAACGCCGTTGGGCGGATCATCGTGTCAGACGTACACGCAAAATCGGGAGGGTTCAAACTCTAAAGCGCTGCCCAGAAAGGACGTCATCCTGAGGAATACCGTCTCCTAACCCGAACGCCCATTTCCTTTCGATATAATAATACTGCTAGCAAACAACGGCCATCATGTCAGAGCCGTTCCCGCTTCTCAATACGTCGGCGGATCAGTTGCATAGTTCTGAGCTCAACGGCGGCGCTGCCATCCGCCGGCGCAAGAGCAGTGCTATCGGCGGTGACATTCGCGCTGGTGACACGGGCGCACCGGCTTTTGCTTCTAGTAGGGCAAGCCTTAACGCCTCTGATGTAAGCTTGTTCCATCCCATCTCGTTCAGTCCCTCTCTCCCCCTTCAGGGCAATCCTTCTCCTATTCGTCACCTTCCAAAACAAACGTTTCGTTCTTTTCCTTCACACCACCGCCACTATCGATAGAGCCAGCCACCCATCCACCACCTTCCAGGTGTTTTGGCGGGTGGTAAACACCCACGATCCCCGACACGAACGCGATGGCTGACCAGACGATTGTTCTCCTCCAGAAGCAGCATCACGATGTCAATGGCGCAAGCATGACCGCCAAGGCGGGCGGCAAACGCAAGGGCCGCAAAAGGAGGATGTTCGCCCGCGTCCGCCAGACCCTGGTGAAGCACACCTGGGTTCTTCCCGCCGTCATTCTCCTCATCTATCTCGCCGCTTACGCTGTCAACCCGACCAAGTCGAACCCTCTGCATTACGGCATCTTCCTCGCCTACGAGATGCCCGACGTCCTCGACGATAACGGCCGGGTCCAATACGGCAAGGGCCTGCTCGATTTGGCCTTTGTCGCATTCTATACCGTCGTTCTCTCCTTCACCCGCGAGTTTGTCATGCAGGAGATCCTCCGACCGATGGCTCGCCGTGCTGGCCTCGGCAAGGGCAAGCAGGCTCGCTTCATGGAGCAGGTTTACACGGCGCTTTACTTCTCCTTCCTCGGACCCTGGGGTTTGTACGCCATGAGCCGCACGCCCGTTTGGTACTTCAACACCCGGGGCATGTATGAGAGCTTTCCCCATCACACGCACGACGCCTGCTTCAAGTTCTACTATCTCTTCCAGGCCGCCTACTGGGCCCAGCAGGCCATCGTCCTCGTGCTGGGTATGGAGAAGCCGCGCAAGGACTTCAAGGAGTTGGTTGGCCATCACATTGTCACGCTGGCTCTCATCGGTCTCTCCTACCGCTTCCACTTCACCTACATCGGCATTGCCGTCTACATCACGCACGACGTGTCTGATTGGTTCCTTGCTAGCGTCAAGACCCTGAACTACCTCGATAGCCCCATCCTGGCCCCCTTCTACGCCGTCTTCATGTGCGCCTGGATCTACCTCCGTCACTACGTCAACCTTCGCATCATCTGGTCTCTGTTCACCGAGTTCCGCACCATCGGCCCCTACGTTCTTGACTGGGATGCCGGGCAGTTCAAGTGTCCTCTTGCGCTGTACATCACCGCTCCCCTCCTCATCTCGCTCCAGGCCCTCAACCTGTTCTGGCTCTTCTACATCGTCCGCATCGCTTACCGCATGCTTGCGCACAACGTTGCCGAGGATGACCGCTCCGAGGACGAGGACGAGGACGAGGAAGAGGACAAGGTCGACGAGAAGTCCAAGAACGTCAAGGCCAACGGACACTCGACTGGTGTCCAGACCAACGGCGCTGCCACCAGGCGATAAGTGGCCTAACCCAGCTCTCACTCCGTTTACGCCCCTGGAGTGACAGTATGCCGAATATGCAGTCTTTTCTCAAGCAGAGAGACGGGCAGATTCATGCATGGGGGGGATCAAAGTGTTATTGAGCACACATGTTCCCACACATGTTCTCCTTGTAGTTTTTTGTACACGTCGAAACGAGAATCCGCAAGACGTCCCCTATGAAACAACCTTTAAATGTATTAATGGAAGACTTTTAGACAAAGTCTCAGTATCTATTTCTTTACGAACGATGGCATAAGATGAAAGCTTGGTGCAACGGGTGGGCAAAGCATTTTAGGAAACTAGCGGTTGTTGATGATGAAAAAAGCATAGTTAATGGGCAGAGAGAAGATTGGTATGCATATGTCTTGTGTTGGGTTTGGGTAGTAATTACCTGGTAGCAGTAATCCTGGGGTTGGCTGAATTTGCCTGGGTTGCGTGTATCCTATAATGTATCTATGGATTCTATGGATTGGTGAATGGTTATGCTTTGACGAGATGGATGTGCAAGATGGATACTTTCGTGGTTGTGTGCTTGTAGGCCTTTGTTACAATTTGCTCCCTCAAGACACGATACTCGCGTGCTCGGCTAGAATCTGATTCAGCCCATCCGTCCTGACACCTCTCCAGGCTAAAACTCCTCGCCAACTCATCCAGCTCGCCCTTCCCCCTTTCCTCCAAACCCGCCTGCAAACCTGTCGTCGATCCAGGCCAGCAGAGGCTCCAGCCGGCCGGTCACCCACGGGTTTGTCCCGCCGCGGCATGCGGTATACCAGCTTTTAGATGTACCTGGACCATCGACAAACACTCGTCTTAGAAATGAGTTATGATGGGATAATATGTTCTCACGTCACGGTATAATGAGTAAGTAGAGCGCCATTGAATATCGTCTCTTCTGATTATAAGAACTGTAATAATGATATAACAGCGAATGATTCCCAAAATTAGAAAAGATAAAAGGAAGGAAGAAAAAGAAAAAGAATTATTAAATTGAAAAAGGAAACCCGAAGAAAAAAAGTTGAAAAAAAAAGCAAACACATGAATGGTGCGTTATGTGAAGAGCCGCTCTCGCTTCTCAAACCCTCAGTGACGACCCAACCTCGCGTCGTGGTACGTCCGCGGCCCACCCTTGATCTTCTCATACGGCTCCGTCTTGTAGACCCTCTCCTTCTCCTTGACGATGTACCTGTCACCCTTGGCCGGCCTCGGGGCATACTCGCCACTCGGAGCGTAGCTATCGCGGCGCGGGCGAGTGATGTCGACGTAGCGCACATTGCCATCAGGCTTCCTCGCGACGTCGGCGTCGCGGATGACGTACTCTGTTGAGCCCCTCCTGTAGGAGGCGTCACGGTCGTCACGGTCGTCACGCTGGTCACGCTGGTCACGCTGGTCACGCTGGTCACGCTGGTCAAGCTCGCGCTTGAGCTCGCGAAGACGGCGGTGATCTTCCTTGAGCTCCAGCCTCGCTAGGCGCTCACGCAGCTCGTCATTCTCCCGCTTGAGGGCCGGGTTGTTTGTAGAGGGCTCGTCATCGACGTAACCGCGTGGGAGCGAGTAGTTCCTCGCACGGCTGCTGGGACGTGGTGGCTCAGGGATGATGCGTCGCCCGTGGTTGCCACCTCGACCCTGTCTTCCGCGTTCGGTAGAAACTAGCTTGGTGTGCTGCCGCGAGGGCTGTCGACCGAGGCCAAAGTCCCCGGGCTTGTAGTTTTCGAAGCTGACTTTGCGTACCAAAGAGCGGCTGCGGGATCGTCTGCCAGAGTCCGAGTCGGAGGCGTCGGTGTCAGGGGTACTGTAATTGTTGTTGCTGCTGTCTTCGCTGTCACTGCTGTTCGAGTACGACGAGCCTCTCTTCGGGGTCTTGAGGCTGGAGAGACTTGGCTTCTTGCCGACTACCTGAGGGGGCGCTGTCTGCACGGTTGGTCTTGCAGGCCCATGAGGAGGCACCTGAGGACCTGGAGGCATCCCGGGACGGCCTTGAGGAGGTGCAACGGATACTGGAGGCCGGCCCGGAGGAGGGGGACCGCCGCCTCCCATCTGCGGTGGGAAGCCTGGAGGTCCGGGAGGACGTGGAGGGCCACGGGAAACACCCGGCGGCATAGGAGGCTGTGGGCCATTGCCGCCTGGGACAACTGGTGGTGGTGGTGGAGGAGGAGGAGGACCTTGAACTCCTGGTGTGTTAGGACGCACACCTACCCCTGGGGGTCCAGGAGGTGGTGGCGGGCCCCTCGAGGCCGGAGGGGGACCTTGAGGTCCGGGGACCATGGCTGGATGCGCAACTGGTGGTCCTCCCCTACCGCCGGGGACTTGCTGCCCTGGCATAGGCGGCCTGTTTGACATGTTGACAGGAGGGTAGGGGGCTGCTGCTCCTCCGGGAGGCATGTTGCCATCCGGACCATTTGGGGGCATTCGTGGCCCAGTGGGCACTGGGGGCGGGGGAGGACCACCAAAATCACCAGGACCACCTGGACCGTTTGGGCCAAAACCACGAGGGCCATCAGGGCCTCCAGGGCCAAAGGCGCCGCCACGCGGACCGTTCATACCTGGGCCTCCTGGTCCTCCTGGGCTGAAGCCACGAGGATCAGGTGGACCGCCGGGACCTCCAGGGCCACCAAGACCGCCTGGGCCACCTTGGTTGCCAGGTCTCTGGAAATCATTCTGAACTGGCAACATCTGAGGAAAACCAGGCGGGGGAGGGGGCGGAGGTTGACGATTACCTACGAGATGGGCAGGAGGCTCGCCAGCCGGGGGCCATGCTGGTTGAGCATGATGCTGCTGTCCGGCGGCACGATCAAAAGGGCGGTCATCCGGCATGAGACTCTTGGGAACAAACGTGGGAGACTCGGCCACAGAAGACCAATCATCAGACCTGGTCGACGACGAAGGGCTCCAGAGATAGTAGTCATCAGGAGCGTATCTGCCGTCGTAGTAACGGCGGTCACGCTGGCCGTAGTAGACTCTGTCGCCGGACCCGTCACGACGACGCCCATCATGACGCCTGTGGTAGGCTTCGTCGTAGTCTCTGCCGCCGTACCTATCGTACGAGGCATCGCGCTCCGTCTCCTCGAGCATCCTGAGGCATGGCTGGTCATGCTTAGGCGACCGCAAGAAGTAAGCGTAGACCAGCACACTCTCCTTTCTGTGGTTCTCCATGAAGATCAAATCTTCTTTGTAGTGCCTACGTGTCTTGTGTTTGCTGCTGCTGCTGTTTCTGCTGCTTCTGGTCCGGTGGCTGTGGCTGTGCTTCTTGCTCTTGGACTTGCTCCTGCTATCGTGGGCATGCGGGGCCTCAAGCTGTTGGTACATTAGATAGGGGACAGCCACCTTCCGCTTGTCCTCAAGCTGCGCAAGCGTATAAGTGAACCGGCATTCTGGATCCGGATCCTCATCCTCGAGCTTCTGTGCCGCCAGCTCGATCTGATGCTGGATTTTGTCGTCGAGCTTGTTTTTCTTTGCTAAGAGGCCAACCCCCTTGAGCTGGTCATCATAGTTCAGGTCACAGATGTGACGGACAGTCACGTCAGGGTGAATGTCGTCTTCCCAAAACGCATTGACCTTGCCCCAGTCGGGTATGCCATATCCGTTCGCGTCGAGGCCGCCCGGCACGACGCGCACTGTGATGTAAGACTCGAGCTTTTGGCGAGCTTCCTCTTCCGTGTGGGCGCCATCATAGATGTTGCTGACATGGCGGGTCTCCCTTCGGCCAATGCGCTGACTGTTGCCCCTGTTTGGGGAATAGTCTCGCCTCGGTCCGTTGCGGCACGCCTTGATCTGGTGATCGTGGTGGTGGTCCTCGTAGAAATCATCCTGGCGCCGGTTATGGAGCCTAACAGCATCTGGTGGCATAGGAGCAGGGGGGATGGTGCCACGAGGGTGGAGGTGTTCACGGGAAGGGTGCCCGTCATAGGCATGTTCGGCAGCAAACCGATCCTGGCCGTGGTTATGTATAAATGGAGCCGGATGTCCATTATTACGACGACCACTGGCAGGAGGCCAGGAAGCAGCAGGTCCGGGGCCGTTGCCGGGGCCGGGGCCGTTGCGCTGAATGAAGTCCTGGCCTGTCATTGTTGACAGTGGATCAAGGACTAGATGTTTCAGGGATAAGGTGAGGCGGGGACTTTTCAGTAGAAGAGTCTTATGAGTGAGGTTATATCAGGGGAAGAGAGTGAGTAATGAGGATGAAGCTGTGTTATGAATCTCGTTCTTGGGCAACGGTCATGGGGTCCTTGATCCCTACTTATACCAGAAACGACCGGGAAAAAAATGAGGCTCGACCTCGTCTTTTCATCCTCAACCCCTCTCCATTGTCCCTACCGCGGAGCTCTGCTGCAGCAACAACAAAGAGAAGTGTAGGTCGTGGCCTTTGGTCCGCCTCATTTCCTCAATCCATATCTCGTGGGCAACATCGTCAAAGTATTAGTCTGTCTGCCTTAGCAGAAACTTCCTCACCCTTTTCTCCTCGGTGGCCAATGAAGTGCGGAGAAGGCGGGGGAATGGGTGGGTGGTCTGGGCGAAGCGGCCCGTGAAAGTGCAGTAACACACAAGCAAAGCCTCACTCGCCGAACTATAAAATCTCTCTGGCGTTTTTTCCTCCTTCTCCTCTGCCCTTATTGCATCTCATGAAGTAGCTCGCGAACCGTGTGGCAGTAAAGAACATGTCAACGTAGGCTTGCAATGGGACTGGACCGGGGGAGCTCGAGAGAGCTGCATGGAGCTGCATGATTGCGGGTGCACCAGATGCAAGGTCGGCGCCCGACCAATGTTGACTCATTCATGGTGCGGAGAACAGCTTGGCTGATTTGCATGCCGGGGGTCAATTGCTTGCACCGGTCGCTCAGTTGGACCTGCACGCTGCACTGTTCGAGGTTTCCCCCCCAATCCGAGACACATCATCTCGCATCATCGCGTTGTGATCTAGAAATCACAGCGCATCGATGCCGCATCACGGGATTCGTCACTCGAGGCAAGCCCAAGTAGGAAGAATCGCGTAAATGAGAGTGGACGATACATGCGTCGCAGAGTTTCGCACAGAGATGAATTGTCGTCTCAAGTGCAAAAACTCTCACCGACAACGCACAAACAAAGCTTAGTTTTTTTCCAGATTGTTTGTAAACGTCATCCTCACACCCTCTTGCGCTCGAAATCCATGTCGGATAGATTGCTATTGCGTGTCAAAAGGCCGATGTCATTGCCATGATTCCAATGCCTTGTAACACGGCTCCAGTTGCTTCAATCATCCAGCGGTTCCCTGGCAGTCCGAGCCTTCCGATGAAGCACGGAAACGAGGCAAAAAGGCAAGGCAACCGGTCAGATGGTGGTGGTGCTCGGTATGCATATGCATATATTTCTCTCGACGCCCTGCGATATGCCTTGGTGTAACTGTGGACGCTTGCCCGCTGCGCCCGCTACGCCCGGTTGCTGACGGTACGATCAAACATGGCCTGACACACTCAGGATGCCTTCTGGCCGCCTCTCTTCCTCTCTTTGACGTGTATGCAGGTGGTTCGCGCCTTGCTGACAGTTCAAACAGCGGGAGATGATTGGGCGCAGTCGAACTGTGGCCAGGCGAAGATGAGGCGGGCCTGCACGCATACACTATTTAATGCACTTTTCATACCTCCGTATACGCCACAGCCACAGCCGAGTCTAGATCTCGAGGGAGCACGACGAAACTCGAACTATCGAAAGGGCGCTTCTTGGGCCAATCTCCGGATAGAACGTGGAACGGAGAGGGTGCTCGTGATTTTGACAAAGAAAAGTTTACCACAGCGGTAGGTCAACATTGCTTCGGTCAAAAGTCCCGAACTGATAATCGTACGAGACATCTTTTTGGCTGCGCCATTGTTCTGCAGGAATTGTTGCGAGGCCAGATATTCCACCCTCGAGACTACGACTCAGGCAACCCTTGGAGGCGGAGGCGGAGGGGACCATTGAGGAGCCCCCTTATGTGTTACATCAAACTCCTTGCTGAGAAGGTTTTTCTGATCCCATGATGAACAGGGATATAGACAAAGTGCAACGACAACAAACAACGCGTCGACGCGCCTGAAAGTCGCCGCTTCCTAAGCATTGTTCGACCATCAGGTATCTGGCCACCCCCACCATCCGAGGCAAGGCAATACACTCTCCCTATAATACGAAGTCAATGCTCGGTCAACCCAAATACGATTGATCCCTTGGTTCGGGGGAAGGGGGAATGTGGGCATGTGGGCATGCCAAAACACTTGTCCCGAAGAGTAACAAGATACACTTTCGATAAGAGGAATGCAACGCTGTGACCTTGATTCTCGCAACCAATAGTTAGATGAAAAGACCTGTAATGACAGCAAACCGTCTACGACAGATACACAAACGAGTCTCCGTCTCTCTCTAGATAATCCTTATCCACCAGGCTAAATTCGCAGGTCAGCAAGCTTGGTAAAGGGGACAAGGGTAGGAAAGGGGAAGTATACCTGTCGATCTCCTTCTTGATGGCCGACACTTCTACCTTCCCTCGCTTCTTCGTATGGTCAATAACTTCAGCATATAGCTCTGCGTGGCCTAGCCTCTTCCGGCTCTTCATAATCCTCACAATAGCGGCCTGGGTCTCGAATCGACGATCCTGGGCCACTCGCTCATTCGTCGCCTTGTTTTCCTCCTTGGTCTCCTTTAACTGGATTTGGTTGATCTTGACCTTGAACTTGGGGTCCCAGAAACCCTTGTTAAACGTAAACGTGTCAGTCGGATTTACGTCTTTGCCCTTCGGGTGCTTTGTTAGCACGCGGGCCTTTCCGCATGCTAGGGACTGCAGAGTACGGTCTAGGTCAGGACCCCTGAGCCCGGTAGCGTCAGATATTTGCTGGTACCCAAGGAATCCTGTCCCGTCGTCGGGTACGTCGTTGAAGAGCAAAAGCACCACGGCCTGATAAGCCGACAGCAGGAGCTCCTTGACTCCCTTGGCAAACCTAGCCTTGATAACACAGTGAGACAAGCAGTGTTTCCAGGTCAATAACCTTCCAGTATGCTTCGTCTTGTAGTATCCATCAAATCGCTCAATCTGCGTTGCCACAACGTCCGGCAAGTGCAGTTTCATGTCGGGATAAGTCGGCCAAGCTGCGTTGGATAGCACCATGACTTGTAGGTCAATCTCCGCTTTCCGATCTGCGCTACCCTCGCACCACTCCCCGTAAGCCTTCATCTCATCCCTTGTGAGCTTCTGGTCCTTAAACATTTGGTCCAAGTTGTGCGTGAAACCGGAACCGCACTCGCCCTGAAGCTTGCCAAGCATGCTCTCCTCCGCGTCTTGGCTGGCACTACGGCCCATGAGCAACCTCTTGGCGAGGTCCCTTTTGTAGAATGCTTCGAAGGTGTCCTTGCCTTCGATAAATCGGAATAGCTCAAGAGCTTGGTCTAGCTGGCGCTCCAGTTCTGCTGCCTCATCCGCGGTACTTGCCACACCCGCTTTCTCAGCTGCAGCCCTGTCCTTGGCGTCAGAGATGAGTTCTTGTGGCATAGTCTTTAGGCCGCCGCGCAGTAACATGTCGATGTGCTTTGCTGTCATCTCGCCGATCTTAGACGTTCCAGTAGGCCAACAAGCAAACACTCGGCGATCATTCATGAAGGTGCCGAAGGCCTCACGCATAGCCCACAGAAACTCGTCGTTTGAGCCATAAGCATCGCGGATCATCAAGTCAAGTGACCTGCGTAGCTTGAGTAAACGCAGAACCATTTCATCGCCATGATCCTTGTCCCCAATAATGGTCGATCCTGCCGACTTGACGTATGCCGACCAGGGCTCAAGCAACTTCTTCTGGATATCTGACAAGCTAAGCAGGTGGTATAGACCTGCTACGGATTCCACATCGTTGTCAATTAGCAGGTTAGAGAAGCTCCCGCTGTCCAGTAACAGGTCTGAGTAGTGACGGATGAGCAGATCATGACATGACTTTAACAGCTTCCGCTGCGTCATGCCATCAATAGAGTACTCGAGGCAACGAAGCTCCTCCCTTTTTAGAAGAGCCTCACACTGCTGAATGTACAATTTCAGGGTCGAGTGGCTGTGCGTTTCGCCAAACTGCTTGAAGTACTCGTCAGAATTACTGAGGAAAGCTGACTCAAAGTGCTTGACATAGACACTCAAGACAAACATCAATCGTATGCCCCCCTTTAACAACGTTGTGTCTATAATCGTCTCTCCAGTCCTGTCGTAGTGTATCAGCAGGCATAGTCCACTGACGACCAACTTTCCTAAATCCGGACTGGTCTTGAAGAGAATCTGGCGAAAGTATGAAATAGTTAGGTCGTTGATGGAGTCCTTTGCCGAGCGCAGAAGGTATGTGCGGTCGAGAAAGCTGAAAGTTGAGCGTAGAAGAATCTGAAGACATCAGTCAGTAGCCAAGTTGTCAAGAAATAATCAATCAATCAACCATGAACTCACGACTTTGGTATTCCAAAGCTGCCACTCTGAAAAGGCAGCTCTCGCTGTCTCGATTGGCTGACCCTGTCCGTTCTTCTCAATCTTGGGTAGAATCACGCTATTGACATGCCTTTCCATCTTGCTTTTGAGCATGTTGTATATCATATCCTGATTCCCCCTTCTGCAGATATTCTCTACATTGTGATACAGTCTTTCAAGAGTGATGTCTTGCTCCCGTCCATCCAGGACTGCGTCAACGCCCTCGGCAAGCTCTTTGTGCGCCCGAGCATAGTATTCCTCTGCTGCTTGACTGGGCCCTGTCGATGTCTTGAGGTTTTTGATGACGAGCCGCTTGGCACCGGTATGTGGTAGCAGCACTGGTGGCTTTGTGAGGTCGACGGGGCGCTCCGGCATTTTCCCCTTACTTCGGGCTGAGGGTGACGAGGGCTGCGCTGCCTCGGCGTCGTGACGAGGCCGCTTAGACATGGCGGTAATGCTTTGGGAGGAAGAGGAATCGAGGCGGGCGCGGCGGCGAGAGGGTGTCGTCGGGGGTGAAGTTTCAGAGGTGTGACCTTTCATGACACGATTGGAGAGGTGCACGATGGATTATCAAGTTGTTGAATCAATGGTGCCCTGTCTTGTCGCCGATCCAGCGTTGAAGCTACGGACTGAGCATCGGGGGTGGAGGGGCAGGACGAATACTTTGAACCGAGGGATTCGTTGAGTCGCTGGTGATGATTGAACTCTGGATCGCGATGGAAATCTAGAATCAAACACAACCTGGGTTTGTGCCGACAGTACGAACGGCGTTAATCAATGCTGTCGAGAGATCTAGAGGTTGGACTCGAGATCAAGCATGTCACCATTCGGATAGCGGAAATCTCTCCGCATTTTCTAAGCTGGCAGCTCTTATCAGTGGCGATAACGGAATTGGACGCGTCTCTAAATCCGATCTAACGTTGATTACCTAGCAAGGTACGGGAGTATATGATTGCTAGCTATCTACATACTACCCTAACCATTTATTCAAGTTGCTTCCAAGTGATAGTAATGTCGAAAGCATTAATCGAGTATCAAGCTAAGAGTTAAAAAAAAAAAAAACGCAATTTTTCCTGAGACTTTCGCTAATAGCCCGCCATGGTCAGTATTCTCGACTAACCATCACCATCTCATACAATGAACGACTTCTATAACATATTAAATCCTATAAGCTTTACCCGCTGTCTTTGCATATGCCGCGATCCTTTCTAACCCAAGCCGTAATCAAATATATGTATGATACATCAAGCATAAGCTGCCCAACCTGGATTAAATCACGGTTAGCCAACTTTATCGTGATGGGCCGAATGAGAATACTTACCACTGTATAGCACGGCTAGGTTACTCTCATCCACAGCCTGATTGATGAGGTCATTCACCGTTGCCGTAACACTCAGTGTCTTGGACAGCTTCTTTCTGACAACCTCTAAAGCACGATCCGCCTCGGATGGCTCGTTCAGATTACTTCCCTTTTGCCCCTTCTTCATCTCTGCCTCACTCTGCTCTGCGTCTTCATCTGCACCACCATCCGTATTGCGTGCCTTTTGTAGTTTTGCCAATCGCAAGGGCGAGATTGACCAGTTATATAAAGGATCGTAACGCAAGACGTCAAGAATAGTCATGATTGAATATTGCTCTTCCCGAAGCGCGTCCAGCGTGAACTCGCAGCAGCGTCGAAAGACACCTTCAGTTTTCGTAATACCCATGCCATCCACGATATCCCGCGTCAGGCGGAAAGGAACCAGTTCTGGAACTGGTAGAATACGACCAGCCTCAAAGGCGACACCAAGATCGATGTGTACAGCCTCCCCAGTTTTGTGATCAAGCAGGATGTTGTGTCCGTGACGATCACCAACACCTAAGACATGTCCTAGCATCGAGATTGCAGCTGTACTCCTCGTGTATGCCAGTCGCTTCGCGAACCATTCATCTGGATCTTTGAAATTTTCCATGAAGAAATATCTCATGACCGGGTGGAACTTTTCCGTAACCTTGCGATACATGGCTATTCTCGCTTCAACAGATTTGCTTTGCACGTTGAAGATCTCCTTCCTACACTGTGATCCTTTGAGATCCTTGGGGTAGTATCTCTCATGCGCGGGCATCAAAAATTCATGCAGGGGTATTGTGTTCGGCACAAATTCGATCAGGCCAGATGATGCTGTCAATGGCAATACCTTGTACGTCCTGATACCCAGATTGCGCTGTCGAGTTGCTCTATGGAGCTTCAACAGCGATGAGACGGCAGCGAAAACCTGTTCCATGATGGCGTCCTGCCGCAGGTCATCGTGTCCTCCTTTGACGAGCTGTTTATACCTAACGCCATCGCTGCCTATGGCAGTAATGATCTTTGGGGCACTGACGCCCGACGCAATCGTCATACCCGGCTCGAGCTTCGAGATAATAGGAACGTTCGAGTAATCTTTCCATGCAGAAAGCTCAACGGTCATGGTGGGAGGGGGAACGTGATATTTGACAAGGCAATTCACAAGATTATGTCCAGCGGCGACGTCCTTGAGCAGTATCTTGGCTCCGGACTTGTACTTTGTGGCGTTTCTGTCCATCGCCAGCAAATGGTAGTACTTGCTTGTCTTATCAATGGCAAGCCAAACATTACCAACACTCCTGCTGGCTGCCAGACGTTGGGCAACACGTTCTGTTGCCCTTACACGTTGGACCTGTACGTCGTCCTTTTGCTGAACCTTGGCCTTTGTGCCCGACCAGATCTGGTACATGCCGTGGTATGGGTGATCGGTGCAGATATTCGTAATCAGCTCCAACAGGAGTCTCTGGAACGGTGTGTCAAGGTTCTGGAGGCGCGAAGATAGCTGATTCATGAGAGCAGCAAATTTGCGCGTAGGCACGTGGCTAAGGTGCTTTGATACAGCTCTATTCGTAGTATCCTCAGCTGAACGCTCCAACCAGAGCGCTGTGAAACGAAGAGCATCGTTATTATACTCGTCTGATGCTATTAGAGAGAGGAGGTAATTCTCTAGACTCAGGCGAACGAATTCGCTACGAGTTTGTTCCACACGACGCAGCTCTTGCTCGTCGAGGTTAAGCCATTGCTTCTCCTTTGACAAGACATGCGAGTAGCGAGTTCGAAGCTGGGTATCCCGTGTTGAAGAAATCAAAGACTGAAGCTCGGCCACTTCATCACTCTTGCCCTTTTTCAAGCTTTGTAGACGTGCGAGGTCTTCCAAGCCTGCAGGATCTTGAAGCTGTCCGTCGCAAAACATGGCAAATTGGTGGTAAACGGATCCAGCTGCCTTTCCGTCCGTGTTACTCTTTAGTTCTTTAAGTGCCGGCTCAAGATATTTCTTCTGGATATCGTGTGGCTTCTCGAGACGAGCAACTGATACCTGATGTCCGATCTTTGATAACAGATCAGACCTGTTCACAGGGATAGTCTGCTTCTTCAAGGCTGACTCCTTGTCAATTCCCTGAAGCATGCGGATCGAAGAACTCATTTCGCCATGATCCCACAATGAATTCGCTACCTCAATCTTCACCGATGCATCGACAACCAGGCCCAACTGGTCGCATGAAGGAATTAAATGTGAGAGAGCGGTCGAGATGTTGAGTGATTCTTGTGTTGCCTGATGATAACGATGTATACTGGAAGACAAGAGCATTGATCGAATTTCCATCTGCTTCAGAGCAGCAACGTCGAGCTTTGGATTTCGTAGTAGGGCTGTATGTTGGCTCAACATACTCAATGACGTGCCGCGACATGACAGAATCTGGCTCACATCGTCGTACCTGGATAAACGATTAGAAAATAACACGTTTTCGGGTGGAAGACAACCTACAATCCACTATCCATCCATTGCCCTCGGGATTTGAAAACGTCCAGCAGGCTGTTCAGCTCCGTTAGATCTGCCACGTTCATAAGGCCATCAAGCTCTGACAGAGAGGCAAGAGCACTGAGTCGTTTCCGTAAATTCGTAGCGGTGAGCCCCTGGCCTTTCAAATTATCAATCAGTTTCTGGAAGCCGCTATAGATGTTCGCTCTGACAACAGAGGCGTCTGTTGCCTGGTGCATACTCTGCAAGGCTTTGTACATAACAACGGAATGATGATCACTAGCAGCAGGGGCTGGTAGGTGCCACATCTCCAACCGTCTGGCAGTGCCGAATGTACTTTCAAGGGATGAAGCCGCCGCCCCGATACTCTGCTGCGTTTGAAGCAGAGAATGAGAGAGCCCAGAGAGGCCCAAGGTATTCAAAGCTTTGACCATAGCCTGAGCATCAGACTCTGCCAAGTTACTTCGAAGTCGCAAATTGCTATCGTACTGTGCGCCTCTAAACGCTAGGCTCTTGGTCCCTTCATTTTCGTACTCGGCCCTGCCTAATACGCTTGACAGACTTGCCTCCTCTGGAAGCCCATAATATGTATCGGGGTCATCCAGATTTTCAAAAATACTTAGGAGAGTGTCGTTCACATCACTTTCTCTGACCGCTGAAGATCTTCTTGATGAACGACTAGTTTCTGAGGAGAGAAGTTCCACAAAGAGCAAAGCAGATTTGTACATGCCACAAGCAGATGCAGCGGAAGAAGCTTGAGCGTAGTCAATATCCAACCAATTGGCACGATCTGCGATGGAGGTTTCTTTGGGATATTCTTGTGTCCTCAAGTACAACAATGTGTTCAACAGCAGTTTGATATTGTCCCTGCCGGCAGGATCTTTTGAAGCCAGCCACGATTTGAGTGCCCCTGACAATGATCGCTTCACCGTTTGCTGCTGATCTATTTGGAAGAGCAACACCAAATGAACAACAAACGGGAATGCCTGTTCTGCAAAGCCTTGGACCTGAAATAAGATACTAGGCAACACAGACAAAATGATTGACTGCGGAACTGATTGAGCAAGATGAACACTGACATATGATAGCCAGGTTTGAGATGCAACATCTTCAGACCAAACACCATGCGCGACGGTAGGAAGCTTGATTTCCACAATCTCTGATGGTGGTGAGCGATATTCGCCCCACTGCATAGTAGTAAAGAGAGAATCCTGGAGGCTCTTCCGACAAGCGTAAATAAGCGGCTCATCCTCCTGGAACAGAGCCTGTGATATCGTCTTCCGAAGTGCTGCTTCCGCCAACCCAGCCGTCACGGAATTGGGATCGGAGGTAAGATCTTGTAAGAGACTGAGGAGGCCCATCTCAGAGCCATTCGAATCTGGTGCAATCTTCTGGTAATGGTCTAGTCTAGTCTCTCTCAGTGCGTCACCGGGTATCGAACCAGAGGCAGAGAAAGCACGCCCTACTACTCTTCCGGCCCATGAGAGGTAAGAATGGCCCAGGTTCAGATTCTTACAGCTCTGCCAGACCTCAGAGGCATATTCAACAGCAGCTTCATCACTGTCAATCACGTCAGCGGCAGAGTGCGCAGGGATAGCGAAGTCATTGCAGAGAAGACCCAGAGCTAGCCGCCTGGACGGCTCATCGAGGAGTTGATCCTTAGAGGTACTATCATGGAGAATATCCAGAAGCAGCTTACTTTCAGCCGTCCCCCTCTCAGCATTTCCAGAAGATCGGATGCATGCCGCTGAATCGGTGATTGACTTGAAGGCTTTCGCCTGATCTGGGCTTTTGAACATAGGGGAGTGGTATTCACTGAGATACTTTGTGAGCCACCCATGGAATGTCTGCGCCTTGCTCATGGTAGCCTTGAACTGGCTTTCTTGAGTGGTGCTTGCCTGGCTCGATTCGAGAAATACCCGTAGAGATGCCAGCGTTGAAAGCGCATAGCCAGCCAAGAAAGATGGTGCTTGCCTAAGATACTGAGAGCCTTCTGCAAGAAGATATTGGCTAATACCCAGAGCATCATCTGCACACTCGGGATCAACAATAAAGGTACGTATAGCGTTGAGCAGCATCTCCAAAACGTAAGATTCAAGGGCAGTTTTCCCAGCAAAGCAGATGAGTATCCGTAACTTTCGCAATACTGAGCAAGCATGCAAAGAACCCAATGCTGGTTTCACGGTATCGAGAAGCTTGCGTGTGATAAAGACGACTATTGATGGTGTCCATATGTCTCTAAAGTCGAAGACGGTCCCTTCACACAGCCTGCGAATCTCGATAATAAGAAACCTTGCCTTGAATATTGGTTGTTGGCTTGGAGGCAGTTGCGCCGCAGAGTGCGAGATATCTTTGATGGTTTTCATGATCTTGCCGGCGTAGATCAGGTCCTTTTGCTTCATGAAAGCCTTCTCAATAGGGCTGTCCTGGTCGATTAGGTCGAAGAATGCCGCCACTATATCCACAAAATTGACGAATCTAGCCTCTTGCAAGGCCCTGTGGCCAAGCTTCTTCTCGATAAACTCCTCTCCAGACTGGGGTGATTCTCCTTCAGGTGGAGAGTCACCGTACATCATGCTGTAAGCGGCTGCTGTAGCAAAGTTTGTATCAATCAACTTGGCCTCTGTAACGCCTATGCGTTTAGCTAGGTCTGCACACTCGCTTTGCTGCCCTCGCATTATCATGAACCCTGTGGCCTCAGCCTGAGAAGTGCGAAGGAGCTCGGCGAGGTCTGCGAAACCAAAGATGGAAAAGGGTATGTCCTCCACTACATCGCTTTCCAGCCACGTATATAGCAGCTGCCTCGAAAAGAGGCTGAAAAGCTCCTTTGGTGACGAAAGCTGTAGCTTTTCCGACACATCAGCAAGACATCTTGTAGCATACTCCAGAGAGTGGCTGATCTTGCCTGGCGTCTCAAAGATGTGGTACGTACACCTCCTTAGGAGAGTTGACCATCGGCAAGCCAAATTCGATAGAGCCAGTAAGCGGAGGGCTATACCAGCGACATCTTGAGGATCGCTGGGAAGACTACTCAAGACGTCCACGAACACCTCATCATGCAACTTAAGAATGTACAGCTCAAAGATACCCGCAATCTTACCGCCAATGTAGCACTTCACAGCAATAGTACTGTCTCTCAAGATTGATAACAAAATTGTTCGACAGGAGCTTAACTGCTGATTTGCGCCATAGTCCGGATCCACACGCAGAAGAGTAAGCAAGAGACGCACGAAGGAAATTTGCGCCCTCGGCGAAAGACCATTCCTGGGAAGACTGACTTTCACCAGATAATTATACAGGTCTCCCACAGCATCCGAAAGGTCTTGCGTATCTTGAAGCCAAGTCTGATGGAGCCCATCAATGACCTCAATTAATGTGCTCATGGCGACTTCACAGCTTTGGTACTCGAAGCGTGAAACAAACATACCAAGACGTTGGATGATTTGGTTAGCATTCTCAGGACTGACCACCAAGTCACTACTGAAAACCTCGATCAACAAGCCTTGGCAAGCAAAGAGATCGTTACTGTCAAGATCGATAAGGTTCTCGACGAAGGCATCTGGTACAAGCCCTACTTGACCTTCGTCTTCTTGGATGAGTCGCATCAAGCTTAACCGCATTTTGGTCTCCACATAGAAGGCTCGAGGGCTCAGTCGCAGCTGGATGTTTTGTCGCGGAACTGGAACGACCGTCGATGAGGAGCTGGATCGACTCGTCTGTGAATCAAACTCCTGATCAAGATCCATCAGATCCGTGTCACCAGAAGAGCTCTGCGCTAGACTTTGTCCCTTTGAGATAGATTCATGGAACCTACTGAGGAAGCTCAGAAGGCCAGGGCTCTGCTGGCGAAGCTCTCCAAGTGATGCAGTTGAGATGTCCGGTATAAATAGACGGATTATTCGCAGAGAAAGGTCATTGAAAGATTGTGGTTCGACTGAGGTGTTGGCGACGTGTAAACTTCTATCAGCAACACTGATCAAAGATGCCTTGATTGTCGATGACTGCGTTGTGTTCAAGTTCTCAATCTGGGGCAGAAGCAAAGCGCCTGTGATGACACCGCAAAGTACACTTTGATAACGATCCAAGGATATTTGAATTCCCCCTTCGCTAGACTTTTTGGTCCAAGCCGTGCAAAGCTCGCTCATGTCTTCCACTTTTGGAGTGAAAAGCTCCAATATCAGCTTTCTAGAAGCATAAAAGTTGCTGGGATCTACCGTAGGAGGAGCTTGATGCGCTCGGTTATTTTGTAGTTCTGATGAGATGGCCGGCTCATTGCGAAGAAGCAGTAGATAACGGTTGAATTGGCTTTGTTCTCGTTGCAACTTCCACGCTTCGCTGAGCGCGGCACCAGATGCCGTAGGTGCTGTGCCCAGAGACAAGGACTGCATACCGCAGCACGTACGAAGAAGGTTCACGAGCTGCAGCACAGGCACGTGTGAAGCATGAAAAGAAGCGTACAACGCTTCACTTGGGTTCCACTTCAAGAATATCCACCTGATGATTTGATGACATGTCGTCTGACTGGTACTGGGCAATCGTATGCTTCGAATGTGGAAAAGCTCGTTCATTAGAGAAAGTGATGTGTCTGAAATAGTTGCCGGGCCGCTGATATCCGCTGCCGTAACCATAATATCGAGCTCTTCAGACAGTTCATGGTAAGGCAGAAAGTCTGCTTGAAGCAAGGTACGCAAGAGAGCACAGGCTGCCCGGCTGGTTCCAGGTAGGCTGACAGATCTGACAGCCAAATGCCATATCTGTCGCCAAACATCCATGGAACTCTGGTGAAGCTCGGATATCGATGCACAGCTAAATCTAGTTAGCAGTGAAGATGAAATGAGGAAACCACTCACCTTGCGCAAGCTACAAGTGCCCAAGCGGCCGTAGTAGTGTCCTTGTCAGATATCAGACTTGACAGGCTGTTTAACAAATCAGAGACCTCATCGACAGTGAGGGTCTGATTAGCCACGATGAATGGTACAAGCTGCAAAGCTGTTCGGCGAGTACCAAGATCCTTGGCCTTGAGCTTAATCCGGAGACGACTAGGGTCATTCTGAGTTCGCCTCTTTTTCCTAGGCTGCTCATCGCCTTCAACACTTTGACGAGCTGCTTGATTATTTGATCTCAGAAGTATTGACTCAAGAGTGGCTAGATTCTGTACCAAAGCCCATTGACTCTCACCCTCGAGATTGTGCGGTCGCAATCCGTACAGAGGGTTACGGAGATGATCTGCTGCAAGTAAGGACAGGTCAAAGGTGATGTCGGAAAATTGCAAGCGAAAGGCTTCGCTTCGTTTGGAGTATTCCAACCATAGAGTATCGGCCAGTTCTAGGATCGAGCTTCGTAGCCCGGAGTCGTTCGATCTGCAAGCAAGATGCTCGAGGTGTAGGTGCATTAGAATGAGAGACTTTGATATCTCGTTTCTCAGGGCTCGTATCAGCTCGTCTTGAGATACCTTTTCTGCTCGCCACCAGTAGCTCATCAATGGTATCATATCGCCGGCCAACGCCTTGGCCTCCGCGACCTCCTCGGCTTGAATAGCGGAGAAAACTGCATTGAGGATTGCAAAGCATAGCGTTTGTATAGAGCCCAGGCTAAGGTGCTTGATTCTTAGGATCCGCAGCATAACCCTTATGATGTCTTTGAATCGGGTTCTGAGCGGGGCGTTGGTGCCAGACACAAGATGGTGGAGGCCATCCAATACATCCCTGAGGACGCCTCCGTCACTGTGGCCACCCCGCCTTTGACTCTGAGACGATGAGCTAGACCGGCCTGTAGATTTCAAAGAAAAAGCATTTCCAGGTACAGGGGAGTTGCGCGATAAGGGCGTACTACTGAGTTCGCCATCTTGTGGCATAACATACAGAGCCAGGTCAATCAGAAGGTCGACGCAGGCAGTCCACCCAGCTGCGTCATTGAGAGCGAGTAGTTCGACATGAGCCGGTCGAGACAACAGTTCAGCTAAGGCTTTGACATAATCCTGAAGGAGTGGTGTAACATAGTCCCCGTTGGGACCTGGTAGGACCTGGGTAATATGATCAATAGCTGCCTTCAACGTTTTTTGCTTCAGCTTCTGTGTGCCGCGAGTGGCAGCATTTCGAACAGCTGTGGCGCATTTAGTGAGACGCCCGGCAGCTGCTGCTTTCTTATCATAATACTGTGATTTCTCCTGGAGGGCAAAGCTGAATAGCGCTTCAAAAATGTTGTGATATGAATGGTCCTTAAGTTCGGTGCTATTAGAGTTAGTAAAGGAGCTATGATGATGATCAGCTGCCAGCGCGAACTTACAGACTGGGGTTCCTATTCAAGGGACTCAGCAGGCTACCAAGTTCTGGATTGATCAGTGAGTATTAGCTTGAGTAAAAGTTTTGGGCGTGTAAGATCGATGAGGCAGAGGATGAGAACTGACCATCAACAGCTTTTTCGCGATCTCTTGCGGTGCCTGATTTCACACTTTCTGTTATTGTCACAAGTTAGTCACAATGAGATATATAATTGGCCTCATCAAGCTTACTAGCAAGCGATTCGACATTGGATGGTGCCATAGTTGACACATCAATGTTTGACGCGTCGAAAGTGGGAGATCGCGAAGTGAAGGCAGTCGCGGGTGAGTGACCATTAATGACCAGCTATGGTATCGCCGAGCTTACAAGGTTTAGGTAGGAAGGCACTGCGGACAAAAATATACCTCCCCTGCCTTCATCGTATCTTGCTACAAAATGTTTTCTTAATTTACTCACACAATAAACTTATTCCATGAGTCTCCCACCGCTATTCCTGTCGTATATTCAACATCTAAGATTTGCTTTGAACTAATACGCCTATCATGTCGCTGGAATGGTACTCTACAAGGTACGCTTGCTAAGATAGCCTGGTAGCCTAGCTGTCGCTTTTATTTTGTCCATCTTGCTTGGACCAAGTGCACATCTTACAAGTAGTACTTTTAGTAAGCCATCAAGCAACATCTTATCAAATACCTTGGATGGCCCGATGGCACAAAATCGATTATAATTCTTACTTGACGGAATTGAAATAAGCCAAGTGCAAGCGATGAAAATGGCCGTTGTCCTGAAATTCTAGGCTACGGCGTACGTACGCTTCTACAACCGGTAACGACAGAGGTACTCTGCCCTGTGACATCGCCTACCCTAAGCTTGCAACAATCTTAGATATTTAGTATCTGGGTTTGTAAATTCAGTAGCTATAAGTGTCTATATTGAGACCAAAGTTTATATCCAGACTTAGTCTGATTATGTGTTTTTGCCTTTATTCCTATGCTTATTCGAGCAATGAATCGACACTTCTCTTGCATCGCCAAAAAAGATATTGGCAAAAAAGTGAGGACCAGGTTGCGATTAAAGAGAGCATGCTAGATTAGTTGTATGATTAAAAGTCTGTATAGGTATAAGTAAATAAGCTTCTTCAGTGACTTTCAAGCTCTCAACCCAAATTTAGCGATTCAATGATCTACCTAACTTGTTATTGCCGAAATTCGAGATCTTGCGGTACAGATGATGTGCAGGGCGAGGTTACCCGTGGTGGTTATTAACGAGTCCGAGGTGGTGGCAGAAAACTACACCGCCTGCCCTATTGTTTACTTCCACCATCGAAAAGCCCCAAAGCTGCGAATATAGGTAGTAAAGGTAGTAAATCTGATCATAGCTCTCGAGGGAGATTTGCATGAAACCTTGTACGACAATCACGACTCGGCGATATTGCTACGATACCACCCACACCGTGCAACCCTCGTACCCCGGATCTCAAGGACTTGCAGAACACAGTGTGGCTTGGCCGTCGACGCGCCTTAGCTCGACCGCCGCTATAGTCCACGCCCATTGCCGTTTGCGCCAACATGCAAATTATTTGAATCACCAACATGGCCGAAGTGACGACTCTGGAGGCCCTGCAGGCTTTTCATCAGGAGCTGTTGGCCTTGCGCGACGGCCGTGCATCAGCCGTGGCTGTCTTTGAATCGCCGTTCCTAGTACAAGCGTTTGAGCAAGAGTTGGACAGGTTCTGGCAGCGTTCGCCGAAGAGCGAGCAGAGCAGAACGTCTGTCAAGTCAGGTATGTATCTAGTAACTTATCGAACGACTTTCCAGACGTTATAGCTGATGCGAAAAAGGCAAGGTTTTACTCGACGGCGATGAATACTCCGTCAACGAAGACTTTCAGCAGACGGCATTTGCTCTGGCCGATGAGCTCGACCTCGACGAACTCGAATGCGTCCGGATACTACTAGAAGCGCAAAACGATGTATCGGTATTGGGCCGATCTCTGCTCGAATGTGGAATCATACGCTACCACCAGCAACGAAAATATGCCCTCGATGCGCTACGACTCCTTCTAGAATGCGACGATGCCTCCAATCAACTGGAGGACGATGAAGAGGAGGGGGGAAACGTGCCCGAGGCTGTCCGGATCTATGTTGCTGAAAGGGTTCTGATTCCCGTACCTGGATCCAAGGTCAAAGAGAGGCGGATTGTACCACGGTGCATGACAGCCATTCAGAATATCCGGCCATGGCTTCAGAAATTGGGGGATAAAATGGCCGCAGCTCAGACATTGGGGCAGAATGGCCAGGGTGGCGTATCCGAAGAAGATGAGACTATCGAATACTCGCGAGTCAGCCTGCTCCAGCAGCACGAGGCCTTGGGTGCAGTCTTGTACCGTTGTATTGCCCGGAGACAAGCGACTGCAGATGATTTCAGTGATTTCATTGCCTTCTTACGCAAAGTCGACCGCTACGATCAGCTCCTCGTACACCTGGTACCGGCTATCGGGGCCTACGTGACAGCTTTTGGATCTACGGAAGGCGGTTGTGATCTGATCCAGGTTCGCCAACTCAATGGGAAGCTATTCCCTGCCGAGGAGTCGTCCTGGACGCTACCTTTCTTGCATGCGACTACCAAGGCATGGTGGCTTGCAGAATATAGCGGCTTCTACTTGGACGACCCCCCGGAGGCTGCCATCCCCCCCAATACCGACCTGGACGAAGAGGATCGCCAAAGATCAAAACAATTCATGGACGGTTTGAAAGATGGGGCTTTTGATTTCTTGCTATCTGTAGCAGCCGACGTGAAACCCCCTGATTGGCACGATCCCGTTCGCTCAAGCATTCACAAATGGTTGCAGAGGAAGTCCCCTGCACTGCCAAATGATTCTATCCCTTTCGCCGACTACTTCCAACTGATCCTGGTAAAACAGCTCGAAGTGCTTGTCGATGCCTTTATTTCTAACCTCCCGGATGTGTTGCGGAAGCTTCGAACTGAAGAGGATGAGCAGCGTCAGCTTAGCCTCGCTCATGAGCAGGATTTGGATCTCGAGAGATTCTTACTGATCATTGCCTATGCATACGAAGGCAGACCGACTGCTGCGGCCGAATTCTTTGACGACCCTGACAGCAACCTCGCTGGATTCTTGCAGTGGGCTTCGAGACGGGCTTCTACGCCTTTGGTCACGGCTTTCTGCGAGATGCTGCAGGCTTTGGCCAGTGATAGCGCTTGCGCAACAAACGTGCACTACTTCCTCTTGGACGAAGGGCCTCATTCATCTGGCAAGATGAGGAGGGCACATTCCTTGACATGGTCACAGATATTCAAGGAGATTGCTTTCTTCCTCGACAAGTCACGACAGAAACCTTCCCAGGCTCAAGTTTCGCGATACCGAGGGCCAAAACCGGCTCCCGACTTCATGGAAACTGAGCCAGAATCTGCCATGATGTTAGAATGCTACAGCAGACTGATGACCAAGCTGGCTACTGAGAGCGAGGAGGCCCGGCAATTCCTTCTCACCAGCCCGTCTTTCAACCTGGTAGAGACTCTCTTTGAGCTAGCCAGCAGCCCAATTCCATCAGGCTTGCGTGGCAGTATTTTCTTGACTTTCAAAGCCTTCTTGACGGGCAAGAGTATTGCTGAAAGCTATGCCATGTGGGGTTGCCTGGATACTTGGGTCACTGGTGGCTATGCGGCCGCTGTTGGGGGTGGTCGCACGCCGCAGCAACCGCCTCTAGCTACTATGGATAGAATTCTGGATGAAATGAGCCGAGGGTTTGAGGATCCAGTATCATTCATTCAGCTGCTACTCGCTTTGATCGCTCCAGCGGTAGACAGCAATCCCTTGAACGATGCTCTGCCATTCCCCGAAGGCTTGGGATCATCTGTTCGCACCCCTGGGATAGAAGTATACGTTGATTATGTCATGGGCCTTGTGTTTGCAAGAGCTAGCGAACTCCAGGATGTCCATCAGATTAGGGTATTGAGGCTCACCTGCCTTGACTTCATGCTCACTGCGCTGTCGACTTTCAACGAAGATTTAATCGTCCTGGCGAACCAAACGAACCTGAACATTGATGAGATTATATCTACGACAGATCTTGCAACATACGTCAGGATGCACCCTTTCTCGAGAGTTATGGAATGGATGTTCAATGACAAGGTTATGGTTGGTCTATTCAACGCTATCCATCAGGAGCCTGTAGACATTGGAAACGCGGCTCCGGATTCACCTCTTATTCTTGGCGTTCTGCGCGCCGTTGAGGTCATCTCCAAGGTTCTTGACCTCCAAGCAACCTATTTGGATCTCGCCAGGCCCTTGATCAAGCTCTATCCCAATCAGAGACGTCAAACAGTCGCTAACGCCGCCTACGCCTCCTTTGAAGATGGATTGGTCACAAAACTTTCCCTTATCGTCGATCTTGGGAACTATTGTGGTATTGCCCATCCTGATCTGACACTAGCCAGCCTGAAGCTCCTTGAGAAGATGTCATCATCGCCTAGGATCGCCGCGGCCTGGTCCGGATCGAGTCGATATAGCCATCGTAACAAGGCTATTGTCGCTCTCGAAGCTAACGGAGAGCACGAGTCCATCTCACGAGCCTTCCTGTCGGAACTTACGACGATGCTCGATATAGGTCGGGAGGCGGAATCGCCCAATTATGTTGTCAAGTTGTACATTCTTGACTTCTTGTATCAATGTCTTCGACAAACGCCGAGCAAACCCACAATCGCCCACTTGCTTCTGGGCTTCAAGTGTGGCGTCGAGTCTGTCACTATTGAATCCAACGGGGCTTTCTCCTCGCAAACGTCCCTTTTCCACGGTTTGTTGAGACTCTTACTAGAGACTCCCTCTGGCGATGCGCAGGGTATCAGGCAATGGCTCGTCACCTTGAGGGCCCGCGCCATGCGCATCTTGCACATCTTGTGGACATCCCCTCTCACGTCTTCCATCGTCATCCAGGAACTTCGTGATAATGAGTTCCTCTTCCACCTCTTGATCCGCGAAACAGTGATTCAGCCAGAGTTGCCTTGGGAAGGCGAGATGATCACAAACCCAGCGTTCCTATTAACGGAAGGCAGTGTCGCACTACTCGAATTTGTATCTTTGAGGAGCATGTCACTAGAGTATATTGCTATGGAGCTTTGCATGATTTCCCAAGGACGAATGCCCAGCGTTAAGAGAAGAATTTTCGAGGCGCTCAATGGACAGATCATCGGCGATGACAATCAGCCTATTCAGGTACCTACCGTATTTGACCTCTACGACTTCTTGTTCCCTGTTGGGTTGTGGGATGTTGTACCGCCTCCTCAACAGGAATTCAGTGATCTGGATCTATATGCCTGCATTGAGGAGGATCCAGATGGCAACAAAGTGTACAACCTTGACCGTGTCAACGAAATACTGCTCTTGAAGCGCAGCGAGTCAAGTGGCCAGGGCGCCATTGTCTCAGCTCAAGAGGCCGAGGCGCTAGAAACTAGGGACGCTTCTATAAGGGAGTACCTCACATTATGGAACAGGCAAACGCAAATCGCGGCACAGGGTCTTAGGGTGCTTAGAACATGGGTGAAGCTTTTGCTCATCATGATTGAGTGCAACGACTTCAAGGGCACTGCGCAGGTCACCTTTTTCCTCCAAGCTCTGCAAGCCATCCTTCCTAGTCTAGAGTCGTTTGCTTCAGATCAGCCTGAGGAAGCCCTTGAGCTTGCTAAGCTGGCCAAGGTGCTACTGTACAAGCTCGACCTGTCTTCGTCGGACAAGGAGGATAAGTCGAGCCTGGCAGTTGGTAACTCAATAGGCGATAAGCTCTATCAGGTCGTTCAGATCTGCCTTCAGGCCATTGCCAAGTGGTCTGGCACGGCAGAGCTACGGTCGGTGTACTACGAAATTTGCTATTGGTACCTTGCGGGATTGTCAGACACCGGGCCTCTGAGACAGAACTTGCCTAAGACGGTGCACACCATCAAGGTCTACGGCGAGAGGTTGATCAACGTCATCTGCGACGACGCTTATAGCGGAGAACCAAGGTGCCAAACTGCGGCGCTCATTCTCCTCAGCTGCTTGGTGCACCTCGATCAGAAGCACACAGATATGCAGGTGGTCGAAACGTTGAACAAGCTCAACTTTATTGCTGTGCTGGTTGACTCGCTCAAAAATGTCATGGAGGAATGGCATCAAGTCTTTAGCACAGGTAAAAACTCACATCTCTTTTGATCCTTGATTCCATGAGCTAACGAACAGACAGGCAACAGAGATCAGCAAAACTTCCAAAACGCTCGCCTCTCCCTCCTACAGCACCTCTCACAGACTCGCCAGGGCGCCAAGCTTCTCCTACAGTCAAATTTCGTCCGCACCCTCGAGATGTCGGGGCTCTTCGCCGCAGATCCAGAGCTCCAAGCCGGCGACGCCCGCGCTCTGGAAGCTCACTTTGACCTGCTGGCAAAGGTGGTTCGCATCATGGCCGCCGCGCTCGTGTGCCGCGGAAGCAGGAGTATCGTTCTGGGAAGAAAATTCCTGACGGATCACCGCATGCTCGTGGCTCACACTTTGAAGCGGAGTGCGGGGATCGGCGTTAGTGACGAGGGTGGCAAGGGGTTGGCCGAAAAGGTGGAGGATCTAGCAGAGGGTTTCATGATGGTCATTGCCACGACTGAGTTTTTGGAGGTAATAAGCCCTTAACTTTCTTGTCAGCTTACTAATTGATGATGGAACTGGAACGCTAACATGTGAGAATAGTTCGAGAACGAGGGTATGTCAGAACTGCCGAGACAGATGAGCACGTTATTCCACTAGATACGAAGAGGTCGACAGTTGTCTTTTAGTTATTGTAATAGATGAGCTCATGTGGAAAAAGCCAGCCCTATTCGGTACCAAAATACACCGGCCTTATTTGGTCGTACATTTGGTGCGTCTGTGCTCGGAATATTCTGTCCATGGTTAGCCAGCCTCGCTCCAAATGCTGAAGTTGAACGTATTATTAATGAGGAGATGTTGCGGAGTCAAAAAAAAAAAAAAAGTCGAATGCCCGCCCGTATGAATGAGAATATTGACGAGGAAAAAAGTGATACCTGTTCACATCTCTTCCAGGAAGACAATGTAGTTGATAAGTTTCCCTCGTTTTTTTTTTTTTTTTTTTTTTACAAATAAGCGCAAGAGCTGAACGCTCAGGCTCTGCGTGGAGCGTCTCAGTCGAGAAATGTTACACCCGCAGAGCTTTGCCGTGAATATTTACTTGAGGCGACGGCCATATACATTTATCAAACAGAAGAAAGAAAGGAAAGAAAAGAAGACCGGCTATGCTCCTTCCTGATCATTATTATGTGTTTCGTTTCTCATGCCCCCGACAGTGTGTGTCATGCCATGCCCTGCCTTGCCTGATGCTGGTGCCAATGGAACGCCTTTATGCTCCCCAATTACGCCTCGAAAATACCTGCCTTGATGCCTTTCACGTGTGATTTTGACGATGTCGTCAAATTAGCTCGCGGGTTTGGCCACGGGCTTGTTGGCTGGCTGCTTGCCTTTTTTCGTCTTGGTCATGAGTTTCAGTTCGAGAGGGAAGAAGCCCTTGGTCTTGCTCGTGTACTGTTGTCGAGGCTTCATGTCGACCTTGGTTCGGCACATGGGGCATCGGTGCCTCGTCGTTTCAGCGTACAGAGATTGGTGCAGGCAACTCGCACAGAAGCCGTGTCCTGTTTGAGTCAGCGGGTGTCGCGTAAACTTGCTTCACCAAATTCTCCAGCATACCGCAATGAGTAACTGTCAGATTGATGGCATCATCCATGCAAATAGCACACATGAACCTCCCCAGCTTGATCCGCTTGTCCTCGGGCTTGGCAGGCTTCTCTTCGCCCGGATGTGCCTCGTCCGTGAGGTCTACAGTGCAATTGCCCGCGTCTTCGGCGATCGCGCCCTCGCGTTTGCGCTTACTGCGCTCTCTCTCTTCATCGCTAGCGAACGGGTCGCTTTTGAGGGAAGTTCGCCTTCTTTTGTTGGGATTCGAGAACGGCGGGAAGCCCGTCTTCTGTTGTGCCGCTTCTTCTGTAGCAGCGCTCGACCGTCGTCTGGTTGTAGGAGGCATCGTGTTTGACTGGAATGATGTGCTTGCACTCGGTAAGTCCAAGAGAAGATCTTGTGTGTCGGTGCTAAATTCGCTGTGTTGAGAATCGGAGAGTTGCGAGCTAAGTCCCGTTATTGGTGGAGAATGAGGGGAAATCGGGTCAACAGGCCAATCTAATCATTCATTAGTTCCCGGTCTAGAATTGCCAGTGATGGGCAAGAATGAAGTGAGGTTCGGGTCATTACCTAGGTCATAGGGATAGAGGGGGGTGTTGGAGTCTGGCGAAGGACTGATGGACTGAGAGTCGAGGTTGGTATCCAAGTGAAGCGATCCCCAATCAAATCTATGAGCTGGGCTGGTATAGGTTGAGCGATGTTCGGGTGGTGCTTCGTTTGCACTACTACGCCCAATGAATGGGCGTCTGAAACCTTGAGAAGACTCTCTATCCTCAACTTCCTCCCTCGTTTCTTGTGTGGTCCGTGTTTGGATAGCCCGGGATCTAGGCATAGATGTCACACGCAGCAAGGTTGAATGCCTGGACGTGTCCTCTTGGCTTGTGTGGGAGTCCGAAAGGGATTCTAGATCTCGAGGAGGTGGGAATCTAAAGAAAGACTGAAACTGAAATGCCATGAGCGTGGACGTAATGGGTCTGCTCTGATTGCTATCGCTATTGGTAGGCATCGAGCCTGGTGCTGTGGCGATATGGCGTGCGTGCCCCCGCTTCTCGGTCGTGTGCCTGGAGTCGAAGTCGATAGTGTAGGAAAACGCGATGTGAACGTAGGCAGGCTGCGAGGCTGCAATATCAGCGCATCAAAGGCGCGGGAGATCGGATGAGAGCGGTCGTGAATGGGTGGGAGATATTCGGATATATATGATTTGTGCACGGCGGTGACGGTATGCAAATCGAGATAGCAAAAGACTTCAAAGGTGATGCTTGCCGTGGTAGAGGTAAAAGACAGCGCTTTTGACCCCTTTATAGATAAACGGGAGGAGGTGTTGGTCACTTCAGGTTGTGATGTTCCGGGGCGTTGGTGGCGCTTACCAAACCCGGCATCCAGTTACAGCACACCACTATTACCTACTACCTAGAATAGTAGTGCTTTAGCAACGCGTTTTGGATCAGTTAGGTGGTAGCAAATATATGGGTCAGCAATAAAAAAAGGGCATTGGGGAATATGCATGTTGGTATTTCGACTATTATTATCTTAGGGCTTCTTTCCGATGTCAGCTGATGGCAGGCAATTAACGGCAAAGTATGTTCGTTCTCTCGAGACCATCGATGCGCAGTGCAGACCATTGGCGCGTTATTTGGTTTAATGCAACATCCTCGAGTCATTCATAAAAATCCATCCAGGTATTTACGCCACTCACGTGATCTTTGCTTCCCTTACGATTTCACGATTGGGCCCCACTACACCGACGGGAACCCCCTTGCTTCTGCCTCCACCCGCAAACCCACTTAGCCCTCCCTGCTGCTGCAGGCAAGCCCCTCCTCTGGTGGCGTGAAAGATGACAGCGACAGTGTTCTGTCCCACGTAAAAAAAAGTTTGACCCTCATTTCGTCACCATATCAACAACACACTTTTGCGCCAACCCTCGCCTGGTCCGAATATCATCACGGCGAGATAAATTACTTGGCTCAATCGATGCGCCTCGACCCCCAATATGACCAATCAAAAATAATATAAGCAATGTTTCTTCCTGTTGCTGGTCATATCCAGCGGGGTACTACAGCCAGCAGATTCGTCCGTCTAGCTCGTCACCAAGCATTCGGCCGTCATGCTTGGGGGGCTCATGTACGATGGCTAGCTGCGGTTGCAGGGAAGCATAATTCGAGTACCCTAGCACGTGAGATTTCTTGTTCATATGAATGCTACATGTGTGGCCGATTCTGATTGTAGATAGGCCCTTCCGAAGCACGATATAATGACATCGGAGTACAGCAACTTAGTTCCCATGTATTCGATCAAATATTTCCAGATGGTTGTGAACCTCCGCCACAAGAGCTCGTTGAGCTTTCGAAGGATCATCTGCGCCGACATGACTTACTTGGGAAAAATACGGATGATACGGATCCCATAGCTTTTGACCTCCCTCAACTACACGGTCGCACTTTGGACGAACACTTCTTCAGACTCGGTTCCGACTGTGCCGAACCCTTCCTTACATATGCGAAGCAATTTTCGCGAGCGAATGCGCCGCCGAAACCCCGAGAATGGGTACGACAGAGCGGCTGGACGAAATATTACCCGGACGGGAGTACCGAGGCTATGGAGGCGCCGGATGAGAATATGCTTTGCTTCGATACTGAGGTCATGTGGAAAGACAACCCTTTTGCCGTTATGGCATGCGCGTGCAGTGCCACGGCATGGTACGCTTGGCTATCGCCTTGGCTATTGATGGAAACGGAAAATGAAAAACAGCTGGTGCCGATGGGGGATCCTACCAAAGATCGCATCATCGTTGGGCATAACATCGGCTTCGATCGTGCAAGGATCTTGGAAGAATACGATATCAAGCAGACGAGGAATGCTTTTCTGGACACCATGTCATTACATGTTGCGGTCAACGGTATGTGCTCACAACAACGTCCTACATGGATGAAGCACAGGAAGAACCGGGAGCTGCGGGAACAAGCTGCCCTTCGGCCAGATGATGACGTTCTCTCGAGACTTTTAAAAACCAATGGTGCGCAGGATGAGGAGGAATTATGGGTCGAGAGAAGTTCAGTAAATTCATTGAGGGACGTGGCCAAGTTCCATCTCAATGTGAGCATAGACAAGGCTGTCCGCAATGACTTTGGTGAGTTGGACCGCGAAAGTATTCTTGCCAAATTGGATGAGCTCTTGGACTACTGTGCTGCTGACGTATCCGTCACACACCGGGTTTACCAATGCGTCTTTCCCCATTTCCTCGAGGTCTGCCCGCACCCAGTCAGCTTTGCAGCCCTTCGCCATCTCTCTTCTGTCATTCTACCCGTCAACAAGACCTGGGACTCATATATCACCAATGCCGAGGCCACATATCATAAGCTATCTGATGCCGTACAGGAGCGACTTGTTGGGTTAACGGACAAAGCTCTGGAGATAAAGGACAAGCCGGAAGTATGGCAGAACGATCCTTGGCTGATGCAACTCGACTGGTCGGGACAAGAGATCAAAATGGCGAAAGGCAAAAAGAAGGGCGATCCACCCCGACCTGCGGCAAGACAAAAGAAACCGGGCATGCCTCGATGGTATAAGGACTTGTTTGCCAAGAATGATGCTCCCATTGCTCTTACAGTCAGAACCCGCATTGTGCCGTTGCTATTAAAGCTTGCTTGGGATGGTCACCCATTGTTCTGGTCAGACAAATACGGTTGGACCTTTCGAGTGTCGAAAAATGAAGTGGCCACATACGTCGGAAAATCTATGGTCGAGTGTACCTTTGATGATTCCGACCCGGTTCTTCGAGATGACAGGAGCCATGCCTACTTCAAGCTGCCTCACAAAGATGGACCGACGTCTCGTTGTACCAACCCTATGGCGAAAGGATATCTATCATATTTTGAAAGTGGTGTCTTGTCTTCTGAGTATTCTTATGCAAAAGAAGCAATTGAGATGAACGCATCGTGCTCTTATTGGATCAGTGCACGAGCTAGAATCAAGTCACAAATGGTGGTGTACGATGAAGATTTACCACCAAAGGTAGGGGAGAAGGAAGCCATTGCTAAGGGTGACGGCTTTATTCTACCTCAGGTCATACCGATGGGCACTGTCACCAGGCGCGCAGTCGAGAATACATGGCTCACGGCCAGCAATGCCAAAAAGAACCGTGTCGGGTCTGAACTCAAGTCAATGGTCAAGGCTCCCAAAGGCTATACCTTTGTTGGGGCTGACGTTGATTCGGAAGAATTGTGGATTGCCAGTCTTGTTGGAGATGCCGGGTTCAAGATACACGGCGGAAACGCTCTAGGTTTCATGACTTTGGAGGGCACAAAGGCAGCTGGTACTGATCTTCACTCACGCACCGCGGCTATTCTTGGCATCACCCGCAACAACGCCAAGGTCTTCAATTATGGGCGTATTTATGGCGCTGGCTTAAAGTTTGCAGCTACACTCCTCCGACAATTTAATCCCACGATGTCAGAGCAGGAGACAACGGCTACTGCTTCGAAGCTGTACGCTAATACCAAAGGCGCCAAGACCAATAGGAAAATTATTCACGAGCGACCGTTCTGGAGAGGCGGAACTGAATCATTCGTCTTCAACAAACTGGAAGAATTCGCAGAACAGGAACGGCCGCGGACACCAGCGCTCGGGGCTGGAATCACAGAGGCTTTGACGGCTCGCTTCCTCAACAAAGGCGGCTACCTGACTTCGAGAATCAATTGGGCCATCCAGTCCTCTGGCGTCGACTATTTGCATCTTCTAATTATTAGCATGGATTATCTGATTAGGAGGTTTAATATTGATGCTCGACTTGCTATCACTGTTCACGATGAAATCCGGTATCTGGTCAAGGACGAGGACAAATATCGCGCTGGCATGGCTCTTCAAGTCGCCAACATATGGACGCGAGCTATGTTTGCGCAGCAAGTCGGCATCAACGATCTTCCCCAGTCCTGTGCCTACTTCTCTGCTGTTGATTTCGATCATGTCCTTCGAAAGGAGGTAGATATGGAATGCGTCACACCAAGCCATGCCACGCCCATACCTCCGGGAGAGAGTTTAGACATTTCAACACTCTTGGCAAAGGGCGATGAAGCCAAGCTGGATCCGGATATCGTTCCAGATGCTCGATACGCACCGAATCCAGATGCTTTTGAGTATACGCCTCGCACGCCGATAATGGAGATGATGCAGGCCACCTCGGGCGAGAAGCTTGCCTTCCTCAAAGCGCAAATCGCGGATAGTGATGCGGAGCTTCGGGAAATCGTCAAGGAGCTGCGCAAAGCAGAGGCTGCGGCGGCGCCGAAGAAACGTTCATCAACATGGAACAAGAATAGCCTGAAGAACGTGCTGCCGTATCGAGCTCACCCGCAATTGATTCCTGAGCCTATGCCTGTATCTGAAGCACTGAAGCAGAATGGAAACGGCCGGACTGGCATGAATAGGTGGCCTTGGAAATCGGGAAGCAAATCCACTCAAATCAGGGGTTTGATTTAAGGTATATTTGAGGTATATTCATATCCTTCATTTGTAACATTTGATATGCTGTTATGCCTGATTGAATGATGAGGGGGAAAGTGTTTTGGGTTTGAACATGTGATGAGATTAACGGCGCAATTTACGGTGGCAATAGAAAACGGCATGATGACTTGGTGATTATGTATAAATAGCACTAGTAAGTGACTTATTTACTGTTTAGCGATTTATTTTTACTGATTTATAGAAGGAATATTACATACACTTCTGGATTTCTAGACACTGCTAGTAGCCGGTCTCACACAGAATTTAGCGTCCGAGGCCTCCATGGACGCATTAGGCAATATTGACGTTGACTTGCCTAGTCATGGACAGAATATTCCGACCCAATATGCACCCAAATATGCGGCCAAATAAGGTCGGTGTATTTTGGTACCGAGTTGCTTGCGTACTACTACTGGCACTGAACCTCGTTCTTTCTCCGACATGCGACATACATACATGTATTCCTCGACCCGCTCAACATTTCAGACAATGAAAAGGTCCCGATATTCCACCACTCGCCAAAAGACATGTTATAGCTGTTCCGCGGCCAAGGCCAAGTGCGATCGCAAGACAGAAGGCTGCACTAGGTGCGTGTCGCGGAGGCTCCCCTGCGCCTATCCGCAAGCTCGCGTGCCCGTGCATGCCTCTCGAGACCTTGATGGCAGCCATGGATTAGATTTACTGTCCAGTGTCGCGATGGCCGGAGAGATCGCCGAAGGATCTGATCGCACCTTTGCTGGCACGGCCAAGACGTCTCCAGAGCCCGAGTATATGCACCTGGACCTGCGGAACTTGTCCGCGTCGAGGCTGATGTGCCCGATCAATGCCGATGATATCAGTAATCGCTGGTTACACCCTTATGTGCCCATACCTGGACAGCAACCGAAGCACTATCCGCAAAACATCACGACCTTCATCTCCAGGATCCTCAAGTCGTATGCAGCCGTCATCAGGCGGGACCGTGGAGTGCCGCCGTTTGTCCATCCTTCCCAAACAGTGCCCATGCTGATAAACCGACCTTTGACCTCATGTCTTGACCTGATTCCTACTTGCGGGGGGTTCGGTCCCGGAGTCGTTAAGTTGGATTCCATGGGCGTCCTGCGACGAGAGATGGACACTCTCTACGAGGAGCACAGGACGCACGACAGCAGCGTGTCCGTGCTGGGTGCTTTCCAGGCCTATCTCATTTACGCTCTCGTCATCTTCTACCAAGACGTCGAGACTACTGCAAAGGTGTTCCTGAGGCAGGCCATGATGAACCTGCAGGACCTCGCGTGCTCGAGCAGCAGGCAGGGGCTAGTCTGCGTCGCGGCGCAGCAGCAGGGCGAGCAGCACCCATCCTGGGAATCCTGGGTCGTCGCCGAGGCCAAGCGACGGACCTTGTACACCATGTACCTCTTCGACAGCGTCCTTTCTGCCCAGGACGGTTCGCCGACCTTTCTGGGCACCGAGCTGCATGGTCTACCTGCGCCGGCTGGTAAGAGCCTGTGGAGGGCCGCTACCAGGGATGCGTGGGAGATGGGCTACGAGTCCCTAATGGCCGATTGGCAGGATGGATTTCTGCAGATAGATGAACTTTGGCCTGCTCCTCCGGACGTAGATAAAGCTGGTCTCGCACAGAGACAGAGACGAATAGACCTGTGGCTGGAAGATGTGGACGATTTTGGGACCATGATGTATGCCGTGACATGCGGCACTCACGGTACGTAGCCTATACATTGATTGAACTAGCAGTGCTACCATCATTCCTCGGTACATGAGGGACTACAGAGTACACGAGAGGGCCTGAAGCTCTCAACTCCATATCCTTCCCCATTGGGCAATGACTTGAGCCAAGATTCTCAACTCCGTGAGACCCACGCTCAACTCCGGAAGCTCAAGCTAATCGCTCCCTATGTACTCCGTATAAGACGTATTTCTCTTTCACCCAGAAATAATGTCGAGTAAGTCCGATTTTCAATACAATTCGTCCTATCTACGCATCTTACTTCGTCTACGTAATTGCAATAGGTTCGCTTTTATCGAGGTAGACATCAGCGTCAAGTATGAGTGCGGCTACCGTAGAAGCTCCTTATAGCGTCTTCGACAAGACGCAAAAGTATCTGATCGTTGCCATCATCTCGACTGCAGCAACGTGTACGTTTTCTGGCCAAATTGAGGGAGCGGCCCAGGTGAAAAAGCATACTAATCGTGATGCAGTCTCTGGCTTCGCTTCAAACATCTACTTTCCAGCGCTTCCCACCATTGCGCGTGACCTCGACGTCTCCGTCGAGCTCGTCAACCTCACAGTCACGACTTATTTGATATTCCAAGGATTGGCACCGAGCTTATGGGGACCAATATCCGATGTTGAAGGGCGCCGCGTCGCTTACTGCTGCACCTTTGTCGTGTTCCTGGGGGCTTGCATCGGCCTGGCGTGCACCAGAAACTTTGCAGCGCTTATGGTACTGCGATGCCTCCAAAGCACAGGTAGCGCAAGCACCGTCGCAATAGGCTCGGGCGTCATAGGCGACATCACGACGAGGGAGGAACGTGGAGGCTTCATGGGCATATTTCAAGCTGGGCTGCTGGTCCCTGTTGCGGTCGGGCCGGTCATTGGTGGCGCTTTGGCAGGTTCCCTCGGCTGGAGGAGCATCTTCTGGTTCCTGACAATCTACGGCGGAGTGTTTTTGCTGCTCTTGGTTATACTCCTTCCCGAGACCTTGAGATCTATCGTGGCGAACGGAAGTACAACGCCCCCTGGGCTGATGGACAAGTACCCACTGGCTCTGTACCAGAAAGGTACAAAGGTCAAGCAGCCCCTCGATGCAGCAGCACCGGTCCCTGGTCCAAAGAAAAGAGTTGATATCGCGGGGCCTTTCTTGATTCTGGTCAGCAAACAGGCAGCTCTCATAATCGTCTTCCTAGCCATCTACTACGCCGTCTGGCAAATGAGCATTACCGCAATGTCGACTCTTTTCGAAAGCCGGTACGGTCTTGGCGAGACTCGGATCGGTCTGACCTTCATCGCCAATGGTGCCGGTTCCATGATAGGGACTCTGATCACAGGCAAACTACTGGATCTGGATTATCGCCGCATCAAAGTCAAACACGAAAATCCGTCGACTTTAGCACAGGGAGAAACAATAGAAGGCTCAGCTGGTTCTGCAAGGACGACCAGGGCTCACCACTTCCCCTTGGAAAAGGCGCGTCTGCGTCTCGTGCCCGTCTTTGCGCTTCTGCAGTGCTTGTCCATATTGCTGTTCGGATGGACTATCCAGTTCTCAAAGAAGGTCCACATCGCCGTCCCCATCATATCGACCTTCATCACAGGTTGGACGGCGGTATCCACGCAATCCGCCATCATGACCTACCTCGTGGACATCTTCCCCGACCGTAGCGCCGCAGCGAGCGCCAGCCTTAATCTTGCCCGATGCCTGTTCGCTGCTGGCGGCACGAGTGTCGTGATGCCCTTGGTGAACGCCGCCGGCGCTGGTCTGGCTTTTACCGTATGCACAATCGTTCAGGTGACTGCTCTGCTGGGCGTGGCTGTGCAGTGGAGATTTGCAGGTGCATGGAGAAGAGCGGATAAACTTGAGCAATCACCGCATTAAACAGAGTTAGATATTGATAAAGGAAGTCATCAACATGATGGCGATGTTTGTATTTGTGGTGAATGGTCCTTGGAATTTATCACGTTGCAGGATCGTCGAGCTAGGTGTACTCTTGGCTTTTGCCTACTGCAGGCGAACCGATTTAGCCGCTAATGCTAGCCTTGAAAGCAGACAGAATATACTGACTAGAATTTGCCGAAATACATGGCAGAATACGAATGATTGTTTTTGTCCCTAAGAAATTTCTAGGCTAAGCAATAAGTGAGCTGTCGCCGAAGCTCATGTGGGGGCGGGGTTGTCAAGGTGGCATGACGAAACGGGGCGCAGATGACCTCAGCTGGACCATTATTGATAGGCAACCTCTCCAGCCTTTGCGACCAGTGATTTTCTCCTCTATCCTTGTTTTGGTCTCCCCTCATCCTATGTGATCAATCATCAACATCCCCATCAGCCCTATAACCAGAGAGCCACAGTCCCCAGACCCTGCACTGCTCCATCCTCCTCCTGCCTATTCGCAATGGCTACCACCGAGGAGCTCGTGCAGAGGCTTCACGACTCAAAGCCCCCCGCCAGCGATCCGTTCACCTACCTGACCATCATCGAGTCGTCACTTACGCCTGCCATTCTCCCTGCCCTTCAGGATATACTTGACGATGCCAAGTTGACGGTCGATATTGGGTGGGACCTGGTCGAGATGCTCGTCCCTGTGCCCGGCAGCGCCGAGTGCCTGGAGCGCATCGCTCGCTTAGGTAACCCCAGAGAGGTTATCCTCAAGGTTCTCGAGGTTATGGACAAGTCTGTCGTGGCAGCAGAGAAGGAGCACGTCACCGAGCCCGAGGAAGAGAAGGTCAAGCCTGAGCCTCACCATCACGGCGTGGACAAGTTTGTCACCCTGGTCGGGATGCTCAAGATTCTTCATCCCAGGCTGCAAGTCAGGGCGCCATCGAGGTTCCTTCATACATCCCTAGACACCGTGCTACGTGCATACGATCCTACGAGCCCCGAGGCAACAGCCGCCGTTATCGACCTCACCCGCTCGCTGTCAGGCCAGAAGCGCCCTCCTTTACCCACGCGGCAGTCGAGCACCCTGCTGGAGACTCCGTTCAAAGAGACCGACGTGTCACAGCTTCCTCCGGACCCCGAGGCCGAGAATACGGACAAGGAAGATCCTCACGAACAGGACCTGATGGAGCGTCTGCTGCAATGCTTCATCACCTGCATCATTGAGGCCTACGTCAACTCGAACAGCATGGAGTGGTCTTCCAGGTTGCTCGAGTATACCCAGCCGGAGAAGATTGTCCCTAGACGTCACACGATGATGCAGGCATATAACGAGGTGCCTGAGCTTCAAGCTATGGACGCTCTGATGGGACAGCTAGTGGTTCGTACACGTGAACAAATTGAGTCTTGCTACCCCACTAACAACACATAGGCGGTTGCAGGCGATCTCGGGCTCGCACAGCTTTATACACAGGAAATCAAGAAGATTTTCCGCAACCCTCGAAGCAAAGATCCTCTGTCAGCCGACGATGGAGACCCCGAGCACCCCGAGGCGATCGAACTGAACACGGGTGGCTTTGCTTGCTTGACGGCCTACTGGATGTTCGCCGCAGCTATCTTCGATGCCCATTACATTCCTCCGCGCTTGGACCTATTCCCCGACCTCTACCAATTGCTGCAAAACTTCCTGGCGGAGGATTCTCAGGAAGTTGTCGTGGGGAACCCGGGAACTTGCGACGCTATTGTGGCCATGGCTCTTTGGCTTCTGGATCACGAGAGAGTCAGTTCGGAAGCGAACGAAGAGAAGAACTTTATGCGCTGCCACCATCTACTAACGCTCATAGCTGTGCTTCACCCCAATATCAGAGTCAGAAACGCAGCTGTGTCAGTAGCTGGATCCGTTCTGCACGCCGACCCCGACGAGGACGATCGCTTGCTTATATTGGAAGATCTGATGGAAAACTGCGTCTTCCCAACCCTAAAAGCGTGCGCTGTGCAATGGGTAAAGGACGAAATCATGGCTGCCAAGAAGAATGGAGGCAAAGGTCGCTTCGCCAACCCTACATGCCTTGAGACGTTACAGTATCACATTTTCCCCGACTTGACTGCTCTGAACGATTCCGATGCCGCGACGCTGCTCGACCTCTGGACACAAAACTCGGCATTCCACATCAAGGCTGCCAACTTTGCCTTGTTCCTATTTGGCGAAAACTACAAGGATGTGGCACCGGCAGGCATGGGTACAGCTATTGAGCACCGGTATGCAGCACCCCTGATAAAGGCCTCCAAGAGTCTGCAGCAATCCCTGGAGAAGAAGGAGCTTGAAGATGTAGACGAAAAGCGCCAGCAGGAGCTCTTCCTGGAGCTGACCATGGTCCGCGATGTGCTCGAAAGACTGCCACTTCACTAAGCACTAAGCAGGTCCTGGAGGAACATTGCTGTAGTTCTATGTTGTACGACTAGTGGATGTCATCTGAGGTGTAGCAGAGTCATGTGGAATCGAACGCGAGGTCTAAGATCTTTGAGGTGGAGGGCGAATGCTAGTTGTTCGGGGCGGACAGGTACGGCAAGATCCTAAATGTTTCCTTGACAGCGGTTATCAACTCATGTAAATTGAATTTAAAATACTACATCTCTCAAAGCTTCTTGCTCTCATGCTTCTTTAAGGCTATATCCGCAAGAACTTGATGGTGGACATTGCGATGCTAGTAAGTGGGAGCGTATATTTTGAGGCCTTTTGAATATATAGTCAACGTTCGAACGGCTCATTTCAGTCTCATAAGCCCAACAACAGCCTTTCACAAAAAAAATGAAGCTCAAGCCACATAACATAGGATCCCGATGCATGCATGGGACAGTTCTAGCATGAAGACGAGTAAGAGCTGGATATGTCTAGGAGAAAAAGAAAGGGAAACTCCAGGACGGACTAGATATTGCTACGCAATGGGAGAGTGAAGAGACGAAGGAAAGAAGCAGGGTAGTGGCGATGAATACAGGGTTGGGGTTGACGTTGACGTGAGACAAAATTTCCGGTATCATTTGTGCTCGGTGTGCAATGAAAGACCAATGGCGCGTATTACTCAACTGAAACCAGTCTTGGAAACCCAGATATCCTGCAATGAATTGTGGGTTCCAAAGACTTGCCTCGCCAATATGAGTGGCGTGTACTCCGTAGAGTAGTATCGCGACCCTGTAAGTCCGAGGGCGAAATTATGCGCATAATTACAAGTCAGAGGCCGAGGGCCTGTAAAGCCGCTGGAAAACGCGGTGAGAGGTGAGGTCAATCAACTTTCTTGGTAACAAGACAAGGTTCTAGGGTTCGACTAGAAAAGAACTTGAAGGTGTAGCTTCGGTGATGTCACTCGCCGGGCAGACCGCCGATGGTTCCCCAAAAGTTAAAACAGTGCCGGATTGACTACGTGTCGTCGTGCTTGTCTCGTGGTTGGCATGGAAGGACAAAAAACGGGAATAGTCTTGAAACTTTCCATATTTCCTTTTTTTTTCTTTTTATAATTCGCTTGTTCGAATTTCCTTCCATGTTCACTTTACGCCTGCTTTCAAATTTGTAAAGTTATTTACTGACGGCGCCGTACTGAAAGTGACTTCAGGTGCTGCCGCTGCAGGTACGGAGTACGGCGTACAGGGGCAAGGTAGGTTGTATCTCGCTTGCTCCCGCCCGATCAAGCCGAAAATGGAAGACCCGCAGGCAACTACGTCAACGTTTCCCAACGGTGGTAAAAACCAGTCATGGAGAAAGACATCTTATAGAGGCCCCCAAGATGGGGTCGTGGATGAGGGAGAATCTCTATTGCAAGGAGTACATGCACAGACAGACGGCGACTACTTTGATCGACTTCCACCGAGGTTAATTCCGGCAGAGATTGAGGATCCCCTGGAGACCACTTCCAGCGATCATGAGGGAGCCCCAGGAACTCGTGCGACTGAAGGTGAATCGAGTGATCCGGCATCGTCTCAACCCAGAAACTTTATGGAGCGATCCAGATCCGCAACTACGAAAAGACCTGGAGGCGCTTTGAGGAAATGGCAGACGGAGTCGAGTCGTCGCGGGCAGCGCGGCCAGGTCGCGTACCGGCCGGCTGAGCCTAGACGAGCTGGGACATCGTATCTCAACCGTGCAATCTGGCAAGGTTGCGATCAAGGCTACATCTCTAGCTCATCATCCTCGATGAGCAGCGATGATGAGGATGGCGTACTTTTGGAGGAAGACGAGCAGGTACAGGGAAAGGACATGGAGATTCGGAGACAGCGGACTAGGGAGGCGCAGATTCAGAGAAAGGACTCACTCCTGGATCGGCCGGATTCTGACGATCGGTACCGTCGGTTCCTGGTCGGTAATGAGAACTACCAGACCAAGGGCAAGGTGAAGAAGGACGGTCGCCTGAGGATCACGGTCAATGAAGCGGCTCGTACCGGTTACCTTGCAAAGACCTTGGGTACAGCCATAAACAAGATGGCTCACGCCAAGGAGGATATGGATCATGCAGCGTCAGGGATCAAGATGAAGCACACTTCATCACGCGCGTCGACTACTTCAACGATAAAGCCTGACGATCTGGCTCCTCCACCCAAACTCAACATTGTCATCATGGTTATTGGATCACGTGGCGATGTGCAGCCTTTTCTTCGGATAGGCAAAGTGCTTAAAGAGGACTACGGCCATCGTGTCCGAATTGCCACTCACCCTGCCTATCGGGACTTTGTTGAGAAGGACTCGAAGCTTGAGTTCTTCTCCGTCGGGGGCGATCCCTCTGAGCTCATGGCATTCATGGTCAAGAACCCTGGCCTGATTCCTACGCTGGATGCGGTCAAGTCTGGTGAGATTGGCAAGCGCAGAGCTGCCATGGCGGAAATGTTTGATGGATTCTGGAGGGCGTGTATCAATGCGACAGATGATGAGCGTGACCGCCAAAACCTCAAGATGATGGGCACAAAGAATCCATTCGTCGCAGACGCCATCATTGCCAACCCGCCTTCATTCGCACACATTCACTGTGCTGAAGCTTTGGGTATTCCGATACACCTCATGTTCACTTTTCCCTATACACCAACACAAGCGTTTCCCCATCCGCTTGCGAGTATCAAAAAGTCCAACGTTGACCCCGGCTATACCAACTTTATTTCCTATCCCATGGTCGAGATGATGGTCTGGCAAGGCTTAGGTGACCTGGTCAATGATTTCCGGGTCAAGACACTGAATCTCGATCCGGTATCTACCCTTTGGGCGCCAGGGGCGACTTACCGCTTACACGTACCATTTACTTATTTATGGTCTCCAGGAATTGTCGCCAAGCCCAAGGACTGGGGCCCTCAAATCGACATTTCCGGGTTTGTCTATCTTAACCTGGCTTCGTCTTTCCAGCCGCCCCAGGACCTGGAAGACTTTCTCAATGCTGGAGAGCCTCCAATCTACATTGGCTTTGGGTCGATTGTTGTCGATGACCCTGAGAAATTCACACAGTTGATATTCAAGGCCGTCGAGAAAGCTGGTGTGCGAGCTCTGGTGTCGAGGGGTTGGGGTGGACTTGGTGTCCAGGAAACCCCTGACAACGTCTTCATGCTTGAAAACACTCCGCACGACTGGCTGTTCCCGAGAGTCAAGGCAGCAGTCATTCACGGGGGTGCGGGAACGACGGCTATTGCTCTCAAGTGCGGGCTACCAACATTCATTGTACCCTTCTTCGGTGACCAGCACTTCTGGGGCAAGATGGTGAGCAACTCAGATGTCGGCCCGACTCCTGTACCTTTCAAGGATTTGACAATCGACAATCTCGCTGAAGGAATCGAATATTGCTTGACGGCCGAGGCGAAAGAGGCAGCCTTAAAGGTCGCGCGAGCCATTGAGCGGGATGGCGACGGGGCCGTCAACGCCTGTCAAGCCTTCCATAAGCACCTAAACATAAGAGGTCAACGTACCATGCGCTGTTCTTTGCTTCCTGACCAGATTGCCGCATGGAAGCCCAAGAACACCAATATCAAACTCAGCCCACTCGCTGCAGATATCTTAGTAGACGCTGGGTACATCAGCTACAAGCGCCTGAGGTTGATTAGACATACAGAGTGGAATGATTTCGAGGGGCCGGGAGAACCCATCACTGGTGTTGCAGGATCACTGGCAACAACATTTGGTGCTGCATTTTCCGGCTTAGGTCGAGTTCCTATTCGCCTTGCCAGAGCCACGAGGAATATGACAAAGGCCAGAAAAAGCAGTTCTAATATGGGAGGCGGTGGCAGCTTGGATAATGACAACACCAACGGTACAACAAATGGCATATCCCAGACGGCTGCCGTTTCTAGTCTTCCAGCTTCTGAAGTGGAGCGTCAGCTTCCCCTTCGCGCACCAACAGATCTACCAGAAGAATTTGCAGGTGATGTGGCCCATGGTGTGAGCCGGACAGCTTACGCTCTGGCTAAAGCTCCAGTCGACCTATCGATGGCCCTCGCCCAGGGATTCCATAACGCGCCGCGGCTGTACGGTGACGACACCGTTCGTCGTCCAACGCGTATTACAGGTATTTATTCGGGGTTGAGAGCAGCACGAAAGGAGTTTACGTATGGAGTCTACGATGGTTTCACGGGTGTGGTGCGACTGCCCATCCGTGGGGCCAGGAATGGCGGTGCCGTGGGTTTGGTCAAAGGCACAGGTATGGGTCTCGTTGGGTTCGTCATCAAGAACGTCGGCGCCGTGGTTGGACCCTTTGGATACACTATGAAAGGTCTCGTCAAGCAAGCCGAACGCTCAAAGTCACCCCAAAAGTTCATTCGTCGCGCACGCATAGCCCAGGGCCAACGCGAGAGCATCGCTCGATCCGACGCGACAATGCGAAAATTGCAGACTAGTGTTGTAGATGGCTATCACACCATGAGGGATTTGTGCATTGCCATTCAAGCAGAGGCCAGAGCCAGAGGGGTCGTAGGACATATAGATCGCATCTTGGTGGACACTGGAGTATTGTTCGAAAGCGTCGATATTTCAAAGAAGGCCCTCAGATCTTTGCGACGCGGTGAGAGTTTGGAGAGTGTACTACAACAATTTACGGACAAGAGGAGGGCCATACTTCCGCAAGTGAGGAGGACGCTGAACAAGAGGAGGGAAAGGACTCTACCGGTTCAGAATGGTAATACTGGCAAAGAGCACGCTCAGAATGGGGGGCAAGAACATGAAGATGCAGCCCCGAGCATGCCTTTCGTTTCACTTGATCGATCTACGACTGCTTGTTTGTAATTCATGTTGTTTATGTAGCATAGCATAGCATTGGCATTGGCAGTAGGAAATAGATACCAGGAATATGGATGGATATTTGCAAATGAGCTTAATTCAAAACGCTGTTGTTGTGCTCTATATGTTCAAGTGTCAATCTTAGTGCCACACTTGGAGGACGTAACTCCAGTGCCCGCTGGAAAGCACACCCATGGTCGTCTGCATTGGACAATGTAAAGTCCGTGGTGTGCAGCTCTCCTCACCTCCTCCTATCCCTCTCATCGCGATGTCTATCCCGCCTTCTATCATCGTACCCTCTATTATCCCTGCCATGCCGACTCTCCCTCTCTCGATCCCCTCTGCTGCTATCATCCCTCCTCCTCTCCTTCTTCTTGGCCTCCTCCCGCCTGTACTCGTCCAGCCGCGGCCTCCTCCTCTTCTGCTGCCCCCACCCGCCGAGGTCCTCCTTCTCGTTGAGCTCCTTGGCGCCGAGCCCGAGCCTGTTGGGCCGCCTCTTGACCTCCTTGACCTTGGGCCCGCGGTCCTTGCCGTCCCAGCCCATGCCGCGGAGCAGGGCGGCGCCGAACTCCTCGACGGGCATGTCCTCGTAGTCCTCGAGGGTCGAGTCTGCGCCCGCGGCGCTGATGTCTCGCTTGTAGGCGTCTTCTTCGGTGGTGGGGTGGTGGTGGATGACGCGGGTTGGGGAGGGGGATGTGCGGCCTAGGAGGGCGTTGAGGGCCCTTTCGTCTTCTGACTGCTCCGGCTTTTTATTATTCTTTGCCTCGTCGTTGTCGGCGTCATCTGCTTCGAGGGGGTTCTTCTTCTCTTCAGATGTTGCTAGCTCATCTTCGGTCGGAGCCTCTTCCTCTTCTTCCGTCTTCTTCTTCTCCTTGATGGTGAGACCCCATTTTATACCCTTGTCCTGGTCCGCCGGCTCCGTTTCGACAGTAGTACCATTATTCTGCTGCTGCTGCTGCTGCTGCCTCGCCTCGTCGGGCAACCTGCCGCCTCTCCTCTGCGCCTTGACCTCTGACCTCCAGTCGCGGTTCGGCTGCCGCGCAATGACAAAGTCCTTCTTCTCCGTGCGCCGGTCTTTACTCTTCCGATCGCTCTCCGCGCCGTCGGCGCCGAAGCCGGTGATGGCCTCGTGGCGCGCGTGGTTGTCGTCCGCGTCCGAGTCGCTGTCGTCGCCTCCTCCTCCTCCCGCTGCCGCGCCGAAGACTGCGGCTGGTTGTCGCGGGCGCTTGCCGAGCGTCGAGGCTGGTTGCTTCTTCGAGTTTGATGAGGAGGGTTTGGAGGAGGAGGAGGAGCCGAAGCTGATGGCTATACGGCCTGGGTTTGGGTTCGGCATTTTTTTTGGAAGAGGCGGGTAAGAGTTTAAGGTGTGTTGGGGAGAGAGAGGTAACCTCTTTTTTTTTTTTGGGAAATTCAAGATGTTGCTGGTTAGGTATTAGGTTGGTTGATACGTCACGGATGGGTTTGCTTTATCGGTGACTGACTACCCTAGGACAGCATTTAAACTTTGGTATATATATGTCAGACATAACTGTTATATATACTTTTTAGGAAATATTTATTAGATATTTTTGGCTTACGAAAAGTTTATTTCACCTCTGAATTTTCTTCCTCTGCTTTACAGATAATTTCTAGTTGATCAGAATAGTTGTCTTGTTAGAGTGCAAGTTTCTGAATACTTCCCAGTGCAATTTATTTCAAGTACCAGTTGTCAGCATATATTGGCTATATTTAATCTTTGAAAGGATGGCTAGACATAAAACAGGTGTGTATGATATCGAGGCGCAATTCGCTGAGAAGAGAGGCGTGAATTAATGAAAAAGTAGGACCCTTAAAAAGAGTCTGTTCTACCTTGATTATGTCATGAACATCAACAAGCAAGATGATAAAGAAGGGAACAGGGCCGTCTAAGTAGAAGCAGGCGCCTATACTTTATTCCATCTGTGGCCGCGGATAAATCAAGGTTGTGTTTAGATTGATGGATGAACATGCTTGAAAGCAAAGTATATCGACCATCCAAGGCAAGTCCATTGGAGAAGCTGCCGGTATCCCATAAGTGCTCTCGCCAAGTTCCACGACAACTGCACAGACGTCATGTTGGATGGCATCTCAAGTCTTTGTCATTGTTTGATACTATATTCTGGTAAGTGCTTGGATGAGGGCACTTGAAGTGAAGATTATGAGTTGACTAAATGACTCATCTGGGACACTAATAAACTTCCGCAGTGGACCTGATCGCCTGAAGGGAGAGTATACATGGAGACTGAAGTGCAGCAAAAATTCTTTTATTCAATTCCATGATTCGCGGATCGATCTGTAAAGACAAGTAGTGATAAACAGCGTACTACGGATGTAGTCTCTTTGACTTCACAAGATGAGGTAACGGGGTTGCGGGGCAACGCACATCCGCCAATGCTAGCTGTAACATTGCAAGAAGGAAAAGTCAGTAGAATACCTTTGTTCCCTTTTCAAATAAGGGCAGGGGATTATTATAGCTGATAGAGCCTTAGGGATCGTACTTCATTAAATATAAGAGATCTGAGGTGGAGGCATGGGCTACAATTTATACTACCCCATACATGTTCCCATGTGGCTGGGCGGTATGACAAAGTGGCTAGTGATTTGTGGCGCTACTTGTTTTCCCCGGTCTCGGGGCTTGCACTTCGAGGCCAGGCAACTTGACTCGTAGTGGCTGATGACGCTTGTTTTCCCAGTTGCACGAAAGCAGTCAAACGCGTCAGATGATTATAGACATTTTAAAAATGACATAATGACAGAATATTATTATATTTTCCGACGTCGCTAAAGAAGTCGAAAATCCAAATACCATCTGGACTCCATTTTCCCCCGCTAAATGTGCGGTGTGCGATGGGTATCGAATGCAGCGCGAAAAAGGAGGTGAACGATAACACTGTGCTGTCAACGAATGATGACACAGTGATGCAGGCCCTACCTGCTCTTGCTCTGGACGAGCGCCAATCTGGCTCCGGGCTAGAATTGCGAGGTGCGCGCCAAATCCCATATCATCCCCCCAAAAAACACGGTGCGAGTAGGGTTTGGCACGCCTTTATCTTGTTTTTTTACGCCACTAATCAGCCCGTCTCACGCAAATGCTGCCCAACCACGCACCACCTCCAATTCCGGAAACGGTCATTACCCACTTAGACTTTGTTTTCCTGGGCGTTCCCCCCCCTCCTTTACACTGAACGGCTGGCAGGCAAGGAAAAGTTGTTCAGTGTAATCGTGCTTTTGCAGCGTCCGCCCGTGAAACCGAGACCCTCCGCCCCCCCCGAAATTTTGACATTTCAGTGCCCGAAGAAAAGCCTCCGTGAGATAGCAAAAAAGAGGTCCGAAACGACGACCAAATTCATCGAAAAAAGGCACAACGCCGCCCTTTTTCATCGTCGGGAGCATTTCATCCTGTGCTCGACGAAGCAAAGGGGTTTTGCAGCCCCATATTGCCCATCCGCTTCGAGCTGAAGATTCGAAGACGGATGTCGCCGCCATCGATGCTATGACTGAGGTCGGAGGCATCGACCTGTCGAGGCTACTTCAGAGCAAGGTCAACGAAAGCCAGTAAGTCGCTTTTCCGGAACATGCATGCGATAGAGCGAATTTTTGCGATGCCCATGGTGTCATTTTTGTCGTGCTAACTGGCTGCAGTGCAATTCAAACGAGGCATAAGAGGAAGCTTCGCGAGCTCTGGTCGGTCGCGACCTTGGTGGAGAGCCTACCCAGCGATGGCTTCAACAAACCCGACGCGACGATCCCCAACGTGGCGGAGCCCGACTTCTTGCAACTAAATGACGTGTCAAGGTATGTTATCACAATCAAATCCAATTATTTTTATGCGTCCATTGGCGCGTCGTCTTGCTTTGTAGTTGACCTTTGGACCACTAACACTGTTTCTCGCAGGGGTAGAAAGCTACAAGTCGAGTTGATTCCAGCAAAATCACCCTTTCCTACCGAGGCCTTGAGGCGATCCTTTGGAAAGTATGGCAACGCTGCGGCAAAGGATATACAGCCGCTGCCTCAAACGCCAGTCCCTCCCCCAGAACCTACCTTGCCCTCGACTCCTACGCAGCCAGTCGAACCAGCAATAGCCTCGAAGCCCGCAACTCCGGTACCAGCGCCGGTAACGCCACGCGCAGATGCATCGCAACAGAAGCCGACGCCGCCCCAAACGCAGGTGCCTTCGCCTGCCCTGCCGGCCGCCGCTACGAAGCCTCCAGATGTCTCAACCACCGACACCGACGTAGCGCCTCAACCACCGACACCGACGGACGAAAATGCGGCCCTGGTCTCTACAACAGATATTCAGCCTCCGCAGCGACGGCCGGCGCAAGTCTCATTCCCTCCTGGCACCAAAGGCTCGCCTTCCGAGGCCGGCGTAAGCATCAAAGATGCCACCAGTTCCGTTCAAGCCACATCAAGATCTGACTCTACGCCATCCACCATTCAGGGCAGCAACTTGGCGCCACTGAAACCCGTGACTGAAACCATTAGGGTTCCTGACGCTCCATCTTCCCCCGGGTCAACAGCTCCTAGCGCGACTACTCCCGCCGTTCATGATGTATCGCCGAATACTAGCCCAGATCATGATAGCACGAGTTACATGGAAGTTGAGGAGCCGGAAAAGCCTGAAGAAGAAAATGAGCCCGAGGAGGAGGTAAAGGAGGTCAAGGAAGACCAGGAAAACGCCGAAGCGGACACAGAGGAAGACGTAGCCTTGGAGGACCAGTCAAAGGCAGGGATATCACCCGATGACCAATTGCTGCAGGAGTCGATTCAGTCCAATGAGGCCAGAGCATTTGCAGAGGAGGAACCTACAAAGGAGAAAACAGCTGAACCATCTGAACCATCCGAACCCCTGGCGGAGATGGTCACCTCTCGTACGAATGGCCCAGACACAGCTTCGAAAGCAGATGAATTGCTAGCTGCAGAGGCGTCGACGGCTGTGATTCCGGATAGCGAGGAGCAACCTGCTGATCGTATGGATGTGGACGTGGATGTATCCGATGCCACTACTCAGCCTCCAGCTACAGCACCAGTCTCCGAGGAACCCAGTAAAGAGGAAGCCCCCACAACGGTCTCAACACCAGCCCAAACTACGGAAGAGCCGAAAGCAATCACAGAGCGTGCCGTTACTCGAGTCTCATCTGGTGCGATGCGTCCCAAGTCAGTTGACGAGATTGTTGACGGCCATTCACGGAAGATGTCTGAATCCTCGATATCCAAGGCACTGGATGCTCAGCTCACCCCAACGGCCTCAGCCCCCCATACTCCGACAAATCGCCCGCGACAGCCCTTGAGAAGATATCAGCCCAAGCAAGGCAAGCCGGTTGTGGTCTTTGGTAAACAGGGCCCAAAGAACGACGAAGTGGCTGTCGTTCCCAGTACAACCCCCAAAAACAAGCTTCTATCCGACGACTATTACACCCCACTCTTCATACAAGGGTTCGCCAATAGCTCGAGTTGGATGCAACCGCTGGAAAAGATGCTATATCACGCTAACAAGACAGTCACAACGTCTGATGCTGCGTTGGCCATACAGGATCATCAGGCCTGCAAGGTTCTACGCAGAGTCTATCATCTACAGAACACGGACAAATGGTCTCTGAGACAACCAAAGCGTTGCCAAGAGCCCAACAGACCTCCGGCTCAATGGGATGTTGTTATTCAAGAAATGAAGTGGATGAGGACAGACTTCCGTCAGGAGCGAAAATGGAAGAGGAGTGCTGCCAGTATGCTTGCACAAGCATGTGTAGAATGGCATGAAACGTCTCCCGAAGAGAGGCACCTCCTCCAGGTCAAGGCACGCATTCCGCCCAGGATCTCCGTGCAAACAAATGAGGGCGGTGCCGAAAGCCATCCCACTCCTGATTTGCTACTCGACGATGTGGAAACCCCAGCACACGATGATGAGCTTGTGGAAGCACTTCCCGAAACCATTTCACCATCAGCAATTTTCGCTCTTCAAGAGGATGATGTTGTATTTGGGTTGGAGCGCACAGCCGCCTCTGACGAGTTATTACAAGAGTTGCCTCTCTACGGCACGCCTCTCAAAGTTCCCGCTTATGACTTTTCGACTCAGGAATGCGACCCCGATGCGTCCTGGAAACGACCAGCCCTGCCCCTGAACAAGTTTGTCGAGGGACAGATGAAGCTAAAATCTGACGGGCCCCCGAAAAAGCGCAGCCGTTATGACTATGAGAATGAGGAGTCAGACGATGAAGACAGCTTCGTCAGCGAACGGCCCGCCAAGATGCTGAAGCTACCACCGCAAAGCACAGATTGTGCCTTGTTCAACCCGGAACTGAAGCATATTCGTGATCGGTTACACGCTGGTCATCAATTCCGGCCTCCTACAGATCACTCTATGCCTTTACAGAGCTTCTTTGAGAACAGGAATCCATCTCAGTGGACACAGTCCGAGGACGACGAGCTGCGCAGCTTAGTGCGGGAATATTCGTACAACTGGCCTTTGATCTCGAGCATGTTGCAGTCCAAATCTCTCTATTCTTCTGGTGCAGAGAGGCGAACCCCCTGGGAATGCTTCGAGCGCTGGATTGCTCTGGAAGGGTTGCCTGCTGACATGGGTAAGACCCAATATTTCAAACTGTACACGGGTAGGATCGAAAACGCACAGAGAATGATCCAGCAGCACAATATCCAAGCCGCTCAAGCGGCTCAACAAGCAGCAGCAGCAAGCGGGAACGCAAACGCTGCAGTAATGCCAGTTAAGAGGAGGCAGTCCACTCCTGTCAGAGTGGAAAGGAGGCGGCATCAAAAGTATCTCATGATTCTTGACGCGATGAGGAAGTTGGCGAAGAAACGTGAGACGGCTGCGCAAAAGCAACAGCACCAGGCATCACAGAATGCAGCCAACAGGAAGCCTCCAGAGACTCTTGCCAAGCCGAATAAGACGCCCAGCGACTACAGCCAAATGCGCCACGAACGAGACCAAGCCGTCGCGCAGCGTATGGCTGAGTATGCCAAACGGCAAGAAGCTCAGCGACGTGCTGCGCTCCAAGTTAGGGCGCAGGGACAACCCGGACAAATAGCCGGCACACCTGGGGCACAGGGGCCTAATGGTCAACAGCTACCAAATGGTACTGGGCCAGCAAATGCAGCACAGCGCATGAATCCGCAGAACCCGGCGGCAGCGGCTGCTGCGGTGGTCGCTGCGGCTCAAGGTCGTCGTCAAATGCCTATGCAGGCACCGAACAGCATGGCCGGGCCAGGTATGCCACCTCAGATGAACGGCAATCTTGTTGCTCCACAGATGAATGGCAACACTCCTCAGGCTCAGATGGGAGGTATGCAGGGTCAACACCGTACAGCAATGCAAGGCCAGCAACAGCCGCCTGATCCAAACATGATGATGCGTGCGCAGCGACTTTCAGAGCAACAACGAGCAGCCGTGCAGATGCAGCTTGGCCAACACAATCAATCTCAGCAACATCTTTCTCAACCAACGCACCAACAGTCACATGTTCAGCAGCAGCAGCAACAACAGCAGCAGCATGGCAATGCCGGTACCCCTCGACCGTCAAGTCAACATAACTCGCCTCCTAACATCCCCAACGGCATGGCAAATAACTACAACCAGCAGAGCTACATGAACAATGCCCAAGCTATAATGGCCCAGTTCAACAGCAATGCGCAACAGCAGGCCAGTGGGCACAGCAGCCCTCCGATAAACGGGCTACATATGCCCGTGGGCTCCCCTGGCCCGCGAAACAATTTGCAGCTGCCTGCTGAGATTAATCTCCGCATCCAGCAGCTCGAAATGCAGTTTCGGGGTAAGCATCCGCATCTGACACCTGAGCAGACGCGTCAAATGGCGACTGAGCATGTTGCTCGAGTAATGGCTGCTCATAGACAGACAGCTATGAGTGCTGCCGCTGGAGGGTCTGCTGGTTTGGCCAATGGAATTACTACTAGCCCTCATCAGTACGCGGCCTTGCTTAGGCAACAGCAGCAGCAGCAGGCGCAAGCGCAGGCACAGCAACAACAACAACAGGCTGCTCAACAAGGCATCCATCAACAAAACCAGCAGCAGGTTCAGCATCAGCAACAGCAAGGCCAGCAGCAACAACAAGCACAGCAGCAAGCGCAGCCAGGTCAGCAAGCTCAACAACTGCAGCGCCAACAGTCGCAGCAAGGACATTCTGTCTCGCCGCCTGCGCATAGCCCCGGCCAGCCTGCACAAAATCGCCAATCTAGCGACGGCGCAACCCCCACGCCGGTGCAGTAGAACTGCCCTTCATAACATCATACATTGAAGAAAGAACAACATTATAGTGTACGAGTTGACGCAGAAGATATCCTTTCCCATTTCCCCATTGTTTTTCACAACTCCTGGCTTCAATATGGGGCCTTTTGATTTTTAGAAGAGGGAACGCACGGCCTTTTGGTAGTAGAGTAAAAAAGGGGGGTACAACGACACAGCATACCCCTTTTCTGGATGAATGGTAGCAAGCATTTTTGACTTTATGGCGTAGATCGGAGGAAAACAGAGGGGGTAGGCGTGGCGTGAATATGAAGACTACAAATAATAACACTTCATCCCTTGAACAGGCGCTGACGGTCTCGACTGTTTTGACAGTTGTGACGTTGGTCACCTGGAAGGGCATCTGTCTTGAAAAAGACAACCAAAAATAACTTGACCAATCATTGCTCATGGTGAATGATGACGATTCTTCCTTCGTCTATATGGAGTAGCCTTTGTATATATTAGTGTACCGAATATTCATTCCATGATATTCATAATATATCATAACGTATATTGTACAATACAATCTTCTCGTTTCATGTATTTGAATTGTAGAGACTCATCTATTTGCAAATAAAAGACATAACCTCCTATCATGGGGAATTACCCGACCAAAAAAAAAAGAAAAATTCAATAGCATACTAACTCCCTTGCCCTCCACTCCCGCTCCCCCCGTTGTGATGATGATGTCTCCCCTGATCCCCATGCAGCAGCAGCTTAGGCTTGATAAAGTCCTCGTCGAGCTGCCTGAACAACCCCGCAGGATCCTCGGCCTGCCAGAGCTGCCGTATGGCCCCTGTGGCAGTGAACGGCTGCGAGGGCTCCGATGATGCGGGTGTCATGAAGGCGCTGCTGGTGGTCTCGGTCTGGCCGGAACCGTAGGCACCGGGGCTGGAACGGCGAGGCATGGGTGAGCGGCGTGCTGGCGGCGGGAGGTCGGAAACGTCAATATCGCTTCCAATATCGGAGTCGTCGGCTGCTGCTTGGGCGGCCGCGCGGGTGAGGAGATCCCTCTCTGAGTCGTTGCGCGCCGAGTTTTTCCTACTCATGCTGGCGCCTCGGGCGCCGTGGGTATGAGGAGTTGAGTTTCCGGAGACGTAGGCTGCCCCCGCAACGTGCGAGGCGTCAACATCGAGGTTATTCAGGGGCACGGTGCCATTGCGGCGGGGCTGGTAGCCGATTCCTGAGCCAGACCGTTTGATCTGCAGCCCTCCGCCAAAGGACTCAATGTCAAATTCGTCATCGCTGTCGATTTCCTCAACAACACCCGTGCGGATACCTAATATCTCAAGCATACGGGCTGTAGTGCCGCCAAAGATGATGACGGTGAGCACCACCACGACAAGGACAGTCGCACGCAGAGCGTACGCGTTCTCGCCAGTGAGTAGCGCAGCCAAAGCCACGCCGACGGCACCACGCAAACCGGCCCAGAAGAGCATTGCCTGGTAGTTATAAGGCAGCTCATCGCCGACCTCCTGTCCACGACGGCGGGCGCGATAGCGGAAGAACCAGTTGATGGCCCTGGACAGGGGAAAGACGGCGACCCAACGAGCTGCACAGACAGCGCAGATGGTGACAATGATGAGCGGGGGTTGGAACGAAAGTGCGCTATCGGTGAAAAGGGATAGGCCGAGGTAGATGAAGATGAAATTCTCCGATAGCTGAGAGATGATTTGGAAAACGAATTTTGTGGTGAGCTGGGTGCGGCGGGACATGTTAAAGTAGGCGTAGTGCTTGAGGGTGATGCCGCAGAAAAGCAAAGATACGATACCTATGATAAATTAGAAGACTGTCTGATATACAAGGTTCGAGGAAGCTTACCAGAGAGGCGGACGCCGTGCGAGAAGAAATAAGTGGCGTACGCAATGAGAACAATGAGACAGCTCTCAATCTTGGGAAACCTCCTGACATAGGTAAACTTGAGCAGCAGCGCCGTAGCAATACCAACAACGACACCAATGAGCAAACTCCCAAAGAAGATGATCAAGAAGATGCCCACACCCTCGAAGAAGCTGAGCAAGCCGTAGCTAGCAGCCTCGCCGCTCTTGTACTTTTGCGCCGTCTCGAAAATGACAATGGCAATGGCGTCGTTCAGGATAGACTCGCCAAAGATGATGGTGTAGAGCTTCGGGTCGACCTTGTAGGTATTGAAGATGGCGAGAATGGTGACAGGGTCGGTGGCGGAGAGGGTAGCGCCAACGGAGATGGCGTCTACAAAGGTCATGTCGAGGGACCCGGGAATGAGAGTGAAGAGCCATAGGATGAGGCCGATGACGACGGCGGAGAAGAAGGTTCCGACAAAGGCAAAGGTCAAGATGACGCCTATGTTTTTGAAGAAGTTTGCCTGGTGCAGCTCGTAGCCCGAAGCGAGAATGATGGGCGGCAAGAGAAGGTTGAAGAAGATCTGGTAGTCGAAGCTAATGAGGTTTCGAATCGAGTCACCGGACGTTACGAGGAGAAGGAGGCCGACGGTCATGCCTAGGAGGGGTTAGAGAGGGGTATTGCTGGTGGTATACAACGAGGAGGCAGAGCGCACGCACCGGCAAAGATGGAAATGACCGTCTCGTGGACAGCTGTGACCTTTTTCTGCTGAAGCATATAGCTGGTGAAGAAGGCTATGATGAGCAGCATGATGGAAATGAAGAGAGCCCATGCTGCGAATAGCTCCTTTTGCGCGTTGTCGCCCTCTATAGTTCAAATTGCCTGTCAGTCGCCAATCCCCCCAAAAAAACGTCTCGCACGAAGTGCTTTTCGAGGGATCGCTCGTCTCGCGGGTTGTTACGAACCTTCAGGTTCCGACTCGTCGTTCTCGCGGCCTAGAAAACAGATACGTCAGTTTCGCGGGTCCCTTTCATTTTCAGGGTCTTTCAACTGCCGGAGCACTCAAACGTACGGAGGAGCTGGAAGCCCAGATGGGCCAGTTCGGTCGCCGCAGCCATATTTCAGAGCTGCGTGTGCGCGTATGTTCGAGCTGGTTCGCAATTTGACGATGCGCAAAAATGTTGGTCGCGGTGTCGGCAGGAGAGGCTTTCCACCAAATGTCGCCTCTGTAAGAAAATCGGTAGGTATTATGTCGTCGCTGTTACCAATTGGAAAGGCCAAGACCCTAAGATAAGGGAAACAAGGGTTATGGGAATCGGCCGGCCCGTCGGAGGGACAGAAGTTCGCTCTGGCACAAGGCTCAGAGTACGGATAGCGGTGGTTTCATGTATTGGATGTGGGAGGAGGAAGGGATGGAACTGACGGAGAAAGTTGTACGTTGAGGTTGTATAGTAGTAAGTCGACAGCTTGTCATTCTCAACGTTGTCTTGCTTCATCGAGAGCTCTAGGCTGCGAGTCTAAAGTTACTTGTATGGATCCGCCATGCCGCGAACAGCCGTTTCCACACTTTGGCTGATGATGCACTTGCTGCGGCTACAGCTGCTCCGTTACAGCTACATACAGCTAATACGGGCAGGTGTCAAGGTGCCCTATTACCATTCTTTATTTTGGGTAGGTGCCAATACCGACAAGCAGCGCCCTTTGCATATGGATGTAAAAGCTGCCAATGCGACGCACCATATGCATCCCCAAATTGCATCATTCTAGAACAGTCCAGATATGCGGGCACTTTATTAGTTGATGTGTGTGTGTCTGTGTGTCTCTTGTCGCACTTCTAAATGACGTACTTTTTCTTAGTACACGAGTCGAATTCTGAGACAACCAACTGCTTTTTTGCCCTACCTGGTGGTGTGGCAGAAAATAAGCAGTGGGAGAGTTAATAGGAGCAGCTGACGGGAATGGGGGAAAAATAATAAATGCTGGCTGACCTGCCCACAAACCTTGAGATCGGATGAAAGATGGGATTAACCTTAACAAGGTAAAAAAGACAAAGAAGAACTCAGCTATGTAGGTAAGGCGCAAGTAAGTTGGGTAGGTATCCCGCAGCGTGGGGTTCGGGTAGTTCCAGCAGCAATCAACGGCCGAAATGTCAAACTTTCTCTAAATCCCAAGTTCAAAACTCACAACCCATCCTTTTACTTTACGACGAAACCTCCCAATTTCGCTCTTCTCGACTTCCCATCCCAGGCCGACACACGGAGATAGCTAACGAGTCGGATTTCCCACGAGGCGCATAACTCGGTCGCCTTTTTCGCAGATGCAATCTTACCCACCGCCACTACCATGTACCATCTCGCCAAAGGCATCTACCTCTATGCGACAAGCAAGCATGGTACAGACTTTCCCATCCTCTCTCTCTCTCTCTCCCAAAAAAGAGGGGGGTAAAGGCTACAGGAGCTTGCAGCGCGCTAACTAGTGCCGGCAGAATACTCAGTCATCCTCCTCGGCCTCGACAACGCCGGAAAGACGACCTTTCACGAGCAAATCAAGTCCCTGTTCCTCCCGTCCCGCCCGGAGCCCAAGCTGCGCACCGTCCCGACGGTAGGCCAAAACGTCAGCACGATAACCCTGCCGGACATGTACCTCAAGATCTGGGACGTGGGCGGGCAGCTGTCCCTCCGGCGCCTGTGGCAGAGCTACTACGCCTCGTGCCACGCCATAGTCTTCATCATCGACAGCACCGACATCGGCGACGGCGACCTCGAGCTCGGGGGCGGCGGCCGCCTCGACGAGTGCCGCGCCGTCCTCGAGGACGTGCTGCAAAACTCGGACACCGAGGGCGTCCCGCTGCTGATACTGGCCAACAAGCAGGACCGCGAGGACTGCGTCGAGACCATCCGCATCAAGGAGGGGCTCGTCAAGAAGGTCATGGAGGGAGAGAAGGGCGCTAGCATCCGCGACTCGAGAGTCCTGGCCATGAGCGCGTTGACGGGGGAGGGCGTCAGGGAGGCGGTGGATTGGCTGCGCACGAGGGTGCAGTGGAATAAAGAGTCGAGACCGCCCGTCATGCGGTAGAAGTAGAAGACTTTGCCGGGAAGAGCTTGATGGGGAGGACTTTTGAGCTTCTATTTTATCATCTACGGGGTTTTGTTTTTTTGGGGATGCATTTCTTTGCTGAATCGTTTACCATTTGTTTGACGGGGGGCACGGCGTTTTCATGGGTAGGATAGATACCAAGAGCTTGGTTTGGACCATTTAACTGCAGCAATCATCTTGAGACAGATAGCATATAGATGTTAGCAGATCACTCGGGGTTTAAAAAACATGCTGGCCGAATTTGGCTGCATATCAGACACTTGCAGTCGATATTATCAGTCATTCATGACTTAGGGGGGGTATCATGCCTCTTGATTATTTTCACAAGTTTTTTTTCCAACAGTTCTATGATTCCACCACTCTGTCGTTCTCGGCTGTGAGCTCTGCCATCAAACCTCCCTTGTCCCTACGCTTTGCGTCTTCCGCCAGTCTCGTGTCCATGAGCTCCGTGTACTCCTTGCACTTGGCGAGTGAAACCTGCGCACATTGGATAAACACGGGCGCATCAACAGCGCTCCCCCCCATCTTGGAGATTTGACAAATCTCGCCGTGCCGGTTGAGGCTAAAGGTCACGCTGCTGGCGCGGAGCTGCTCCTCCAGCAGAGTCGTGTCGAGCATGGCCACCTCCCCTTCCTCCCCGAAGAAGCTAAACGTCACGCACAGGGGCGAGTGCAGCCAGCTCAGCGGCACGGGCTCCCTCTCCGCGGGGGTGTAAACGGTCAAGATCCCGCCCTCGACCGAGGCCTCGGGTCTCCGAAAGTGCCGCAGGGCGGACACGACGGCGAGGCACGCCGCGTCGACGAGGCTCCCGTCGTGGGAGAGGACGTGGACGTCCACGCGGACGGACCAGCACTTTTGCCCGGCCACCAGGCAGAGAGACTCGGTGTCCAGGGCGCCGGAGCGGCGGACCGTCTTCTCGAGGATGCGGGAGAGGAGCACCTCGGTCTCGGTTGGGCGGTTGACCTCGTAGGATGGTGCCACCATGGGACCGAGCTCCGAGGTTATGGTGAAGACGCCTTCGAACGGGCGATCTGAATATGGTACCGTCACTTCGGCAGACACCTTGGCAAGAACTCTGTCCACCACGAGGGTTAGATCGCTATCGATACTCTGCTTTTCTTCATTGGCAATGGCTTCATCTTACCTCGTCTTTCCGCACTTCACTTCCGCTACACCAAACTCATCACCAAAACTGAGATCAAGCGGCCGGCATTGATCGAATTTGCGACCGTCAACCCTCAATCCCTCCTCGAGCGCCTTTTGCGCAAAAGTTCTCTCGCTGAGAGATGGCTCTGCTTCCCGAGGCATTTCTCAAAGAGTCGTCGTCTATAATTTTTTTCTTATTCTTGAATTTTTATGAATGGCCAGAACGTCTCATATGAGATCTTCTTCCCTAAACTTTAGCTACCACTTGTTTAGTGGGGCCGACGTGCATGAGAAAGCCTCGATGATGTACAAGTTCTGCCGGGCGGTGAGCCAGTACTTTCAAGGTGCTTGCTACCATCAACCCGTTACATGAACCTTGCACGTTCTCGAACATAAACATCGAAAATTCATAACAATTACCCAATATGACGACCGCGCATAGACCTACGTTTGATCCAGTAAGTTGATATCGAGAATTTCTTTCTTCTGCATACGTGAACCTGACAAAAAAACCTTCCAGGCTCAAGGCAAGGAAGCCCTTCGCGGCCCAGCCTACCACCAACGACTTCTCCCAGCCCACACCCATCTCAAGTACCGCAGAGCCGGCCAGGGCGGCGCGGCGGACGACAACGCCTACGGTGCCCCCGAGCGCGACCTCGCAGCCGAGCTCCTCGCCGCCGAGAGCGCGCACTTCAAGAAGAAGGACAGGGGCACGCTCGCACCCGACGCCGACGACGACGAGGATGACGAGGACGAGGAGATGGGCAACACGCCGTCGGCTCTGAAGCGCGCGCGCGGTGGCGGAGCTGGCGGGAAAGAAGAAGAAGAAGGAGGAGGCGGCGAAGAGGACATGGCGGCGAAGCGCAGAAGAATATTGGCCGAGACGCGGGAAATCGACAAGGACGACAGCAGTGAGGGTGATGATGATGATGATGATGATGATGATGACGACAGTGATGATGATAGTGAGGATGACGACGATGCTGAGCTGCAGAGAGAGCTGGAGCGCGTGCGCCGGGAGAGAGAGGAGAAGAAGAGAAAAGAGGAGGAGCAGCGGGCGCGGGAAGAGCAGGATGCCAAGGAGAGGAACATTGCCCTGGGGAACCCGCTGCTGAACAAGCAGGATTTCACGATCAAGAGGCGGTGGGACGACGACGTCGTGTTCAAGAACCAGGCCAGGGGGACCGAGGATAAGAAGGGCAAGGAGTTTGTCAACGTGAGATTTACCACCCGCATCGGTGCTTTGGTGGCTTTGCTAACTTTTCGCAGGACATGCTTCGTTCAGACTTCCATAGGCGCTTCATGAGCAAGTACGTACGTTGAAGATCTACCGGAATACTAGTGCCAAGTCAAATGATTAGAAGCGATACCCATTTATAATGCTACATTTATTTTTATCCAAATTATTCTACTTAATGCGATCAATTGGCCCTCCCATTGGTCTTGGGCTGCTCAGCTTCTTCCTGCTCAGCGAGGAGCCTCTTCTCCATCTCCTCAAATGCGCCCAGCACGTTTCCGTACCGCTGGTATCGGCCATCCACAAACCCTTGGCCGACCTTTTCGATGGACCCTTCCTCCTTCCACCTCTTGCCGATGAGATCTTCGAATCTCTCGTCGCCCTTCCTCTCGAGCGCCCAGGCGGCCTTGTAGGCTCCGCCCAAAGCGCAAGCGCTGCCTCCTACGTCTAGTTTGTAGACCCCTTCTGTGCCGCCCAGGACGTCGCCGATGACCTGTGCTATAGCAGGGTTCAACGAGCCGCCGCCGACGAGGTAGATTCGGCGCGGTTGGGCAGGCAGGGTACCGTCAGGGCTATGGACTAAGTTTCTTGACCGCAGGCGCATAGACAGCGCTTGTGACTCGACAATGATGCGTGGGTCAACATCCTTCTCCCACCCGCTCGACGACTGCTCCAGGTCGGTGCCATCAGGCTTGCATGTGAATCGGTACGTCCCGGCGTGGAGGTTCGGCACCGTCTCTCGCAGCGGGAAGTACAGTCCCAGCTTGGCCCTATCAGCTTCCTCGACCGCGCCGAGCGGCGGCGTGTCAAAGATGGCCTTGTTGAAATTGTCCCAGACAGCCGAGCCGCCGCTCGCGTCCGCGGGCTTGGGAAGCTGGTCCCTGATCTTTTCCCTCGCTAGCCCGCCGTTCTTGTAGCAGAGCATAAACATGTAGTGGCCTTGCGTGGTGGGATGGTTGAAGAAGTGGTAGGAGCCGTCGGGCTTGTAGACGGGCGTGTTCATGAGGAACGTCGTCGACGTGCCCAGGGAAACGATGGCGTCGAGCGGCCGCAGGGGCAGGGCGAGGATCGTGGCTGGATTGTCGCCCGTGAAGGGGGTGATTTGACATTCGGGATGGAAGTCGTACTTGCGCACAAAGTAGGAGGATATCTTGCCCAGCGAGGCGCCGCCGTCCATGCATGGCTCTCCGAGCTTGGTTTTCAGATCATCTGCGTCGGCCTTGTTGCCTCCCGCCGCGAGGAGGAGCAGCTCTTCGTTGTAGGTCTGATTGCGCATGTCCCATAGGTTCATGCCGCAGACATCGCTGACGTCCAGGGGCGCAAGCTTGCCCATGAGGACGGAAGCGAGCCATGATGATACCAGGGCGATGTGCTTGGTGTTGGCGTAAACGTCTGGCTTCACTCGCCGCTGGCGCATGATTTGCAGACCCGTGAAACGCTTCGACATGTCAGTTTTTTTTTTTTTTTGTGTGTAATGGCTTGTGTGTTTTAGGACAACTTACATGATGTGCTCCGCTGCCTGTGGCTTCTGCCAGCTTCTGCCTTCCCCCTAGCTCCTTGTCAAACGCCCTCGCCTCTTCCTCGGTGCTCTGATCCTGCCAGTTCGGCGACCACTCGTTCGAGAGAGTCCCTTCAAGCTGCTCCAGGAGGCTCTTCTTCTCGCCGTCCAGGCTCTCGAACAGGCTCTCGGCCTTGTCGTTCAACCACACGCTGCCGTGCTGCTGGCCCGACCCGCTGACGCCGCGGATGCGGTTCATGGGCACCTTTTCGGCGGAGAGGCGGGCGAGCACGAGGTCCAGGGACTCGAGCCACATGGCCACGGGGGCGTAGACTTCGCCCGTGGAGGCGTTGACGTGGACGCCCTTGTTGATGCCGTACTTGGACCCAAAGTCGGCATCGAAATCGACCTTGGCTTGGCCGATGATCCGGAGGGCTGAGTCTACGACGATAGCTACGAGAGCCGTCAGCCCTAAGCTACAATAATCACTAAATTTTCAGGTGAGTACCTTTGAGTTGTTGGGTTGAGAGGTCAAACCCCAAGTAGAGTGGACCTGTATCGTTGGTGGTCATGGTTACAAGAGTGTACGAGGTTGGGAGTGTGTAAGTGTGTGTGTGTGTTGGGTTTCAATATGAAGCTATCGTGATGTCGGGGCTGGTTTGCTTGTGAGATGAACTTGGGAAATATAATATCTGCAACAGATGGAATCAAATTAAGAATGTTAAATGAAGATGAATAGAGATGAAAGTCAAAAAAAGGGCGGGAAGCTTAAAAGAGCTCCCACGCCCAATCTTCTTATTTAAAAAGAAAAAGGCTTACACACCCCTCCAACGCAGGGCAGGCACATGGAGTTGCGACTTCCCCGAGACCGCTCTTCTGCCCGCCTAGTAGCCCCTCCAATCGTTTACTTTGCTGGTCTGGTAGCTTAACCGCACACAGTACGTTGTACCAAAATCATCGTGAGCGCACTCAAAAAGAAGGAAGGAAAAAAAAAAAGGTACTACTTCGTACTACTAATCGATGTCGACGTCAGCAGGCAAATGGCAACAGCCTAACAGAAGCTCACGATAAAACCAGGGGGTCCAGAAAAAAGGGGTAAAAATTGGGGGTTTAACGGTGCTTCTTACGACTACGACTACAAACAATAAATCGTTCCCACAGTACAAGCTAAAAAGGGGGATTACATACCAAAAAGGCCCACGATGGAATCGCGGAGCTGCGTACATCATATTGATGTCAATCGTGGCGGCAAAATTCGAACAAAAAAGGAAAGGGAAAAAATTGAACTGGCAGATGACCTTGAATCTGCCACATAGACACATCATTCCGAAAATTGGGCAAATATTTGGTTCGATGCCCGATGAGGGGGGATGCAATGAGGGGTCCCTCTCTCTCCCCCGAATTTGTGAGGGCATACACGATGAGACGTCTCATAGTATGAGTCCATAGCATTATGCCATCCGCACATCGGAGCTCCTTCCTGCAAACCCCTTGCAAAAGATGTGTATGTATGCACGTTCAAAAGCGGCGGGTTTGATAAAATTGGAGAGTATTTTCTTTCTTCTTCCCTTTCGTCTATCACCTAATTAGAGCTACCCGGCTTCTGGAACATAATGGAACGGAGGGGTATGAAGGGAACCGCCAGCAGAAGCGGCGGCATCAACAGGCTAAATGCAAAGAGTGACTTTTTTTCTTGTATAATTGCCGGACGCAGGGCTTAGCTTGCTTTCATCTTCTATTCTAGACGAGACAATCCCTGCCAATGGGATGAGGGCGCTTGTGAGAAAGCCATGGCTAGGTTTGGGGGTCTTTTTTTTTTTTTTTTTTTTTTTTGCTGTTCCGTTTTCGGTTGCGTTGCATCGGAGGTGTGAGAGAGGGGACCCTACCTGCAGTGGTAGTGGAAGCTTGACTTTCTATTCCTTGGTTGCTCTTTCAAGATCATATCATTTCACACATCACATATATTCCCAAACACCAAATTTCATTAACGCTGTACTAATCGGAAAGAAGAATGCGCAGGATGTACCATGATGTGAGAATGCCCGCTTCCAAATCATAATTATACAGATCAACCCCTCAGTGACAACAGACAACACATTGTCTCCGATACCAACCATTGCCCAATGGGGCGAGTCTCTCAAGTTATCGTGTGTTAAAGTTAAAAACCCTGACTGCCTCCTAAATGCGATTTCAGGCCCATGTGCTCGCGTGAATGTCTGTCGTAATGTCAGACGGTCGACTGGATCATTCGCAAGCACGCTCTCCCGTGCAGTCATTACATGCTCCAGCATTTCAACAGCTTCGCTCGCTCGCCCGCCTACACTGAAACAACGGCTGGCGAAGTAGCCCAATCGCGCACAGCTATACCTTCGTTCCCGGATGCGGGCGTGAACACCTTGACACGAGCTGAGGACTCTTCTTGAGGCGGAGTCAAGGGCTCCTCTTGAGGCGGAGTCGAGGGCTCTTCTTGAGGCAGAGTCGAGATCTCTTCTTGAGGCGGAGTCGAGGATGATCCGTCAAAGTAGGAGCGAGCAAAGTCTCTGAGAACTCCCGAAACAGCGCGGTATCCAGGATCATTCTTTCCTGAAAACTTGGTCATCTGCTTGTGATCCGCCTCGATACTCTCCACTTTCTCGATGAACGGAGGCAGATCGAGTTTGGAAGAAAAGTCATCGACAATCTGTTTTTTTTTTCGATTGTCAGCCTTTGTGAAAAAAAAAAAAAAACGTTTCGTTTCTTTGGAAATTGTAAGACTTGCCTTAGCATCGAGACCTTTGACTCCCGAGAACCCAGATGCTTCATAGAAGGAATGAATCTTGATGTGGGTTTCGTATATGATGTCGATGAAAGCTTGGTGGATGTTGTCGAGAACCTCGCTGTTCACCCTCAACCCCTCGACGAGTTTCGTGTTGGGATCTTGCAAGGCATAGCGAGCCAGGCTGGCGGCGATACCGCCCCATCCTGCGTACCGGCTTCCGCGATGTGGCGTGCCGAGAAAGACGACCATCTTGGTCCTATCTCGACATATCTTTGAACGTTGAATGGCCTAGAAAATCTGAGGTCAGCTTTTGATGCGTGTGAAGCAGGTAAGTTTCATTCAACGCACGTCTTTAACCACGATTCCTCCAAGACTGTGAGCCACGAATATGACGGGATCGTCATTCTCAATGTCTCGCTCAAACTTCACGGCGAGGTCTTGCCCGTGTTGAGGGATGCTGTTCTGGTTGCACGCCTGGAAGAGTCCCTCGGTAACGTTGGCGTTGTATCCGTATGTCCAGATTCTTGCTTCGGGGATGTCATCCACTAGAAACTCGTAGGGCCAGAACGGTTTTGGAGCCAACGAGTTCTTTCTCTCAAGCTTGGGGCTGGAAGGCTCGGACGACCGCAGCCGTCCGAAGAAAGGCCTCGTTGGAGAAGGCTTTGTTGGAGAAGGCTTCGTTGGAGATGGTACAATCTCCGTCGTCTCATCGTCTGCGTCTGAGCCACGGCCCCACGTTTTCTTCGGATGTCCCTTCAACCCGTGGACAAATACAATGCTGGCTTATATGAGCATAATGATTGCTGAGTTATTAGCAGGAATTTACTTACTTGATCTTCTTCTTATCATCTTTAGTGTTGTCGTGTCCCAGAGGGGAGAATCCAATACGGTGGACCTTGACCATCTTGAAACAATGAATTGTTCACTTGCTATGAACATCTTCTCCATCATCTTGGACACCCGTCGGGCGACCTCTGTATATAAGGCAGATCCGATGCGTGGGGTTTTCCATTTTGGCCTGTTGGTTCCCAATTATAGAGCTATACTCATTGGCCAGTAATCTGCGGGCTTTGCACATGAAACTGAAGGCGCAGTTCGTTATGCGCCCAGATCTTCATGTTTCAACTCTCATAGAACGATTGCGTTGCATTTGGGTTGCTCCGCCAGGCTAATCTGCCGCGCGATCAGCCTGCAGGACGATCCCTGGCAGCTAACCCTGGCGGTTACATAGCGGTCACATAGCCGCCAGGCTTAACGCTCTACGACATCCGGAATTGGCAGGAGGAAAGCGTGCATACGGAATTAATACCAGGCGCTCAGCGGCATACCAATTTTGCCGAGTACAACGTTGAAATGGAATGCCTGAGTAGCCTTAGACAGATTTGAATCTTTGAATGCCGCTACCAACGCTGCTGGGCCCCAAGTCCATCTTGGAGACTAAGGGAAATGCGTCGACCAACACCGCGAGAACGTAACATGTGGAGTTTAATATCGTGATATTTTAGGGTATCAACTTGGATACAGAAAGCTGTCTAATGCTTGTGCTTGTGATCATGACCGTGCGACCTTTCGTCGCTGCTATGAGTCTCCTCCTCCTCCTTCGGGGGCTCGGGGTTCCCCATCCTGTCGGCCGAGCTGTTGATGAACTCGTCGAATTTCTTGCTTACCGGCTCGTCCTGCGAGACGAACCTCACGCGCACCCTCTTCGCGCCGCGCACCTTGTCGCCGACCCTCTGACGGATGGCGTCCTCCATCTGCCGCACGTGCCCGACGGACCACGTCGGCGGCACAGACATTTCCAGGTCCAGCAGGTAGTTCTGCCCCGACTTTACTCCGCTGACGTCGCGCAGCTCGGCCTCGTGGCTGGAGCCAAAGTTGGCGACGGCCTTGCGCGCCTGCTTGCCCACTGCCTTTTTGACGTCCTCGTCGATGCCCTGGTCGACCAGCTCGCAGAATGCGTCAAGCATATTGCTGCATCCTGCGTGCACCACCATGACGGAGATCAGGAGTCCTCCTACCGGGTCGAGCCATGCTGCCTTTTCGAAAACGTTGGCGCCGATGATTGCCAGCAAAGTCACGATCCCCGTAAGGCTGTCGACGCGGTGGTGGATGGCATTGGATGCCAGGACCGATGAGTGCCGTTCGCGGGCCACCTTCATGGCTGAGGGGTCACTTGTTAGCAACGTGTGACAGCTCAGGCTGGACCATTAGGGGTTCTCAACTTACTTGCATAGTAGAGCCACTCCTTGACGGCTATCGTAGCAGCGGCGAGCCAAGCAGCATGCACGCTAGGGATGCCCAGAGCTGCAGCGCCGTGCGAGTGGCTGTGACCATGTCCAACGTGCTCCAGAATGTGTACAGCTTCAGGGTTCCACGCGCCGTAGAGCGTGATGGCGCTCTCCAAGCCCATGTAGGCTCCTCCCACAACGAGCATGCCCGAAACACCAAGAGCACCTAAACTCTCCACCTTGCCGAAGCCCTGGGGGAATCTATCCGTCGGCGGCTTTATGCTCCAGGATACGGTCGCCAACGTGAGAATGTCTGAAGCCAGATCCGTGACGCTGTGCCAGGCATCCGCAACCATTGCCCTTGAACCAAAAACGTAGCCGCCTGCGAATTTGGCCGCAGCCATTGCCAGGTTGGACATGAGGCCGATATTCGTTATCCTGACGCCGGGATCCGACCGGTTTTTCGAGATGAGGTAGCTGTTGTCGTGGTGGTGATGGCCCGACAGAAAGCCGTGGGAATGCCCGCAATCATCGCCGTGCCCGTCGGCATGCTCGTGCGACTTTGACGGCTCTTTGCCGCTGCTGTCGCGAGTTTGGTTTACGGCACCCATGATCAATGCCGGCAAGTTCGCCCGTGACCGTGCCCCTGCGAGTAAACCGTGTGAGAATCCTCTCCTGGAGCGCGTGGGCAGGATGGGATTATATAGCGAAGAAGAGGTCGTGCTCGACTCGGAACGAGATGCCGAGGTGAGCGCAGGGGGTGAGACGACGCTTCTCGACGTCAGCAACACGCGGTTCTGCTGCTTGTGGATGGTGGTTCGAGAGACGGTTCGATTCCGTAGCCTCGTCGTGGTGCCTAGCAATAAAATAGCTGCCGTCGTCGCTGTTGTCGGTGCCGTCGAAAGATGTGATGTAGCATTGCTCGCGGGTCCATGCGTTGTAATTAAGCCGGCGGCGGTTGAGGTCTGCCACCCAGAGTGGACGCAGCACCGCAGCGCCGACCGCCGCCCAGCCAGGGGAGACATGCAAGCACGGTTTTTAGAGACAAAGGGCAGTAAAAAAAGAGAGAGACCACCTGCACGCACCAAAAAACGCAAGGGAGGGGAGAGGAAAAAAGGGAGAGGAAAAGGGAAAAGGGAGGGGGAGATAAGACTGTGCGCGCGAAAAAATTAACGAGCGATATGTGAAAGCTGAATATCTTTTTGGGAGTTTGGATAAACTTGGAGGGAATTTGTAAGATGTGCGAGAGGATTTGGCTTGGTTTTACTCGCGCAAAGCCGAATGTTTCGTTGTCGGCGGTAACAAAAATCCTGTTGCCTTTCCCAAGGATTTATTAGAGCGGCTGGCTGCAGGTTGGTTGGAAAGTACAAAAAGAGTTGCAGCGATTACACAGCAGCAGCAGTTGGTGAGTGAGTAATTGGATACAAACTTGGACGGGCCGGAAAAGTGTGCTGTAATGTAATATGATGCCACTTTCTTCGCTACAAGTACTCTGCTGACCCCGGATGTGTCCGGCCGAAAAGAAGGTGAAATTCAGCAAACAAGCAAACATCAGGCCATATTACTACAGGTTTACAAATAGTGTTAGATCGGCCTTATGACGCGCTTCCATGCAATATTCTAATCTCCTAATCAGATCCGATTATAGGTCGGATCTGTAATTGCCGCCTATTATTGCTGGTCTTTTCTTCCTTCACCCTTTAAGCACTGGAAGGGAGAGCGGGCGAGGAATGTAGCCGATACTTGAAACCCGTCCTGGATCTCACGGAAGAGGCACAGTCAGTGTTTATAATTAGATGCTTCAAACTGTCTTTCGAATCTCAGCAAACCTGGCTGATGAGTACTCACTCCGAGAAGTACCTACTCCAGTAAGCCCGGCGTGGGCCGTATCATGTCCACGCTAATATTCTCCCCGGAGGAGCTCCCTTGCGCCAGGCACAGGGGGAGGTGAACAGCCTAGCCATGGACAGAATATTCCGACCCAATACGCACCCGAATGTACGGTCAGACAAGGCCAGTGCATTTTGGTACCGAGTGGACAGCGGACGGAGTTATGGAGTCAGCCTTTACCTAAAGATCTTCAACACTTTCCGAAACAAATGAGGTTTCTGCGTCCCGTAAACAGAATAACACAAAGAGTAGGCTGTCATCTGTTAGGCCTACTGAGCAATGCGACTTTATGCTGACGGTATATGGTCGCAAAGGAGTTTTGACGGGACCGTTGATGCGAAATCAAGAAAGGCACACCTTATAAGAGGGTTTCAGGCTGCATAGAGGGAAGGGAAGCGTAAGCCTACAGGCGGTCCACTTTTTAGCGAGTCGATTGCTTCTCGAATTGAACTAGTGAACCATGACGCAGCAGACTTGCAGAGTCTCAGGTTGGAGGCAGATGCATCATCATCTCGAAGACTGACCTTATGGCTGAGATTTCAATACCTGAACTGTGGTTATTTAGATACATTTTGCCTCGCTAATGAGGCTCATTTTACTTCATGTTAGCCAGGGGCACTCGACCGGACACAAACAGCCTTTCTTCGATCAGTTCTGAGATGTCTCTTGTGTAGTTTTGCTTAATCATCTGGATATCCTGGCGAAGGCCTCATCACCCCAATGGCCTCAATGCGAAAGCCATTGATGCGTATTCCATACACCGATATCCTCACATCAACGCCAGTCACACCACCAAGCGCCAACACTCTGAGCGGAGCCGTCGCAGCACTGCAGCGCTTTCTGGCCGCCCCATCATCAAATGGTCTACCGCCAAAGACTGTCATCCTTACCGGAGCTGGGCTGTCTGTGGCATCTGGGCTGGCAGACTACAGGGGCGTAAATGGCACGTACAGGAGGAACAAGGCTTACAGACCCATCTACCATCACGAATTCATAACTAATCACGAGGCCCGGAAAAGATATTGGGCAAGAAGTTTCTTGGGCTGGTCGAGTCTACACAAAGCATCGCCCAACAGCGGACATTATGCGATTGGGGATCTAGGCAAGCTGGGCTTGGTAAGAAGTGTCATTACGCAGAATGTGGATTCTTTCCATCCCAAAGCCCATCCTAGCGTACCAACCCTCGAACTACATGGCTATCTGAGAGCAACGGTCTGCACCACCTGCCGCAGCGAGTACTCGAGGGATGATTTCCAACAGCAACTGGCCAGGCTGAACCCTAAATGGGCAGATCTGTTACGGGAGGCCTTGGCGTCGGGCGCTCTCGATACTGAGGATCCAATGGAGAGGAAGTTCAAGGGGTTGAAGATGAACCCGGATGGAGATGTCGATCTGCCAGATGCTCCTTATACCACTTTCCGATACCCTCCTTGCCCGAAATGCTTGACGCATCCTCCGACCAAGCCAGACGGACATCGACACACAATGCAGACGGACGCCGAGGGAGCATGGTCTCCACCAAGCACGGCCGGCGTACTGAAGCCTGCTGTTGTCATGTTTGGCGAGAGCATAGACGCTCACGTCAAGACGGAGGCGGAGAACGCCATTGATGGAGCAGGGAGGCTGCTCGTGTTGGGTACTTCTCTGGCCACATACTCAGCCTGGAGGCTGGCTAAGCGAGCCAAGGATAGGGGCATGCCCATTGCCGTTGTAAACATGGGTGGCGTGAGGGGAGAGGACCAGCTATTCATGGATCTCAACCCCGAGCAGGTTGGCGAGCTTGGTGTTCGTGTAGAACTATCCACTGACGAGCTTCTTCCTGCCCTGGTATCTCAGTTGCGGGAGGAACTCCTCTCTCACCCACCTCCTCTGGGCGATGACTCGACACAGTTCAACGGCTCCGGCGCATTCAAGGATATGTTGTCGTGAGTGGGGTGGATATATACAATCTTGATGCAAAAAAGAAAAAAAAATTGTACAATGCTAGATTAGAAGAAGTTCCCAAAGCCTGCCGATTTCCCTGTCGCCTGCGTTGTGCTCTGGGGCTGAGGAGTTTCTTCTTCCACTTTGGGTGATTCCTCGGGTTCTGCTTCAGCTTGACGCTTCCTCCTACCCCTCTTCGGTGTCTTGTTCGACTTGTCGTCCCGCTCGATCTGCTTCAGAACTATGCCCCGCGTCAGTCCGTGATCCATAAAGAACCTTTTTATCCAGCACAAGCCTCACCTTCTTCCCACTCTGCTTCCTTTTGCGGATCGCCCGTTCCCAGCATCTTCTCAACGTCAACCGTCTCGCCCCTTTGAATCCTATCGACAACCTCCTTCAGGCGCGCAATCTTGGCCTCCGACTGGCGCATATGACGGGCGAAGGAGTTGCGCAACGCAATCATCTGGATAGACATGGACCCGATGAGCAGGAACATGACGATGTAGAAAGTCGCTGGATTCCATTCCTTCGACTTCTTTGCCACCTTTTTCCGATTCTCTTTTCGGAGGGGCTTAGGTACAATAGACTGCCATAGAGATTTGTCGAGGATGGTAGCCGGGGCGCTGCTTTGGTGGCGAACGGTAATGGTCGGGAGGGCTGTGCTCGTCGTAGGAACCCTTCGACTCACAGCACGAAGAATTGATTGCCGAATCATCTTGACCAACTGTTTCAGACTTGGAATATATCGATTCTCGTTCTTCCAAGTTCTCGGCATGGAAATTCTATCCCACAGAAACCCGATGCACGGGCCCCCCGGATATCGGCGTCAAAATCACCGATGCAGTTGCCGCGACAACCAACACTGTTTAGCCCACCACGCCTATCAATGCCCAAAGTTGACTTCCCTATTGGGAACAGGCATTGCATCGTGCATCTCGACTCACGACTTTTGACAGCATTTTTTTTGCATACGAACATTACGATTGAACGACTCTCCTTTTTTCTTTTTGGCTCTCCGCCTTAATTCCCCTTGAAATTTTTGGACACGAACAATAGTCATCTTTTGGGGATGTTATGACTAAAAGTTTTGCGTGCTTTCACGGATTAAACAGAAAAAGGAAGATACCCAAGAAGCTAGATGGCTTCATTACAAGCAAAAGTCGACGCGGTGAAGACGGCCTTCGCGTCGCCTTCGACATGCACGCCCGCGACCGTCGCCCAATTAAAGCAGCTACTGCTTTCCGAGTCCGATGACGAGGTCGCGAAGCCCGCGGCGAAGACGACCAGAACGCCAAAAACGCCTGCAAAATCGAGATCGAAGAGTTCGCCGACGCAAAACGTATTGAGCCCCAAGGAACGGGCCACGCTCGCCACGCACGTCATCAACGCCGCCCTGAAGGCCCTGACGGAAGCTGCAAAGACTCCTGCGGCCTCACCGCCGTTGGAAAAGCAGCCCAACAACACCGAAGACTCAGAGCAGTCGCAACCTCGGTCGAGGACGCTGCGAAGATCGCTCTCCGCGCCCTTGTCTCCCATACAAGCGCGCACGCTGAACCGAGTTGCGACTTCACCGAATGTCAACAACGCCAAGGCGGCAAAATCGAATACATCTTCGGGAAACCACGCAAAGTGCGCCGCGACGGTGGAATGCGCCAGAGCTGCCTTTGCATGCTTGCGCGCCGCCAAGGGGCCGGTGCAGGCAGACCAAAGAGACTTTCAGGTTGAGACGGGCATGTCAGCGTTTGTTGCCAGGCTGCTGGCTCTCGGCATGAACGATTACGCTTTGAAGGAGCTTGCGGTGCTGAAAGCTCGGTTGGAAAAGACTGGGAAAAGCGAGAAAAAGGCCGAGGAGGGGACACAGACAATTTGCAGCCTGTTGAATTACCAAGGCATTATATCGCCAAACAGCCTCTCCATCATTGCGACGAGTCAGATTCAGGTCTTGAAAATCATCGCCACCAACAAAAAGCCGGCAGCCATCGAGGGAGCGCTTCCTTTTCTGCGTGAATCTCACCAGCTGTCGCCTCTCAATGTCTTGTTCAGCCTGGCAAAACAATCCGAGGCGGATGCCACCAAGGCCGCTCGTCAAATGGCTTCGCTCTCTCAGTTGATTCTATCCCTGGCTCCCAGCGTCTCCAGCAGTGAGGACAGGAACGCGACAGAGCCGCGATTAAGTGTTTCCCCGGCTGTTGGATTTGAACTGCAGTCACTTGCCTTCACGACGCAGCTTAAATGGTGGAAACTGGCTGGACATGTCGGGAAGATTGATGAGGAAATTCTCTCTCCCTATTCACGGTGCGCCAAGTGCTTCATTCGACGACAGGCATCCAATGACCCCGCGACCTACGACCTCCTCGCTACGTCCTTCAACAATTTGATGACATTGGCACAGGCGGGACGCTATGTGCCTTCAGAGAAACCCGATTCACCTTTAGTATCGATATATCAAGCCTTGGGCTCCGCAGCTCACACCACCCGGCGTTATGATGCTGCGTACGATTGGTTCGTCAAACTGAGGGGGATTTTGAACGTTGAGAATGATTCGCCAGTGCGAGTCTGCTCAATACTGGCGCGCCTGCTTGCCGTTACGCTGAAGAAGGAAGAGGCCGGTTCGGGGGACGAAGCTCTTGTCAAGCAAGTCACCGAGGGCTTGGATGGGAGTCTCAGCGGCACTTATTCGGATCTTCAGGAACTTCTTGAGGCCCTGTCTTCTACAAGACGTGCTGTTGTCGGTGTATTAAGGGAAAGCTTCGAGGGGAAGGCGTCGGTTTCGCCAAGCTACGAGGAGCTTCTCAAGGCCTTCATCAAACGGTATCCTCGATTCATTCGCCGCTGGATGGGCTCCCCCCCTGATAAAGAGGCCTCAGCCAAGAGTGTCCTTCAGTTCGAGCAACGGCGATCTGTCATTATGGGCTCAATCAACCAAGTTCTGGATGGAACACTCATGGTCGCCAGGATGGATATCAAACCAGATACTTTCGATTTGCAGGCATTGGACGATGTTCTTCAGCATTGCGTCGCCCTGCTCACTGCACTTTCGACTTTGGGTCAGTCGGCTGCACGCACAGAGCAGCTTTCAGGTTACCATGTCAAGATTTCGACCCTCTATTTCGCAGCTTTTGATAAACTACGGAAGCAGAAACCGGAAGGCAAGGCAGAGAAGAAGCAGCTGCTCGTGGCTTTGCAACGATCAATTGATGCGGTCAAAGATTGCTCGGCAGCAGAAAAGGAAAAGGCCCAGCTGTCCCTGAAACTAGAGCTGCTCGCTGAAATGTGCAAAGCTTCCGGAAGAGGGGAGGATACTGTCCGTACCCTTCGCTCCATCTGCACAAACATGGTTGAGGAGGGTGTGCTCGCAAAGGTAGCTACCTCATTGGCCTCCCAATCGCCTCGCTTGACTTGGAATATGAATGAAAAGACATTGACGCTGTCGCGCACACTTCGGTCCATTGCAAAGGTTGATGAGTCTCTCAACGACTGGACATTTCTACTGCCAGAAGCCGAGCGAGCTGCGGTCCTTGAGCATCTACTGCACTTGAGCACAGAGGATGGGCCGAGCAGCAAACCTTTGCGGCTGCGCGATCCTCGCATGGCGGCTCTTTTGCGCATTTACTCCCCCGACAAGTATCCCATCCGTCGTTTCCGCGTGCTCCTGAAGCTGTGCGTAGAGCAAATGGGCCGCCACGAAGACAAAGATGATCTCGAAACCATGCTTGATCAAGGCCTACGCTATCTGCAGAAGAAGGTGTTGGGTGAAGACGCCTCTCTATCACAGTTCATTCCTCATCTCCGGACGTACCATGCCTCGGTGACAGCACTAGGGGACCCCGACTCTCTTCCCACATCTCAGCTCAAGGAAACAGTCTCGTCTTGGGCTGCCATGGCAGAGTCATGCCACTCCAAAGAAGATGTATTCGCCAAAATTGACGACCCCGACGCGTTGCTGGAACATCTCTTGGCTATCAACCAACTGGCAGGCCTGCGCGGCGAAAGTCACTTACAGCTCACCGTTCTCGAATTGGCCATCGCCCTGGCCAAGGTTTTGTCTGGCCCAACCGGGGATGACTTGATCCTCTATCACTGCCACCTGGCCACTCAACAAGTTACGGTTGGCTCATACGCCAAGGCATCGGAGACGTTGGAAAAGACAAAGGCACTGCTGCAACAGAACAAGGAAGCATCGGCCAAGGTCATGATGGACTTTCACCTTACGGAGGCGGAGTATCTGGCAGGGCTTGACGACACTGCCGAAGCCAATTCCTCTCTTGAGAAGGCACAGGCCATTCAGACCGCTAGAGGCTGGTCTACTTCCAAGTCTCAAGCGTCACTCTCCTTGGCTCAGGTCTCACTCGTTCAGTCCATGATATCGCTCCAGACCGGGGACGTCCAGGAAGCGCTCCGATCTGTGCGTACAGGTGTGAAGCTTCTTTCTTATGACTGGGCCAAACTTGAGACAGCTCGCAGCGAGCCAAGTCTCGCAGATACTGTTCTTGGTAGGACGGATCAGTCTAGAAGCCAGGTTTTTGGACCTCAACTGTGGGCCCTGGCCGGTCCTTTGTTCAGGAGTCTCATGCACATCTCCTCCGTGTACGCACACGTTGGCATATATCAGGAGACGATATACTACGCCGAGTCTGCCGTTAAGATTGCTGAGAGTACCCAGTCGTCAATGTTCAAGGCTCAAGGGGCTGCATGGATGGCCTCGGTCTACTTCAAAGCAGGGCACCTTGACAAAGTCTTGCCTCAACTTGAGATACTTGCCGAACACCTTCCTAGCGAACACTGCTCTGCTCGCATCCAGCTTGCGCGACAAGCCGGGGAGGTGTACGCTGACATGGGCGAGGCGGAAAAGGCAGCCAAATTCCTGCAACTTGCTGAAGAGACCGCCAACATTCTGGGCCAGTCAACAGACGCTGCTCCAGCCGAAGCAAGCGGCAAGCCTGTCGTCAAGAGAAAACCTGCCGCTACAACAAAGGCGGCAGCGAAGCCCAGGGCCACCAGAGCAAAGACGGCGGCTACTACTCGCGTGTTGAAACGTGCTCCAGCCAAGCCCAAGGCCAAGTCACCTGCAATTAATACCATGGCACTCATTAAAGATCCTCATCAGTCGTCCCTGATGGCTTCGGTAGTCCTCACCAAGGCTTTGAACTTCATATTGCAAGGGGATTGGACATCTGTGGCTTCCGCCCTTGAGATCTCCGACGCCCTACCCAAATTCTCCACAGTCAAGCGCCAGGAGCAGCTCATAAAGGCAAGCAAGCTCATCGACATGAGCGCCAACGAGATGGCCCAGGACCCTGTGTTCTCCATCATGGATGAAAGCACAATCTCTTATCCATCCGTGTCCGCCATCTCCACAGCACAGGCGAACACGGACAAAGTCAATGGGCATTCGCCGCCTCGTAAAGGTCGTGCTGCCGCTGGTCGTGGTGCTGCGCAAAGGTCACTGCCATCGTTCGCAAAGGCTTTGAGGCAGGCCCAAGAGGTTTTGCTCGAGGCTCACGCCTCCGCATTGGCCAGCGGTGACAGTGCCATGCTTTACCGTATCTCGACATTCCTCCAAAGCACCGGAATCTCGCTCACAGCGGCATCAACATCGAAATCCACTGGCCCTCAGAATGATCTCACGACGATTGCCATTGAGCTAGCCCGTAACTCAACCTGGAAGCGAGAGCAGATGGCTATAGATTACACTACAGCGCCTCCTGAGGCCGTGAAGCTGGAGGCTGTGGACTTGACGAGCGACATTGCTAGCTTCCAGAGCGAATTCATTGACATGGTGCCCGACAACTGGAGTGTCGTTTCCATCACTCTGGGTGAGAACCAACGCGATCTCTGCTTGACCAAGTTCCAAGCTGGACATGGTCCTTTCATCCTTCGCCTTCCGCTAGAAAGGGCCAGCTCCCGAGATGCAGACTCGGACGTGTTCAACTTTGAACAAGGTCAGACGGAGCTTCGCGATATCATCAGAAAGGCAAACGAGACTAGTCATACTGCCAGGGGTCTCTCTACTAAGGAGCAGAAGAAGGCATGGTGGGCCGAGCGAGAAGCACTGGATACCCGACTCAAGGAGCTGCTTGTCGCTATTGAGACGACGTGGCTGGGTGGCTTCAAGGGCATGTTCTCCCAACACGAAAGACGGCCTGACCTCCTCGCCCAGTTTTCCAAGAGCTTCTATCAGATGCTGGATCGTCATCTTCCTTCCAGGGCTACGGTACGGGGTAAGAAGCCTGCAAAGACACCCAGCATCACTCTCGACACGAGGATTCTAGACCTCTTCATCGGTCTGGGCGATCCCACGGACCCGGATCTTGATTATGATGAGGCGCTCAACGACCTGCTCTACTTTGTTGTTGATATCCTGCAATTCAACGGAGAAAGGAATGCTTACGACGAAATTGACTTTGACGCGTTGGTAGTAGAAACGTACGACGCACTACGAGCCTATGCCCAAGCAGTCAAGTCATGCTACCAGCAAGAGGGCGCACACACGATCCTCGTGCTAGACAAGTCTCTTCATGCCTTCCCTTGGGAGTCTATGCCGTGCATGGAAGGCCTTGCCGTTTCGCGAGTCCCGTCACTTGCCTGTCTCCGCCGCCTGATCCTCGAGGCAAATACTAGCAAAGCAGAGGAGCTGCCAAAGGGACACTACGTCAGTCCTTCAAATGGTACATATATGCTCAACCCCTCGTCAGATCTCAAAAACACTCAATCCTTCTTTGAGCCCACCTTCAAGTCACTCTCATCCTGGACATCCCACGTCAGCTCCCTTCCTCAAGAATCAGACTTTGAAAGGGCGCTCACGGAATCCGATATCCTGCTTTACTTTGGTCACGGAGGTGGCCAGCAGTACGTCAGGGGCAAGACGATTCGACGCCTCGAGAAGTGCAAGCCTGCCGCGTTCCTCATGGGATGTAGCTCGGCTGCGCTGACCGACGCCGGCGACTTTTCCCCGTACGGGCTGGTGTGGAACTACCTCACTGCCGGATGCCCTGCCGTCGTAGGCACGCTGTGGGACGTCACCGATAGGGACATTGACCGTTTCGCCGGAAAGACTTTCGAGGGGTGGGGTCTCTTCAAGAGAGGGACATTTATGGAGAATGGGCGGTCTACGAGCACCAGCACGGAGACTGCAGGAGAAAGTAGGGTTGGATCTCTGTCTGAGGCTGTTGCGGAGGCGAGAGATGCGTGCCGGTTCAGGTACCTGAATGCAGCGTCGGTGGTCATGTATGGCATACCTGTATATATCCAACGGTAAACTAGTAATGGGCGGAAGCCATGTGATATGATTTTTTCTTCTCGGGTATGTTTGCATAGCGCTGGGGGTTTATCACAGTTGAATACCAAGTTGTCTTGAATATAATTCTTTCAAAAAGGATATAGTGTTCTTAATGCAATGAGTGGTTTTTTAGCAAGTCAGCGTGCGTCTCAGGTCTGATGGCCATGCGAATGTTTAAAATGAACGTGCAACTGATAACGTATGACCCCCCTCAGTTGCCTCCAAGGCTGGGTGTTATAATGATATCTAGTACGGAGTACTCAGTGCATAAATTAAAGTGAGCAGTCGCCGCTTAGGACAAACCTGCTGCCATGACGTCGATTAACCATCCATTTCCCTTCATAAGCCGCAATTGCTTCATTTAGCTTTCCTACTTCCAGTCGATTTGCATATCTTATATAACGGAGACTCTTATCAGCATTCAAGTCTTCGCGCAGGACGCCCAGCGACCTAACTAATTGGCCGTCATGTGCCAGAGTCGCTACTGCGGTCAGAGGAGGACGTTTACTTGCCACAAGAAGCGGGGCGGTCACTCCTGTTGTATATTGAGAGTGAACATCTTTACCTCTACATGGCGATACTGAATTTGCTATTCAGCCGGTTACTTGCGTCGATAACTTGCAAGAGATTTCGCCGTCAAAGACTGCCTTAATCGTGCCTTGTCGTCATCATGCCCGGGATTGCAACCCTGGGCCGCCCGCTCTAACCAAGGGATGTGCAGCTAGGACACTATTATGCGGAACCAAGGTCTTTCGGCGACAGTTTATCCGCGTCCTCAGAGCCCGTCTTGCTTTCGAGGTCAAAGGTGCGCGCTACATTGCTTCAGAGCCGGCCTAACCCCATCTCGGTGAGTAATACAGAACAATGCCAAACTGCTCCAAACGGGCCAACACCACGATCCTTAGTTTGACTCCAGCGTGGACATCAAAGGCGAGTCGCCCCTCGTTACTGTCATCCATGCGCGGGAAGAAACCGTGACACCATCCAGGCCGTCGACTACGGTCACCAGAGAGGATGGCTGAAGAAGCACATTGACAGGCTCGCCGAGAGTGACGTGTACAGCACAGCGTTTACGGAGGGCGTTGTCGTAGGTCTGACAAAATTGGGCTCGATGCTGGCTCAGGAGGGGTCTCAGGATGCCGTTGAATGCTCTGCCCATTGCAGCCCACGAGGAGATGGCTGCCAATCTTCAGCAGGTATCAGCAGCGGGAGCGCCGCGGCGGTCGCTGCATATAACTGGCTTGACTGCGCCATCGGCACCGATGTGTATTGAGGTGGTCGTCTTCCGGCTATGACGAATCGCATCTGGCAGTTCAGGCCCACCAATGGATCTGTTTCGCAGAGTGGCCTGGTAAAGGCATACAACGGTCTTGATACACCCTGTGCCTTTGCGCGAAGTATCGACATTATAAAGCAGGTTGCTGAGGATTGGCTACCTGCTACGCCCAGCTACAGCGACGAGCCGACGTCTCTACCCGAGGAACACTCCGCGCTGGATCAGCTCTTCATCTCTCCCATCGCCGGCGCGCCGGATATTGTGGTCCATATAGGGGAAGTTCCTTATGAATCCAAGAGGAGCAACCGCACGGAACACTTGCCGGTCGTTGTCGACGTTGTCGGCGGTCCGAGACGGGACTTTGAGCTTATTGGCGCTGTAGAGAAAGTATTGACCGGGCGTCACGGCCAAAGATTGTGTCGACGGGGTCAAGAATTTTCCCAGAGGCGTAGCGAATAATAATGCAAGTCATTAGTTTGCCAACGAGAACGCTTTTGCAATGCCATTGTACAGCATAGGTAGGATAAGATATCTAGAAATGCCCAGTTATTCATGATGGTTGTTTTATAGCCGTGGTATGAGTCTGAGGGTGACATGAAGGAGTGAGACGTAGAGCATGCTGACACCTCTCATAGTCTGTATAATCCCGTTGCTCACTTCTTAGTACCAAGCAAGGTTCGCTAAACTACCCAACCTACCTTGACAAACTTGCCGCCTGTAATAAGTTCGAGCCGTCCTTTCCCTTTTGAAAATCAAATCGTACGGGTTGACCTTTAGAAAGCGAAGGAACGACCCCCTCGAGCTCATCATAGACGGCAGGTAGCTTTCATCTAGATTCTCCCCAACCACTCCGTCCAGTGACTCACTAAGCAACAACGAGATCGGTGGCAACCGCCTCTACCCAAAACGGTGAATAATCGCCCGCGGGTATAGTGTACACTGCCGAATACGAAGCGAAAGGGAAGTTCCATCAGGCAAGCCAGGTGGCGGGAAACGCAAACACTTTAAGTGCTTTGCTGTAGAAAGGACTGAGTGGCAGTCTCTTTCTCTCCTTCTTGTTATCGCCAAGCCAACGATCGACGACGACGGGCGGGAGATGTTCTCACGCATGCAATAAAATAAAACAGAGAAAACAAAGCGGGCTCAACGAGCCTACAAGCAACCCATTGGATAGGGGGCGACACATTGACTGAGAAAAGAATACCATTACTCCGTAGTTGTATACCTAGCACTACTAATCTGAACCCACGAAGTAGTAAAGCGGAGATGGAGTGAAAGGGAAAGACATGTCGCTTAAGCACGAATGACATGTGCATCGTTCTATGCTTCAACAGTCGCACGAATAGACAAATGGCTGACAGTCAGGCTGTCGCACGACGACGGGGGGGCTGGGGAGCTGGGGGAGCTGGGCCTATCGCAAAAGCAGGTACCCGTCGGTCTGTTCCGACTTTTATTATGTGTCGAGTGCGTAGAGTATACGGGAGTACGGAGTACGTTGTGCAAGTGTGTTTCGAAGATCGTGATGGGGCGGGTCGTTGTGTTGGACGACGACGAGGACGACAGCCTGGGCTATATTAGCTGCCTTGTTTTTTGTTCTTGGCTCTAACTTCTGGTCTGATCTGGCCTGTTCTGACCTGTTTTGTTTGCGGTGAAGGTGGACGCCCTGCTATAGAGTAATGACCGATCGATATAGCCCTTCGATGCCCGCAGCTCCGTAGCTCCGTTAGCTCTTTTCTGTCTCTTGTTTCTCTTCTCCTCCCTACTCTATAATACAAGTACTTGCTTTGACCGGGGGGTTGGTTGGATTTGGTTGGGGAGCCTTGCAACGTCCTTGCATGCGTGACACGAGCCGCGTTGACCCTTGTTTGCTCCCGAATCAAAGTTCCCATGCACCGCGGGGAAAATTAAAAGGAAAAATTACAATGTGTGCGACAATGCAACTCTTCCCAGAAGTGTGCGAGCAGGGTAGTATTATAAGTACATGTATGTAAGTGAGTGGAAGGGGGAAAAGAAACCAAATTCTTCTTCCTTTTTTTTCTTTTTTTATGAAATCATCGTGATCCTCCCATCTCCGCATACAGCATACGGAGTACATAAACTCTTGGGCAGTAATTTTCGACGACGGAAAGCGTGGTTTGCGCATTGGCAATTTTACTTGTTCTAGCGCAAAATACGAGGCAATCTCTCGTGGCAGCGACTTGTATTAATAGCAGAACAGATTTATGAGGATTGCAATTTGGGCTCGCCCGGGTTTTTTTGAACAGCAGGCGGCTGTTATAGGTATAATAACAGCGTCTTATACTCCATGTTGGTAGTAGTAGTAGTTTAGCAAAAAGAGGGGGAAAAAGTTGACCGCTAAGATCGCTTGGCCAATGGGTTAAAAGCAACCAATCCAAGTCCAGGCGCCATCGCACTTACCCGGGCGTTGAGACACAAACGCCGATGGCACCATGTGTCTTGACTGAGAGAGCAGGAAAAAAAAAAAAAAAAGGCTCCACCCGTCTTCCGGACACAACTCCGGGTCTCCTTTGGCCTCCACCAAGGCAACAACCGTTCCCCCCCCCCTGCCTTTTGTGTTGCGTGAGTGCGTGCGTGCGTGCATAGCTGGATCAGGTCTTTGGTGATTTTTTCCCCGTTGCTGCCAATCATTTTATTTCTTTGCCGCCTTTGCGCTAAGCTCGCGAGTTTTGTCTTGTTGGTGGCAAATATGTAGTATGTAAGCACGTAGTATATAACACGTAGTATATATACAATATATGTGTATATGTATGAATGTGAGGAGTACCACTACTAGCATCATTGCATCGCAGTTCTCCAGGTTTACCAATGTCGTTGTGTGCGTGTGCGTTATGCATTATGCGTCTCCCTCCGGAACAATCACCGATACGACAAACAGGCGCCGTCACACCTGCACGCACTCACACACACTCACCACACACACACACATACACCAAGGAAAAACAGACGACAGGAAACCGTTTGAATTGAATGCAAACCCACTTCCACTACTACCTCTTGTGCGCTCGCACTTTTCGTCTCTCGTGATAGGTTACGATGCCTATATACAAGACAGGATATAACTGGGAAACATTTTTCTTCTTCTTCTCCTCATTGACATTACCTAGGTAAGCACTGCTCTGTGATGAGTACGTAGTAGGGTAGTGGTTGTGCACATAATGTAAGAGGGCGCTGAAATCAATCCCCGGGTGACCAGATTACAAGTACAGCACGCACGCTGAATTGAATGAACCTGGATGGTTTGAGATCTTAACAACGGCGCTAGTTTTACAGATTGGGCACTGGCGATGGGCGATCGCCCATCGCCAGTCTGGGTAAACTAAAACACTTACACAACCCTAGTAGTAGGGTAGTATAGCCCATAGGGATTTCAAACAACCTAATCTACTCGTACCGATAATTACTACTAATCGCTACCTAGCTTAAATATCTAGCTTATATAAGTACCTATATATAGTAAATTTATTAAAAAAATACTTATAATATCTATAACTTTATAATAGCCTTTAATAGAAATAAAATTATTAATTAAGACTTTCCTACTTATTATAATTAACTTATATATATAGCTTTAAGACTATAATAATAATTTATTATAATTTCTTCGAATCTAATAGCTTTTTTTATTATAACTATAGCTTAATTAGTAAAATAAACTCTAATTATAGCTTATTTTATATCTTTTTTATTAATTCATAATTTAAATTATTTATCTTTAAAGATAATTTTTATTAATATAATTTATTAAATTATTATTATTATTATTATTAAAAATATTTAAAGTAATCTAATTATTATAATAATATAATAATAATAAGAATTAAATATAAATTATATAATTTATTTATATTTAGCTTTAATAAATATATTTATAAATTTTAAAATATTTTTTAATTTTAATTTTATCTTTAATAATAGCTTTTTAAGAAAAATAAGCATTAAATTACTATTTATATATAAATTATTTCTTATGTTTATTAATTTAATTTTTATTTTAATTATTAAGTTAAATATAAAAAAGAATTTTTTTAAAATAAATATATAATTATTAAAGTTTTATTAATATTTATTAATTTCTTATAGGATAAGATTAAGATAATCATATTTTTCTCTTATTAATAAATTTATTATATATTTAAAGGTTTATTAATACTATAAAAATTAAAGCTTTAATTATATAAATAAAAATTAAATAAAAATAATATAAAATAATTAATTACTTTTTTTAATAAAAATAAAACTAATTATATATTATATAATAAGACTTTTAATTATTTATATTTAAATTTAATAAAATTAATAAAAATACTATTTTTTTATAATATATAATTTTAATTTTATATATTATTAAAAAAAAAAAGCTTTTAGATATTTTTATTATTTATTATAAGTATTTTAAACTATATTATTATTTCTTTATTAAATAACTTAAGCTTAAAGATTAAATTAATAATTTAATTATTTTTTTAATAAGACTTAATATATAAATTAATAAATAATAAAATTAAAATAAATAATAATTTAAAAAATAAAAAATATTAATCTTTTTAATATTATTTATTAAAATAAAGTATTAAATTAAATATTTTTAATTATTATGATTAAAGATTAAAAAAACTATAAGTTTATATAAGAAAAAAGATATAATAATATAGATTAAAATAATTATTAAATTTAGATTTTATTTTTATTTAAAAAACTATATAATAAAATTAAAGTTTATTTATATATTTATAATAATCTAAATAAAGTATTTAATTTATATTTAATTATTAAATATTTATATAAATACTTTTTATTTATATTAATTAGCTTATAGCTTTAATTTTAATTTTATTAAATTTCTTTAATTATAAATAGAAAATTGAATTAATTAAAATCATAGTATAAATAGACTATTTAATTAAAAACTTTATTAAATAATTAAAATAGCTTAAGAAACTATACTAATAGATTATATAAAGTAATTAATAATATAAATACTTATTAGGCTATAATAATATATTAATTATAAAAGTAATTAAACTAATTAATAAAAATATTAAATACTTATAAAGCTTTAATTTACTATATATTTTCTAAAGAAAATACAGTATTAGTTATAGTAGTAAATCTCTCTTTATAATAGCAATAATTATCGGTACGAGTGGATTAGGTTGTTTGACATCCCTGTGGGCTTCATAAGTATGCATAGACATAGAGGAGGTGAAGGCAAAATGAGGGGTCAGCGTCGTAGACGAACAGTTAGCGGCAGCAGCAGCGACAGCAGCAGCAGATGGTAGAAACGAGCTTGGCGCAGGCGTGCGACTGCAACACCAAGTATGTACGTCCGCCCGTCAAAAAAGCTGTGTTCTCGATTCTTGCAGTCTTGTGTATGTGTATGTATGTATGTATGCATGTGTCACCTATCACCGACGGCCGACGATGGGTAAGCCGTGGGACGCCATCATCATCCTCGGGAGGAAAGCCCGGGGGTGCGCCAGATAGACTCGCGATGCGTCACGCTAGCGTTTGCTGCGGGTGGGTTACAACTACAACTACACGAGAGACAAGACGAGGCCAAATCTTTTTAACCGCAACACGTTCAAGCCTTTGGTTACCTACTTCGACCCCTCCACACCAAAAAGAGCCTGCAGCCAGTCAACCATTCCACAGCATAATTTGTATCCCAAGGAATAAATAAGCGATGCCTTGGAGAGATTAGCGGAAATGACCTACGCCGTAAATCTAGGTACGATTGTGACGTGTGCGATGTAGTTGTAGCCCTCTTGCAAGAAAGAGCGTCGTTAGTATTCCGTATACTCCGTATGCATCAATCAATATATAAATTAGCCGACAGAGGAAGTGCCTCTTATCCGTTGCTTTGCCGAGCTTTCCCTGAACGATCACACAACTCCTGTCCATTAACTCATGACATTTGTGACATATTTGATGAGGCTTAGCTGCGTCGAGGTGAGAGCATTGGCTGTAAATTATGCTCATCCTTTCCCTAAAACAATAATTGTTTTTGCTTTTTTTTCTCGCCTTAGCTGACTTAACTTTGGTCAAGACGAGCTAGCTCCTCGCACACTTGTTTGGTGCTAATGCGGAATCTTGGGCTTGTTGGGGAAGATGAAGAAGAGGGTGGGTGACAGCCGACGTCTGGAACTATGATGGATCGCCCGCCTTGTCACCTACAACTACCTTGCAAGTATTTTGCAGCGGGAAATGGCAGAGAAAAGGTCTCTTTGGCCCCCAAAGCCCATAAAAGGGAAAGGGAAGTAAAGATGGCGGGAGGGGCTAGGAAAGGTAGAAAGGCAGGCACGTTGGTAGAGACAGCTTCATTGGCTGGCTGGGCACAAACTTTAGGGTGGTTTCTGCAGCGGGGGCCCTTTTTTCCCTCTCTCTCCTTTGGATGGTGCATGCGCATCCTGTCCCCCCCCTCCCACCTCCCCGGAAGCCCAGGCTTGGGTTAAACCGCTCCTGGGAATCGCTGGGATAATAGACAGGGGTTGTTCTGGCTCTTGTGGTTGCACTGCATTCTGCCCCCGGACTACCTACTGGCTGCAGACTCACATTTCTAGCCACTAGGAGGCTCTGAAAATTTGGCCTCAAGGAGGAGTTGGAACGAGTAGGAAGAACAGGAAGAGGGGAGAGAGAGAGAAAGAGGTTTGCATGAGTTGAGGGAGGGATGATTACTAGGTAGAACCATGAATACGGAGTACATGGGTATTTAGGACGCGAGCAAAAGGCGGCATCCATGGAAAGTGGAGGGCGGGAGAGTTACGTCCCTGGCAGCCTGGGTGAAAGAAGCTATTGAGCTACGACCAATCTGTAGAGCATGCCCGGTTTAAAGCTCCGACCCTTGGGTTGGGGGCCTGGCACGCGAATAATCCCACTCCAGATATTCATTTGCAGATTTGCAGAGTTGCGGCGGCACCGTGAAAGCTCGTGGCAGGCATACCGCCTAGGTAGTCGTTATAGCTAACTACAAGTACGGAGTACTACTAGGCAACTACTCCGTAGCCTGGCAGCAATCAATCGATCAATCAATCTTTTAGGGGGGGCACGGTCCGGTCCTGAGCGTGATATAGCGCTAACAAGTTGACATTTCAGGAGAGTAGAAGCTAAGTAGTAGTTGGAGGGAAGTGTCGCTGTCAATTGGCCAGTGCTTTTCTTATGGGTAAGGCGAACGCTTCAGAGCTTAGCGTTGCAGTAGTCATTTCCTACTCCGGCTCTCTCAGCGACTTGCTAATAACTCGTTAGAATCCAAAGAAAATCTCGCCGACGAGCTCGAAATGCCTGCGTGCGTGCTTTGGTCGTCAAAAGTTGATTGCTTGTACCAATGAACGGGTGAGACATGGGAGCTGTCAAAGATGGAGCAGTAGGGAGTACAGGATACATACAGACGGAGTAGGAGACTAGGTAGTAGTGTCTCTGAACAAGAGAAGTGAGTGAGGGGTTGTGTGTGTGTTATGCCAAGCCATACTCATATCCGTCAATAATAAGTTGCTATAAAACTTTTCGTAATTCCAGACCTGGAATTCCTCTTCCATCACCGCCAGTTGCGAAACATCATTGATGAGGAGAAAGAGATTGGCCTTGGGAAGGAAAAAAACCAAGACACCCCCACATCCCACTGTCTTTCCCATCTCTCTTGCCGTTGTCGCCCGTTGATAATTGCATGATTCACATTGCCCGCACAACGGTATATCATTCCGGTTATGTCTCAAAGCTTGAACTTGTATGTAAAACGGTTTTTTTTTACCCCTGATCAAACGGCTACCGAAGCTGGACCGAATGAAGAAACTTGGAAAGATTTTGTCAGTGCTCGACTCAACCTCCTATATGGAGGTGCAGTTCTCATCGTGAAAATGCAATTTGAATATAAAAAAAAGGAAGAAGAAAGTAACTCCGCAGAAATAGATCCCTAACAAGATTATGTACATCTCTGTGTGTGTGTACATAAAGACAGACAGGCACTCGCTTCAAAGGCTTAGATCTCTACAGCACCAGCAACCGCCGTGGCTCCTTACGGCCAGGTGCCGCCTTAGATGGCAGGGCATGCTTACGAAACCCAGTGCTTGGCATCCAAGGTGGGCCTGCACAGAGAGAGAAGAGTGGGGCGGTTGCTCCCCTACTGGCTAGCTCCGCTAAGCATGCGCATAAAGTGGGTAACTGGTATCCACTATCCACCCACGCCTGGCAGCCATGACCTCTACTTTCGGAGAGAGCACCTGCACATGGCTTGCGACTTTGGGCGACTATCTCTTTCCCAGACTTCTTTGATGGGGGTTGCACATCGTCAACGGCCTGAAGTGGGAAATGCTTGCTACCACCACAGGACCCCTTGTGTGTGTGTGCTGTGAATTGAGGGAGTAGTAATCACAAAATCACATAGCTAAATCTTTTCCTAGCAATTTCAAAGTACGGAGTATTTGTAAGTAGATGGCTGGCTGGCTGATTTCTTACGCTGGCCTGCTCTCCTCCAAGGTTGTTGTAGTCGACTCGCAAGTTTGGGGTCCCGACTTCCCAAGTTCAAGTCCAAGTTCAAAGCTCCAGTTCAAGGGTCGTCTGTGTGCTCTCCACACCTCTTTCCCTAAGCCCGGTCCACCGGCCCCCCGTCCGCACTTGCTTCGGTTCTTGTTATCACATCATAAGGTAAGCTGCTCCCTGTCTCCCGGATGCGCCTACAATCATCACCTCACCTCCTCCGGCTGGTGTCTTCTCGTTACTGCTCTTTTTTACGTCTTCCCAACTCTCACCTTGGCCATTGGCCTCCTACGTCGGTTCTATCTGATACACGAAACACCGGCCGCATCCAGCTTGACCCTCTTTTCGTGCGCCGCCAAGTATATCATGTAGTGAGCCATCGCAAACACCTTTCTGCAGCTCATGTATTACCACGCATAATTACAACATCGTTTCACACCCCCCCTCCTCCCTCTCCCCCGTCGAGACCGCACCGTCTTTGTTCAGTGAGCATGAACTGTATCTATCTCTTGCCAACTTCGACATCGACGACCCGAAGCTCCGTAAGGAGCAATGTATAACGGACAGCCTCCTCTTCACTCTGAGCAGAATGTCCGATCGTTCAATTATTCCGATTCAAGCGCCAACATGGACATGTCCCAGTTCGGCCACTACAACTATCCCTTCCAAGGTCTTCCTGATCACAATGGCTTCATGACCCTGCCCGGCCAGAGTGGTGATACTCATTTCAACCTGCAACACAACGGTGCCTTTCCTAATGACCCAGCCGTAACTTCTGGCCCTCCGGTTTCTGAACCACTCGTCTCTAGCAACGTCCCCAGGGCAATCTTGGATGCCGGAGTTGCCGGTCAACATTCTAGCCTGGCTGGTTCGGATGATGGCACGCATCAGTCACCGCCGGTCGCCGACCCCCTCGACGACCCGGCGGCTGATGAGTTCGAGCTATCTGATAACCGGAATCGAGGTGATGGGACGGATTTGGGTAACAAGGCAAAGGACAAGGAGACGGATGCTACACCTTCCTGGAGTGAGCTGAAAACGAAAGCTGGAAAAGAGCGGAAGCGACTGCCCCTTGCCTGCATCTCGTGTCGTCGCAAGAAGATTCGTTGTTCTGGTGAGAAGCCGGCCTGCAAGCATTGTTTGCGCTCGCGCATCCCCTGCGTCTACAAGGTCACCGCGCGCAAGGCTGCTCCTAGGACGGACTACATGGCCATGCTCGATAAAAGACTAAAGCGCATGGAGGAGCGTATCATCAAAGTCATTCCCAGTTCCGACCAAACTGCGACGTCAACCGTTACACGGGCGGTGGTCAAGCCTGCCATCCCTGGCTCACTTACCGGCGGGAGAGTATCATCGAGAAAGAGAGGCGCCGATGAAGCTTTCGGATCAAGTCAGCTAGAGGCTTGGGCCAAGGCCCCGATCAAGACAAAGCTGGACCCTGCCGGGGGCAAGTCAACAATGCTAAAAGCCCCCGAGGACGAGGAGGACGAGCTATTCAAGGAAGGCATCGATGCTCTTCCTAAAAAAGACATTCAGGAACACCTGGCCGATGTGTTCTTCGACAACGTATACGGGCAGGCTTATCATCTACTCCACAAACCGAGCTACATGCGCAAACTCAAGTAAGTCATCTCATTCCCAACGCCAATCAAATTACTGATTGCCTCAGGAACGGCGCCCTGCCGCCTGTTCTTGTCCTCTCTGTCTGCGCAGTAGCAGCCCGGTTTGCCGCCAATCCCAAGCTCGATTCCCCCACTCGCCAATTCCTTCGTGGCGAGGAATGGGCATCGCACGCTCGGGATATTTGCACAAGAAGATACGAGTGGCCGAATATTACAATCCTAACGTGTCTTCTCATCCTCGGACTTCACGAATTTGGGACTTGCCAAGGTGGTCGTAGTTGGGCATTGGGAGGTCAAGCTATTAGGATGGCTTTTGCCCTCCAACTACACAAAGACTTGGAGTACGATCCGCTGGTCAAGGCCGGGAAACAAAAGCTAAGCTTTATCGATCGCGAAATTCGCCGAAGAATCATGTGGGCCTGTTTCCTCATGGACAGATTCAACTCTTCAGGGGCCGACCGACCGATGTTCATAAAGGAGGAGACAATCAGCATTCCACTTCCTGTCAAAGAGAGGTTTTTCCAGCTGGATATGCCTGCTCCAACAGAAACAATCGATGGAAAGGTTTTGCCGGGCATGGAGGGCGAGAATGGCGTTGCTGCCAACCCACGCGACAATATGGGTGTCGCGGCGTTCATGGTGCGCGTAATCTCACTATGGGGACGCATCGTTTCCTATGTTAACCATGGAGGACTAAATCGAGAAGCCCAACCGACGTGGAACTCGGTGTCTGAGTTGGGAAGACTGCTGAAGGAAGCCGAAGAATTTCCAACTTCACTCCCTAAGAGTATGCAGTATTCGGCTGACAATCTGAGTCTGCACAGTACTGAGAATATTGCAAACCAGTTCTTGCTACTGCACATTGCAATTCAGCACAACATATTGTTCCTGAACCGAGCTGCTGCCTCTCTGACGGAGCAGGATGGCACCGCACGAACGACCCAGTTCGTCAACCGCGCGCAGGAAAAGTCCCTGGAGGCGGCCAATAGGATTTCCGACTATTTCAGAGAAGCAGAGGGCTCGAGGCACGTTATATCGGCACCTTTTGCAGGCTACTGCGCGTTTACATCTGCGACCGTCCACATCCAAGCCATGTTCTCACGAGACGCGAGTCAAAAAGCTACTGCCGAGGCGAACTCTGGGGTCAACATCAAGTACTTACGGAAGATGATGAAGTACTGGGGTACATTCCATTTGCTGGTGGAGAATATTAAAACCCTTTACCGGGAGGCTATGGATGGTACTCGATCTGGCGGCCAGTTTGAGGGGGGTGAATTAAAGCAGCCGCTTTTCCAGTACGGAGACTGGTTTGATCGCTATCCTCATGGTATATCTGATGCTGAGTTTATGGATCCGCAGAAGAAGAAGGATAAAGTGGCAGACGGAGTGCTGGAACAGAAACCAGAGCTGCACACCGTTGAAGAATACTTTACCGCACTCTCTTCACCGGGTAGGGAGAAGCAAGCAAATCCTTCTAAAGGACCGGCTGTGGCGAAGAGGAGGGCTTCTACGAAGCGAGCTAGTGTCAGTGGTGCTAAAGGGGCACAGCAGACTCAGCAAACCCAGCAGGCCGGATCACCTGCTTCTCATCAAGCTGGGCAGGTTTCTAATGAAACTGCTGGGCCTCCAGCTGCACAGCGCCGCCGAGTTTCTGCGGCTCAAGGTGCTTCCGCAGGAGGACCAGCCAGTTTGACCAGCCTCACTATTCCACATACCCAAGGTGGCTCTTTTGATGCAATGACGCCGATCAGCCCTCTCACAGCAAACCAATATGGCCAGAGTCAGGGGCAGCCTGCCTTTTACCAGTCAGATTTGCTTGCCATGAATCTCGCTCGTCACCAACAAGACGCCTTGATGCAGACAATGGGTCGCCAGATGCTGCTTGGGAGTTACTCGATGGAGCACAACAATATGGGAGGCGGCCAGGGCATGATGGATGGTGTTCCGGGCTGGAGCGGTGTTGGCACGCCAGGGACGCAGTCGGATGGCAGCGGGCCTCGCGCAGCTAGTCAGGGGCACATGAGCGGAGTGGATCCTAATCTCAGCGGTGAGGCCGGTTCAGCCGCATGGCTGATGCCTTTCGAGATGGCCCACGCAGAGATGGGCATGGATATGAGTACGGGACCAAACAGCGTGGACCCTTACGCCGGCATGTTTACCAACAGCGGAATGTCGACGCCGAATCCATTGGGAGGTCTCCGCCACGGCCACTGAATTTCGGACGAGGCGAGACGACTTTATTCGGAAGCATCAAGTCATCTGACAAGTCATTTGACGCAACACCTTATTTTCAAGCATTTATCTTTTTTCTATGTTGGGCATGTAAAACGAAATTCTTACTAGCAGGGAGGGCACCGTTTTGTTTATATTGATACCACTTGAGAGTTTGGAAAGGCGAATCGAAACGTTGATTCAGAAGACGCTAAAACTATGCTCAATATGATGCATGTGCCTATACGACACTAGAAATGCAATAATTTTATAATGTTATAATTCTCTTGAGTCTTCAAGTCCCTTGGTTTGACATGCCACTAAGCTGCGGTCTATAATGTGTTGTTGATGCGTGAAAACCACGCAACACTTTGGGATGTTTAACGTGTATACAGACAAGGGACGAGTGTTGGCTACAGCTTCATGGCGATGATTAAATAAGGCCGGTTATGTACTCGTTCAAATACTGGTATGCGAACTACTTTGCGCTGCCACGTTTACTCATTACGAGCTTTTCTCTAGTTAATACTCGTGGCCTCTACTCTTCCGTATGCGACGCTTGCCATCTTGTCTCGTCGAATATTGCTCTACAGGGACATATTTTCAATTGGTATTAGAGTATGAACAATAAAATATTTCCTTTTGCTGCTAAACGATATCTACTGCATAGCCGCTCAAACTTTTACCTGCTGGTGCTACTGCTACTGCTACTAAGTAACATACTGACCACTTTACTACAGTTATGTAAGGAAGGCGGGTTAAGAATCTTAGCAGCAGCAGCAGCTACTGAACGCCAATCAACCATAGTCGAACATGATCTAAGTCTGGCGAACATTAATCGTGTTGATGCTCTCTCGGTGATGTGTAAATACGTCATGCTTCCACAACGTCATCGCCACCGCAGTGTTAGTCCCCGCCTCAACTACACTGAAAGCAAGCTCTCAAGGGAGGGAAAAAAAGAAATCTTTCTTATAAGAGATTAAACAGGTCTCGTTTTCCCGCATTCAAACTAAAAAATCGCACGTAATATCATACTCTAATTTCAATTAACCAGCTTTCAAACTTCAACTTCAATTAAGATCCTTTATACACCAAAGCCAAAAAAAAAAGAGAGCTATACCTCATACCCTACCTTAAAAAACAGCTAAAAAAAAAAAAAAAATACAACAACAAAAAAAATGTCTCGCATAGTAGAAGACGTCAAGGCCGGCATCAAGGGCATCCAAGGCGCCGGCGAGGTGATCCGCGGCGAGGCCATGGAAGCCACGGACAAGGCCTTTGAAAAGAAAAACGAACGTCACCCTGCCGACGTGGCGTCGCAGGCGGAGAAGAAGGCCATCTCGGAAAAGGGGAAGCAGGACATTAGGGGCATGGACGAGATGCTCGCGCGGAGGGAGTGGGAGAAGAAGTCTGTCCCGCGTGGTACTGCCGCTACTGCTCCTGCTCAAGCTCCTGGCGTTGCGGTGCCGCCGGCCGGGGGCGAGAACCTGGAACATCATCATCCTACAGAGGGTGTTTATCAGCGTGGTGCTGAGGGTGGATCGCGGGGTCACGGTGACGAGGGGGAGGGTTTGCGTACTTCTCAGCCTGGTTGTATGATGTCTAGCACGGATGTTCCCCCGCTGTCCAGCAGGCATGGTCAGCCTGCCATGACTTCTCACGACGACCCTGTTCATCATGGTGAGGCTGTTCATCATGGGACTGCCCCTGGCACCGCTAGGTCGGCCGGGGGACTGTCTCAAGATCCTGGTGTCAATCCTCCCCCTCAGCCTCGCTATGCATAAATTCGACCTCCCGTCACTTACTGTAGGGGGGTGAGGGGGAGGCACTCGGTGCCAAAACTACACTGGACTTATTTGGCCGTACGAAATATTTAGGTGCAATACTGGGTCGGAATATTCTGTCCATGGCTTAGAGGGGGAATATGGAAATTTCGAAAGCTAGGCAAGACGGAAATAGTAATGTTGGGACAAATCGAGAGAGAGAGAGGTTTGATTGACGGAGATGTTGCAGACTTTTCTTTTGTTTGATTAGGTGTGTCATGTTTATGAGCTTATGAGATGGGATTAGGGAGTTACTGGGAGGGATGACGGTTGAAGTGAGAGAATGCCACCAATGTTTTTTTTTTACTTAGTGATAATGCTTTCCAAGTATTGAGTGTCTGTTCTGTTTCTTGGTCAAATCTCTACGTTCCTGGCTCAACTCACTTAGCATGTTGGTGATCAACTGTTGGTGATTCTATAGTTGGGCACAGTACCTCGTCAACTCAAGTTAAAGCTCTCTTGGTACGATGCTGCAAACGGATCATTATTGTGATATGAATGTATAAAAGGTAGGTAATACTAGATAATTTGGTATATCCCCAACAGACCCTATGCCTCAACGGCCTTTGCCTTCCCTTTCCCCTTTGACCTCTTTCTCTTCTTCTTACTCCTCTCCCCATCGACGACGTTCCCATCATTCGCATCAACAATCTTCGTCTTGCCCGCGCCTCCTGCCTCGTAAGCCGCCTGGTCCTCCTTGGTGACGAACCTCTCGAAGCCATAATCAGGGCCCTCGCGCTCGTACTCCGTGCCAAAGTGGTCACGCCGCCACTGCCTCAGCCTAGCCTTCTTGCCCAGTCTCTTCTTGTCCCGGCGTTTCTTCTCCGGGTCCCTGAAGCTGGCGAGCTTCTTGAGGCCTGCGAATTCGTTGAGCGCGCTGTCGGAGGGCGCGAGCAGAATGTCGCGGGGCGTCATGCCGAACGACTGCGGCGAAGTTTCGCGATAGCGGAAAACTGGGCCATCGGGCTCGGAGACAAGAGCATCGTGGGCATTCAAGTTGAGGTTCTTGTCAACAATGGCTTCGAGCTTCTTGCGTGTTTGACGGGCGGATTTCTGGGACTCTAGACGGGCCCGTTTGTGATCTGACGTTTTGCGCTTCTTGGACGGGCGTGATTCGTCATCCTCGTCTTCATCCTCGTCGCCATTCTCATCGCCATTCTGCGCTTGCTCATCATCCGTCAAGGCTATACCTGCAGCGGCGGTGGTGTCGTCAAAGTCGGGGATGATGTCTTTGATGTCAATGTCGTCGTCCCACTTTGGCTTCTTCACGCGCTTCTTCTTGCCCTCGCCATCCTCATCCCCGGAGCCGTTGCCCATATCTTCCTTTTGGGCGTAGTAGTCATCTCCGAAGCGCCTGTTCATCTCCTCCTCCCACTTATCATTGTCCCACGCGTCGTCCAGGAACTTCATCCAGTCCTCATCCCTGAGGTCCGTGCCTGCCGCGCCGGCGGCCTGCTTGATCTTCTTAAGCTTCTCCTCGGCCTCCTCCAATTTAAGCTTCCGTAGACGGGCCTTCTCCTCCTTTCGCTCGCGCCTTTCCGCTTCCTTGCGCTCCTTCTCGGCCTCACGCTTCCGTTGGCGGGCGCCCTTTTCCTCACGACGTACAGACCGAGAGTTGGCGAGGTCTCGAGAGTATGATTGGAGGACCTCGTTGCTCTTCTCCGGGTCCTCGAAGCGTAGGTTGTATGCTTGCTCGAACTCGTCTGCTCGGTTGTCTTCCTCATCGTCGTCTGAGTCGAATGCTTTCCACTTCGACTCCTCCTCTGGAACCCAAGCCCTAGCGGCCATGAAATTTGATAAGAATCCTTCGGGGTCTTTGTCCGCCTGTGTTATGTCAATTTCAGTCACCTTGACGGCTGGTGCTCTCGAAGGATGAACGCCGTCCGGACCAGCCTTGGCTGGCTCCTTGGGCTTTATAAAGTCATCATCGTCGCTATCGGATTCTCCGCCAGACTTTGCGCCATGCATCTCTGTTACAATCGACTTCTTCAATGCTTCCTGCTCTTGGGCGAAAGTCTTGGGAGCAGAATCATCCTCATCGTCTGATGCGCCGACATCGCCCCTCATGAACTTCTCGCGGTGGTAGTCTTGCAGGTAGACTGGCTTTTCCTTCTTCTCCCGCTGCGGAATGCCCTCTTTGTCTTCGGCCTTGTAGAAAGTAACCTCCTTGTCGTATACTCGAGGGTCTTTGGTTCTGATGGCTTGCAATGTGGCGGATATTTGAGCATCGAGAGCCTCTGTGGCTAGGAAGCCTTCTTCGTCTTCGGTCTCGTCCGAGGATGATTCGTCGTCTCCATTTTTGGGATCATTCTTGTATTTTTCTTCTACTATACAGCCAATTAGCCAACAGAATCCTCACGAGAGTCGCATAACATGTTCTTACATCGGTGCCTCTCTTCTCTTTTCTTGTTGTACTCGAATCGACGGGCATATTCTTGGTTTACCTTGAAATCGCCAGATCCAGTGGCAGCCCCTCCGTCTTCCGAATCGGAGCCGCTGTCATCGAAAAGCTTGCGCTTTGATTGATTGCTCGAGCTTGCCTCTGCAGTAGTAGGCGCCATGCTGAGCCGTTGAATTTTCGAAGAGGTTGCGTGTCGAGAATTGGTGTGATTCCCAGTAACGGCGTAAGTGGTATAAAGTAAGTGGTACAAACGTTATCGCAACTTTTCCAAACTTTTTGGCGGGTCTTCCTTCACAAGCTCTGCTTTTTTTTTTTTCTGCCGCCGTCAGGAGCCTGTAAATTTTGGCGGGGAGTTTGGCGGTCGGCAACAGCGTTATTCCGCAGAAGTTCCGCGAGGCAGGTACGACTACGGAGTACATGTACGTACACTGGCGCCACAATGCCCCGCCTTTCTACATCAATGGCCACCAGTGTGGCTTTGCATGTTTGCTGCTGACAGACGATGGCACATCAGGGTGCTTGTGTGTGCTGTGTGCTGTGTGCTGTGTGCTGAGTGGCTGACAGACGGGAGAAGTGTTGAGCAACTTCGTCATCAGCGCAGCGCTTCGTCTTCCCGAACAATCTTTCTTTTCGAGCTTATAATCTTTCCACCATCCCTTGCTTATTTGGCAGCCTAAGACAATTTTCCAAGAATCCTTCATCATCACACAGATCCGCTCTTCCACCACATTGCATCGCTTCAGCCTTCTGTAGCCAGTCATTCGCACTACGTCGACCGTCGCAAGGCAACGAGCCACTCCCGGCCACCACATCCGAAAAACGTATACCTCTATATCCGGCCCTATCCCTACGTTGGCCATCGCAGTATCCCTCGGCGAGACATCTTATTATCGACATTATCAACATTAATTAGTACACAATGGCGGATGCGAATGCTCCCAAGCCTAGCAGCAGCGTAAAGCTAGTCCTGCTCGGTGAAGCTGCCGTCGGCAAGGTGAGAGATCCGCGGGAACGTTGCTAAACACCAATTCTAACAGCTCTCATAGTCCTCGCTTGTGCTGCGCTTCGTAAACAACGACTTCCAGGAGAACAAGGAGCCTACTATTGGTGGTGAGTACTGACCGCAACTCCGGGCATCAACCTCGATCTGAAGCATGGCTGATTACTCGCGCAGCTGCTTTCTTGACTCAAAAATGCAACCTCCCCTCGCGCACAATTAAATTTGAAATCTGGGATACCGCTGGCCAAGAACGATTCGCCTCCCTGGCCCCAATGTACTACCGTAATGCCCAAGCCGCCCTTGTCGTCTACGACCTCACGAAGCCGACATCGCTCGTCAAGGCCAAGCATTGGGTTGCTGAACTCCAGCGCCAGGCCTCCCCTGGGATCGTAATTGCTCTTGTTGGTAACAAGCTGGATTTGACAGGCGACGCTGCTCCCCGCGAGGACGATGGTGATGGCGACGCCGAGGAGGAATCAGGTGATATGCGCAAGGTATCGACGGAAGAAGCCAAGGCCTACGCCGAGGAAGAAAGTTTGCTATTCTTCGAGACCAGTGCAAAGACCGGACACAACGTTACCGAGGTCTTTACCGCCATTGCCAATGCCATCCCCGAGACGTCACTCAAGAGCGCACGCGGGCCTGGAGCGACTGGCACCGCAAGTAGGGCGGGTGAGGAGCAAAGGGTGAATCTCAACGGGCCCAGGGAGGGTGGAGCTGCCAAGGACAGCTGCGCGTGCTAACTGCGATACCTGCGGTGGTTTGTCTGCTTGAGTTTCTTTTTACTTTCTTCCCTAGTATTGCAGTTGGTCCCGCCTTTGTATCATGGCAGTTCGTCGGCAGAGGTTCATGGTATTGTAGAGGTGTAACCAGGAGTCTATATAGTGTTTTGGGAGTGGCCTTGCTTCAAGTATTCACCATATTTATACTACTTATTCCCGTGTTGAAAGAACATGACATGCTACAATAATCTGCATGTGTGATGGCTATAATAACAATTCACATTGTTCAATGTGATGTGTGAGAAACATGCCTACGGCAAGCACTAATGAAACTTGACTGAATGTCATTAATCACCATCCAAATATCATCCTAAAACTACCTAATAATTGAGCGCTTTCCTTTTTCTCTTGGCCTGAATTGCTGAGTTGAATTGCCCACGTGACAAGAGCGAACCCGCCTGCTGTTGAGCGGCGCTGAAGCGAGCGCCTGGTCTGGCGGCGAGCTTCTGGAAATCCACTTTTTTTTCTCTCTGGCTGATCGCGTTACGTCTGCAAACTCCTCATCCATCCAAGCCGGCGAATCTGCAGAAACTCAGGCTTGCAAACGACAGCCCATCATCATATCGAGCACGTCGCATGCGCAATTCCGTCGCGTGCTTGGTGCGGTTGCGATTCAGTGACCCTGCATATCGACCAGGCCTCCCGCCTACACCGAGATTATTATCTGCATATTTTCAGCTTCTCTCCATGCAGGCGCTTCGAGAAATTTAGAGCTGCTTTGTCGCCAAGATGGCTTCATCCATCACAGAGGCTCAGGTTGAGCTCATCAAGTAGGTCAAGTTCGGGTAGCCTTTTGATGCATGGAAAAGATGCTTACAATTTGTCACCGCAGCTCTCTCTCTCCCGATGACATCCCGATCAAGCTGCGTTGTGCCATCTGCAGCAAGCTTGCCGTGAATGCGTTTCGGTTGCCTTGTTGCGAACAGGCTATTTGCGAAAACTGTACGACCTTGAGCTTCGCTCCAATGCTCGTTATCTAACTGTACCATCCCTAGGCCATGCGAACCTACCTTCCTCATGTCCCGTGTGCGAGCATTCTCCGTTATCCGCCGAAGACTGCAACCCGAACAAGTCCCTGAGAACGACAATCAAGGTCTTTATTCGAACAGCAGAAAAGAAGAAGGAGGCGCAGCGGAACAAGGAAGCCAAAGAAACGCCTCCAGTGACCCCCATTGAGCCTGGCAAGCCTAATCTCCCGGACGCTGAAGCCTCTGTACCTGCACCCGCCACTGAAGAGCAGACGGAGGCTGCGACGGATGGGCCAGACGAGTCGGCAAAGACGGTGCCTCAAGCTCAGACAGTCGTACCAACAATAGTCCCGGCTGATGAACAAGTGGGTACTGTCACTTCTCTGTATCGTACGGGAGCTGACCCTTCTCAGGCCGAGGAGCCAGCGAGTGGTGAAGGAGAGGATCAGAACAAGATACAGCCTTCTACCGATGTAGTACCCGCGGCTGAGGGCCAGGGCGAGGCGCAAGCAGAGCAGAAGGAGTCTGCCGAGAACGAGAACAACGCAAATGACGAAGAAGCCGTTGAGGTTACTGAGGGCCAGGAGAATTACAACTCCGAGTCCGCTGTCGCCGGAGGTTTCGGGATGAACTTCCAAGGTACTGGCGACATGAATCAAATGCAAATGATGATGACCATGCAGAACGGCATGGGTTTTCCTATGATGGGTAAGTCTGCTCCTCCTCGGCTCTACTAATGTTCAGCCACTAACATGGCCACAGGCATGGGAATGGGCATGGACCCCATGGCGATGCAGAACATGTACATGAACGGCGGCTTTCAAGGCATGGGCATGAATGGCATGGGCGGCTTTGGAGGTGGATATGGCCAACAAGGCGGCTCCAATAATAACTGGAACAACGGACAGTCGTGGAATTTCGACCAGAATAATTACAATCAAAATGGTCCCGGCGCTATGAATGCGCCCGGTGATTTTGGGAACTTTAACTCTGGATTCCAGACAGGTTACAATCAAGGCAATTATGGTCATCAGTTCAGTGGTTACCATCGCGGCTACGGCCGTGGTCGAGGCCGCGGGCGAGGCTTCTACGGTGGTTACGGACGAGGGGGTTACAACAACCAGTATGGCGGTGGCTTTCAGAACAACTACCAGAACCAGTACCAGAACGCAGGCCAGTATTCACAGGCTGTTCAGGGCACGTATACCCAGAGCCTATCTGACCACACCGACGCGAAGCCTCTCGGGGAGGAGCAAAGTGCAGATGCTAAGGAGCCTCAAGAGGGCGCCGACAGCAACGTAAATGCAGAGCCGAATTCTAACACTGAAGGGGCAGGATCAAATGAGGGTCAAGGCAGTGAAGAAGCCGCCACCGCCGCCACTGCACCTTCTGATGATCAACCTGGTGCCATCCGCTCCGTGCTATCTGTTCCTGAAGTGCCCATCAATGCACCTACGGGGCCCAAGGCTATGCGCCAGGGTCTTCCTAACACTAGCTTACATCACTTGCGAGCCCGTGGTTTCCAGATTGGTGAAACAACCCAAGGACCACAGACGCCCCAGCATCAGCAACAGGATCATTCCGTGCACAGTCCCGCGCCGTCGAAGCCGCGTTCGCGAAGTAATTCCCCTGACTATGACCAGGAGAGGCGAGATCGTGACAGCGAGCGTCGCTCCAAGGACCACGACAGGAGGGACAGAGACGAAGAGGAGCGGGACCACCATCGTAGCCACGACGAGCCTCGGTCCAAATCGCAGAGCCCTGATCGAAGCCGTAGCAGGAGCCGTGGGCATAAGAGCTCGCGACGCAGCCGACGACAGCGCTCGCGTTCAGCAGACAAAGAAGAAGGACACGATGATGACTACCGAAGGAAGAAGCACAAGAGCCGCAGGCATCATGAGGATGATGACGAGTACTACTCCCGCAGGGAAGATAAGTATGCCGACAGATCCAGATCCGCTTCGCCAGAGGGCTCCAGGAGGTCCAGTCACCGAAGTAGCCGAAAGGATAGAGACTACGAGAAGCGACGCGATAGGGACAAGGATAAGGATAAGGATAAGGATAAGGACAAGGACAGGAGCAGCCGGCACAGAGATGACGACCGGAGAAAACACCGCTCCCATCGAGACCGCGACTACGAAGGCTCCTCATCTTCCCGTCGCCGCGAAAAGGAGCGCGACCGCGATAGAAGGGATCGCAAAGATCGTGAGAGATCGAACCGAGAGAAGGACGCTGACCGTGGCGGCAGCGTGAGCGGTAGTCGTAGACCCTCAGCGGATGGTTCCTCCACGCCTCAGGATTTCAAGCCACCATCTGGTCCACGCGGCTTTGACATCAAAGGCACCGGCGCCGCCAGCACCAACCACCGTCAGGCATCTACTCGAGCGAACAACCACGGCGGCAGCAGCGCGAAGCCGGTTCCTCTAACCAAAGATGTTCACACGTTGGAGCGCGAGGCACGAGACCGGGAGAGACTACTCAAGGAAGCACAGAGGCTTACAAGGCTTGGAGGCTTCTCGGCCGGGTCAAAGAGGGGCAGGGACGACGACGAGGGAGGCGGTAGGAAGAGTCGGAGGGCTAGTCGGAGAAGCGTGACTGTCGATGGGGATGATTGATTTGCTTCCCTTTTTCCCCCTTGATACTTATGCTGATGGACTATAATGAGAAGAAAGAAAAAAAGGAAAGGGGATACGGGTGGATACGACTATAGCTTGGGGTAGATGGAGTTTTTCTTTTCTGTTGCTGATGAGTATACTATTGGGCTGCATACCTTGCCTGATGTATAAGAGGCAGGTTATTTATTCGTTGGGGACCTGATTCCTGTGTAAAATACGAAAAACAAGCACGCCATGATTCAATTCTACAATATCAATCACAACCTTTGAACTTATTGCCTTGACTTGCCTATATCTTTATCGTGTCACACAAAGTGAGATGGGCTTGGAAAGAAAACGATGAGAATTGGACATGACTTCTTTCTTCTTTCTGTCAAAGGTTATCCTAATCGTCCATTTCCAGGCTGCTACAACATGAAAATCTATGTTAATCGTCCACCTCCTTTGCCTCCAACGCCGCTGACATGCAAATGCAAATCCTCAAAGTGATTCTAAAGATTCCCCCCCTCTTTTTTTCATAAGCTGCTTTCATCAAATGTTTGCCTCTTGTATATGCCCCTGCTTGGTTTTCTTGTCTTTTTTTCTCCTTTTTCTTCTTTTTTTTCCGGTTGTTCTCTAGTAGATTCCCTGCGTACGGTATTGGAACGTGTCATAACTTGGGGTATCTGTCAGTACAGTGCTTCACCTACGAAAGGGGGGAAATAGATAATATTAAAGGGACAAACTTACAGCCTCGTGTAGTAACTCCCAAAGGACTTGGCAATGAGGTCCGTCTCGACAAACTGCTCTGCTTCGTCGGCGCTGAGTTGTAATTGAAAGCGCTGGCGGAGAGTGTTGGTGGCGTGATTGACGCCGACTGAGAAGCATGGCATCTTTGAGTCGCGACCCATCATGGCGACGAGATCAATGATGTTATCTGCGCTGCGACGCAGGGCTATTGATGGTTAGCGTGCACATTACACTTGAACGAACTGCAACTATGACATACCTTGGAAGGCCTGCTTGCACAACCTCTTGTAATCCTCGTACTCGGGTGATCCAAGTCCTCCCAACACGTCGACATACTCATGCGTCAGCTTGAAAGGGGCGGCCTCGAAACCCACGGATCCCGGAGAATTGGAGAGCATGAAGCCAAAGTCGATGTGGATAATGTGCCCCTCGCTGTCGATGAGGACATTGCCATTATGACGGTCCTTGAGTTGCAGTATGTACGAGATGATGCTATACGCTGCCAACGAGCGCTTAAAGGCATCAACGCCGTCCTTGTGAGGTTGGCTGTCTGGGGGTCCAAAGGCTTTGATAAAATGATCCTTCAGCGTGGCGATACGATGTCTGGGGTTCGTCCCCGATTCGATAGAGGCCAGGGTCAGGCTGCGCTTCAGCGAGTGGAGCGATACGCCGTTCGTGATGGTCTCGATAAGACCCGAGGACTCTCCAGTGACCAGAATACGCATGAGCTTGACCCAGACGTCAACACCAGCGTCGACCCAGATCTTGTGGCAAACGTTGATGAGTTGGCACGCAAAGGCCTCTTGTCTCAAGTCGGCCCCCGTCTTGACAATAACACTGACAAGATCCCAGTTCTTCATCCAACCGTATGGCGAAGATTTGCGCACACGCTCCTTCTTAGCCTCCCACGCTTCGCCAAAAACAGCTGCGCTAGGGTCATCACGATCTCCGCGACGCTGGACACCACCAGTCTTGATATCATTCTCCATCCTTTCCCGGCCGGCGCTGGCGTAGATGGTTGAGTCTATTGGGGCATCATCCTCCAAGTCCGGGTTGCTCACTGTCGTTACGACCTCGGGTTTCGTCTTGGCCATGATGGTGTCAAAGGTCGGACCCTGGTCATCCGTATCGAATGTTGAATCTTCCAAGCTCTGCATGCTGGCGATGATTTTGGACCTAATGGCAGCTACCTCGTGTTTGGGGCGCTTGCCGCTCGTGGCATCAAGTTGAGCCAACATTTGCGACGCTGTGCGCATATGCGTGGCGAGGGCAGAGAAATCAGGCTGTTCGACCATCGAATGTCGCCCAGGTAGAGTCAACGTCATTCGGCGCCCAGGGCTGCTAGACCCGGAGTTGGACGCGCCGCCTGACGTCCGTGGTGTCATGGCATCAAGCGTTGTGGATGATGTCGTCGCTCCGCTCGATGATCTTTGGACGTTGTGAAGTTGCGGCGCCTGTTTTGGTGTAAACCTACCCGAGTCCTCTTCATCATCGAATGATTTTAGCAAAGGTGAGCTGCCGAGATCTCCAGAAGTCGGTTCAAATACGCTATCAATGACAGGCTCTGGAGCCGGCGTGGGCGCAACCCTAGGAAGTTCAGAAGACAAATCAAATAGTCGCTTTGTGCTGCCACCGCTTATCAGTTGTGCGAGGAGTCGCTGGTTGTCTGGCGTCTCAGGATCAAAGGTAAAGTCCTCCCGGAGAACTTCGGCCATCATGAGATATGGCACCTTTTCAGCACTGTTCAGTACAGTCGACTCAGCTGGGTTCAGTCGGACGATCCTATGGTGGTAGCTTTTACCGGGAGCGCCATCCATGAGGGTAGGTGGGCAAATGACTGGAACGTCAACTTCAGCTGGCAGATCCTGTGAGATGAGCGCCAGCTCTGCTCTCAGGGCGCTCATGCGTGCAGGTTTAGGCACAATAACCAGGCGGTTAGAGATGCCTTCTAGTGCGGTGAGAAATTGCGTTTGCGACCTGAAGTAGTTTTGCCTTAGTAATTTCACCTTTTGGTCCGTCGAAAGCTCATTGAGGTTAGCCATAGCTTTGGCATGATGATGAGAATGCCTCCTGTTGAGGCCATCGCCTGGATGGTTTGGAATGCCGGCAGAGACCGGGGTCGTCGGTCTTGTTTGTTGATGAGGCGAGGGTAGAGGCAAAGACGCCGAGCTTAACCGAGCCTCGAGGGATTTCATCTCAAAAGCCGAAGGCCTCGGGTTGGGAGACGTCGGCTTGGATTTGGGGCTTTCCCTAGACGAAGATGACTGTCCTCCGGTGCCCCGAGAGCTGCGTGGCCTTCCATCCAACCCATCAGCCGCGCTCGAACCCCTTCCGTCCTTGTCCTTTGCGCGTCTGGACCTTGACGAGCCTGCCGTCACGGTGTGCGCCCTCGTGGGTTTCCAGGTTTCCTTCTCTTTCGTCTGGAGCACCAGGTCGGCATCAGGCTGCGGCTTTCGGGCCTGTGCGACAGCTAGGGGACCAGCCCACCGGGGTATCATGGGAAGCGCAACGCTAGCAAGCACGAAGCTGGAGAGGACGGTGACGGGTAGGACATTTTCGCGAATCTTTTCCTGTCGAGCTTTGTCGCCGAGGCCGAAAACAATGTGCTGGACCTTGTTGTAGACCCTGCGGCATGTCTGGAAAGCACCAGTGTTGTGGTTCGAGGCGAGGTCGTGGAGGTAGGTCTGGAAGAGCCAGAAGGTCTAATAAGCGGCATCGTTAGCAACGTCACTCGCGCGGCCCCAGCACGGGTTGGAGAAGTAAGCTTCATACCAGTAGCGCAGCTGTGACGGATTCTTCGCATAGATCCAGCAGGAACTCCTCGAGTGCCATTGACTCATTGTCGACGCTGATTGCAAGGTGGCATAGCTGCGGTAGAAAGAACTCGATGTCCTCGTACGGGAACTGCCGCAGCTTGTTACAGAGGACATAGTGAATACCGACATGGTCCGCATACCGCCTGCCGATATGTATTAGCTATAGCTTTGCCCATTTATGTCCCGCAGCTTTACCGGGAGGTACGCACGAGAGGTATGAGACCGGGAGGAAAGGGTTCGAGTTGAAGACGTCGGACTCGAGGAATCGCTCAAGCAATCCCCACGACATTGGGTATGTTTATGCGGGGGGGGCAAGTCGGCTACGACCGCTGCTATTGCTGCTGCTGCTGCTGCTATTGCTGGTAGGGATGGCGGAAGGGCGGAGACGGCGGAGCAGCTTAAGCAGCGTCATCTATCATGCGGGGGAGAATCTCTCAAGGTCGAGGCCCGAGGGTGCGCATTGTCTTTTTCCTGAGGTGGGATTGGGTGAGGTTTCGAAAAGGCCGTTTCGCCTTGTGGTAATGGCCGGCCGGGGGAATTAGTGGAGGGAAGAGGGAAAGTGAGGAGGGTCAAAAAAAAGTATGAGCTGGCGCCGCCCAGCAGCGATGATTTGTTTTCTTTTTTTTAGCCAAGAGAGAGAGGGGGAGAGAGAGAGGGTAAGTAAAAGGAGGGTTAGCAGGGGCTTGTTTGATAAACCTCTAATGTGAGTGGTGACTTGTAGTTTGTAGTTGTAGTTGATTTGTCCAACTCGTGCCAATTCAATCGCAACCCATTCGAGCTTGGTTTGTCGGCGGGCGGCTTTAACAGGTACCGGAGCGGGCTCGGTGGTTCCAGGAGGAGGTCCCAGTGCTTATTACGGGGCTCTTGGATTACACAAGGTGTCCTCCAGCCATGACTTGCCCCACCACCTCGCTCTACTCCCAAGCATTGGAACAACGGCAGGTGTGTGTGTGTCGGATGAGATGGACTTTGCTATTCTTTCTTCCCGTCGCCATCCTGCTGTCCTACTCCGACCCTGAATGATCGACGTATATGTACATATGTATGTAAGCACAAAGGTCACCTTGAACCCCTTCGTCGCACCAACTCTCTACGAATATTTGGCAGACAGAAAGAATCTGACATAGATACACCCACATGTTTAGCTCAACAAGCCGGTTTATTTTGGCGCCGAGTAGGCCCCGAAGAGACGCACGTTTGTATCCAATACTATGCATGCCAATTGGGTAGGAATACAAGTATTTCTTATCCATTAATTTACCGAGCCCTACTAACCAATCGTATTTCCGTCCCCTAGAGCGTAAACATTTCGACAGCCTTGAGGGCCGCGAGGAGGTACGCAAACAACTATCTAACCGCCTCTATGATCTAATTCCATCGACATCATCCGACTGCAACTTTCGTTATTACTGCTGGGTAACCTGGGAGAAGAACTCTCGGACATCTTGCACATATTCAACTGGCATGTTCTGGGCCGGGAAGTGACCACCTTTCTCATGGGTTTTTAGGTATGTCACGTTGGCATAACGCTCCATCCAAGACAGAGGCTATGAACAATTAGTCAATATGAAGAACAAAGCACATTTGGAAACGGGGATGTAGACTTACAACGAGGTAAGTACCGGCGATCTCGCTGACTGGGCCATCGGGGTGACCCCATTGCGTTACGGCGGTAGGGATAGTCGTCATTGGATAATCCTGAGCACCGGGCTATGTAGTATTATCCTGGTGAGCATCTTTCTTCTTCATGAAGCCAATACGTTAATACTTGAGAGAAGATCAAACTTACGGCATAGGCCTCTCGGTACCACCTCATGTTGGTCCACGTCCCGGGAATCCAGAGCATCAGCGCGTTGGTGATGATCTCCTTCGAGGTGTACGCATAGCCGTCACTCACGGCGTGAACCAGATGCCACATCCACCCGGCAAAGCCGACGGGCGAGTCTCCCATGGCCTGTCCGATTGCCAGCGGCGCCTGGGACTGCACCGTAGCGTAGCTGGAGTGCTCGGCGAACCAGCCCTGGATCGCGTAGATGAAGCTGTTCTCCTCGGGGGTCGTCTGGTTGTTGGCGTAACGCTCGAGGTCCGTCTCGTTGGGCTGCATGATCCAGAAGTCGGTGAAGTGGCCAAGGACGCTCTCGGGTGCACCATGGACCAACCACATGGAAATCATCCATCCGTAATCGGTGCTTACGATGCCATAGGTCTCGTATCCCAGCTTCTTCATCAGGCTGTCGAAAACAAGACCCGTCTCGGCTGGGCCCAGGCCCGAGTATTCCGGGGAGGGGCTGAAGCCGGCCCCGGGCAGATCAGGGGCCACGACGTGGAAAGCAATATCAGAAGAACCCTCTGGAGACACGAGAGGCTGAACGACCTTGGACCACTCGATGTGGGTAGAAGGCCACCCGTGAAGCATGAGCAGAGGGATGGCGTCGGGGTTGTCTGAACGCTCGTGAATGAAGTGGAGCGGGACCTCGTGATCATAATCTTCGGGGCCTTGTACGGTGATGCCGTAGTGGGAGAAGTTGGCATTGATTTCGTCCTGTACCTCATACCAGCCGTAGGACTTTACCCAGTCCTTGGCCAGCGTAGTCATGACTTCGCGGGGAGGCCCTTCAATCCAACCCTTGTTGCTAACCTCGTCGTCCAGCAGATCGACCGATGGACGGTACCATTTGGCTTTGAGCATAATCTCTTCAACGAGAGACTCGTTAACATTAATGTCAAACGCGACTGGCTCAGAAGAACCATAAGGAAATTCAAAGTCGAGCGATCTGGCGCTGGCTACGGCCGGGATGGCGAGGCCATATCGAAGGAGCTGATGTGACTTCATGGCGATTGCGGCGTGTCTGGCAAGATATGTCGAGATTGTTCAAGGAAGAATCATTTTACTCAAGTGTCAGCAGCTAGGTTTCTTATACTTCCACCCGAGCGCAAAGGTGATTACGGCCTTCCATGTCGCAGCCATCGGTACGCCGGAATATTGCATCACTAATGGTCGCGGATATTAGTTTAGACGGACTTGTTTACCGGCCGAAGATGACCAAGACGTAAGTTTATGTAAACATGGTTTGCAAGGCAACTATGCGCGAGCTCGTGCCCATTGATGACTACTATCTATACTGAACCTATTCTATTCGTATAATTGCCAATCATAGACTACAACAAAGTTTAGTGCATATCAAGAAGAAGAAGAAGAAAGAAGAAAGAACTTTACTCCTAGATTGATACCTTGTATGTACAGTATCATAGGTTCAAAAACGAGCATATGGTGCGCAACTACAAGCCTTTGCATTTGAAGATTTATAAGAACCGGAGTTCGGGCTAAAGTGCGCCCTGCCAGATATGAGCACACCATTTTCCAAGTGTGGTTAATTTGACCTCGGCGCCCGACGAGTACGACGAGTTCGTTCCGCAGGTGCCTGCCTGGGTTTTGACAAGATATCAAGGTTATTGGTTATTCTAAGCTAGCGTCGGAAAAAGTTGCCAGTCAACACCCTGCTGATTCAGCGGGGAGGGTTCTGGGTCAGGGATCACATCCCAAAACGGCAAATGGTGTTATGTATAAGCCAAGCCTTGCCCCAGTTGGTTTGGCGGAGCCTACCCTGAGCATCACCAACATCTCGCCCATGATGGCGCATGAAATCTGGCACATGGAAAACCAGAAAGTATGTTCAGATCCATGAGTTGTTGATAATGAAAGCCGGATGGGTTTATAGGGCTCAAGTATATAAAGACGGGAATCCTCATCTCGAAATATAAACAAATTACCCTCAGAGTCACTCACAACTGATCCAATAAATCAACTCACTACACCCTCATCATTCTACACATTTTACTACACTAAACAGAAAAAATGCCTACCGTTCTTATCATCGGAGCTGGTCCCAATGTTGGAGAGGGTATTGCTCGCAAGTTCCTCGACGCCGGCTACACTGTAGCTTACGCCTCGCGATCTGGCAAGCTCCCATCCGAGTTCAAGAACTTCTTCCCCTTTGATGCCACCAAGCCCACGACCGTCCCGGACCTGTTCGCCAAAGTTCGCGAGCAAGTCGGCATCCCCAACGTCGTCGTTTACAATGGTAAGATGAATGAAAACAGCAGCGCTGGGCTGCATAGCAGGAGAGTTACCGGACAGTCGTCACTGACAAAAAGAGCCAGCCGCCGCCGCCAACAACCCTCCCGCCGAAGCGCCGCTCGAGACGCCCATCAACGACATGATCGACTACATGCAGGTCAACTCCGTCAGCCCGTGGGCAGCCGCCGCCGAGGCCATCAAGGGCTGGGCCGACCTCGGAGTTGAGGGCCTCGGCAAGGAGGGCGGCACCTTTATCCAAACGGGCAACATGCTCAACGACACCGTCGCGCCCTGCTTTGTGCCGTTGGGCATGGGCAAGAGCGCCGCCGCGCACTTTATCAAGAACCTCGCGTTGATTTCGTACCAGGACAAGCCGTACAAGTATGTTGCTGCTGCCGCTGCCGCTGTTGCTGTCGCTGTTTGCAAGTGTCTCACGTACTAACACTTGGAATAACGCAGGTTTTACTTTGCCGACGAACGCCACCCGGATGGCACTCCCATGTACACGGGAGTCAGTGGCTGGGCGCACGGCGACGCCTACCTCGAGCTGGCTCAGGATCCGAACCAGAGGCCCTGGCAATATACCTTTGTCAAGGACAAGGGATATGCCAAGTTTGACAAGGTCGACACCTCGAAGCCCCCCTCCATGTAAAGGGATGATGGCACCGATGGAATTGCCATGGGTTTGATCGGCTTCGGGCAGCTCCAGGCTCTGAAATCAGGCGGTCATAAATGCTAGCTTTACATATATATACATAGTATAAGTTGATAAGATGTACTCACTCGTTGTATGAAGCCAAGCTCAATCAGATTTCGCAAATCGTGTCATCGTACGTTATTGTGGCAGCGTCCCGCCCGAGATGAGAATTACGAATCGGATTTAAAAGCTTGCCATTGTGCGATAAGTCCTTCCATATCAGCATAGCGTTCATAGGGAGTTACCTATTACATGGCATAATTTGATGACGGCGTAAAGGGAGGAAGGAAGGAAGTGCCCCGCTTATAAATCACAAGCACAAGCTCAACACCTCCTTCCATCTCGAGCTCCTTCAGATTTCATTCTTTCATGAAACAAATTGCCCCTCCAAAAGAAAGAAAGAAAAAAAAAGAAAACCCAAAACATCCAAAACCATGGGAAAATCGGCAAATGATACAGCGTCGCCGTGGTCGGGCGCAGCAGGTACTAAATCGAGGACCTCAGCTCCAGTACAGTTTGTCAACATCAGTCATCCGGATGAGATCAGGCATCGGCGGAATCAGCATGTGATCAAGAGACAAGCGATGAAGGAGATTGGCATCTCGCGGAGAAAAGGCAACACCATGCAGGCCCGCAAAACCAAGCCGAGTGAATCGGCCGCGTCGGACATTGCTGCAGCAGCAGAGGTGCCCTCGCCGGATCAGGACTTGCCGTTGTATTCCGTGACTGATACGCGGGCAAGGAGGATGAAGGGGTTCTGTAAGCCGAACGCGGCCAAACGGCTCAAATCGCCAACTGACGTAAAACCAGTGCTCCGAGAACACTCGCCATTGTGCTACAAAGTACGCCAGGTCTGCTTCGCCATAGGTCTCACCGACGGAAGCGCCATGCATCTCGCCCTCGCGGAGACAGCCTTGTATCACCAAAACAGGATGGAGCCTCGTTCGGCAACCCGGGTAGAGAGTCGCTTGCTATATAGAGAGGACCCGCTAGCCCTAAACTACTACAATAGGAGCCTGGGACTGCTCTGCCAGCAGATACAGAAGTTCCCCAACTGCAACGCCACAGCCATATTTGGGATCATGCTTGGCCTCGCAAGTTACGATGTAGGCTTCTTCTTCTCCTTCTTCTCCCTGATGCATTTCCAGCCTTTTAGCTAACTGGGGGGGATTTTCCAAGTTGGTTGTTGGAAACCTTGAGCGGTGGAGTATGCACATGGCAGGATTGGAGAGAATGGTTCGAGAACAGGGCGGGCTGCAGGCGTTGGCATCGGACAATCTTTTGAAATCACTTCTCTGGTACGGCACACGATGGAAAAAACGCCACGCCAAAGTATTGCTAACTTGGCATCTTGCAGGGCCGACATCGCCGGGAGCGTGCTGCAGGGCCGCAGACCCCGATTCGACCTAGGCGTTGACGCCTTTTCCCCCTTCGTAGCTCCAGTATTCACGCCTCTCCTACATAGCACAACCGAGTGCCTAGGAAGAAGATCTGCGCGAGGAAAAGATCTCTCTGCCGTACTCGCATCGCTGTCCGCATTACCAGTGTTGTACGGTACAGAGGACCCGAGCAGTGGGGGCTCCGGGATGCGTTTCTGTTTCAACCTCGGACGCAGCGCCTTCCTTCTCCTTGGCCTCCCTCCCATCAATAGCGCAGATTGTCCCGAGGACGGAAACGCCCGCTCAGAAGAGCGCATGCACGAAGCGATCCGGCTGGCAATGTACATCTGGCTGATACGAGTGCTAGGCTTCCTCCCGGAAAGCAGCAATATCCTCCGCACGAGCGCGGCCCGCCTCTCGTACCTGCTGGGGCGGCATGCCTCGCGGTGGAGCGGGTTGGAAGAGCTGGAGCTTTGGGTCCTGATGGTCGCCATCCTGGGTGGGGGAAAGCAGTCCGAGAGGGAGGCGCTTGTTGAGCGGGCTTCTCTATTGATGGCTCATCTTGAGCTTGACGAGTACGGCGTCAAGGACGTCCTGGACGGAATTGCCTGGATCGATGATGCCTTTACAGAGAAAATAGTTACACTTCGGGCGTGGTGGCGTAAATAGGTGCGAAACTCAATCTGACCACGGTCGATGAGTCTCAACGGCATCTCAGATCTGGTCGAATAGGCATGGTGGGCCCTGAGGACGACGTGGCTACAGCCGACGATGCTTTTGTTCCCTAGGCGGGCTAGCCATGGACAGAACATTCAGACCCAATATGCACCCAAATATGCGGCCAAATAAGCCCGGTGTATTTTGGTACCGAGTTGGCGGGTAATGTAATCTCTAATCTCGAGGACCTTGAAAGGTCTGCGAATGTTCTAGAAGACATATCAAATCTCTGATATAGAAATCTAGTCAAGAGGCCTAGTGAGCATGATGAACAAAGAATGGCGCAAATACATTCATTACATCATCATATCCGACCTTCCGCCCATTGACATACAACATGAGCCTTATCAGCAAGACATTAGCGCACGTAATTTAGGGAAATGTGCTACAACTTTGCATGCGCCATTCGCATTACCGGTTCAGTTGACGTTTCTTATGTACAAGTCGTCCATTGCTAAAAAACAAAACTGCCTCATAACAGAGATCCTCAACGCCAACTCAATGCTTGCTCAGACCAAAACAACGCCTTAAACCTTTCCTTCATTTCTGCGTGACTTCGACATTCGCACCGTTGGTCATGAATGTATCATTTCACGTATCATACAACATACTTGATCTTTCGGCCTCTCTTCTTCTTCGGTGGTGGGGGCTCGTCCTCTTCAGTGTCCGATTCAGTTTTGGCCTTGGCCTTGCCACTTTCCTTGACACTTTCCTTTTCCTTTTCCTTTTCCTTTTCAACCTCAACTCGACTCACGATGTCACGTAAAAAGTCCCATTGATCGTCGGCTTCAACAACCTGCCTCAACATATGCGCCGAAACTTTCTTAGAGCCCCTCTCCTTGGCTATCTCGGCACTTTTTGAGACGAGTTGTACCATAAACAGCTCCAGAGCTTTACCGACAGCAATCGGAGTTTGTTGTGCAACCTTGCCAACCTCTTCGTCAGCCTGCATGATCCGCTTGATCCTAGCCGTCGGGAATTTGGTCTTGACAGGCGATGGCTCAAAAGGAGCCTCGGGCTCTGGCGGCGGGGATGACTCGAGGGCTGCGGCCGAGTTAGCCGCAGCCGCAGCCGCAGCCGCAGCTCTCCGCGGTGGCATATTTGCAAGGTCGAAATGCTCTGCCTCGATCACGGTCTTGGGCTCGAAAGGTTGGCCGGGATAGCGGTGCCCGGCTGGCTGTTGCTGGTCGTGGGGGTAATTAACCCAAGGTGGGCTGTGAGGAGCACCACTGGGAGCTGAATAGGTTTCGTGAAGAGGATAATGCGATGCTGGTGTTTGTGGATATGGGTGATGGCGCGAAGAGTCGAGCAAAGCCCAAGCAGGCTTTCGCTGCGGACCGAGGTGGTGATGTAGCGATTGCGATTGAGCTTGAATTGGAGGAGGCACGTATTTTTGCGCCGAGTACGAAGGGAGTGTGCTAGCAGGAGGGTGGTGCGAAGTTGGGGTCACGTAGTAATGGGAGTTGCGATCAGAAATTGGCGACTGATATTCTGCAGCGAGTAAATGCGTTGGGTGCTGTTGCTGCTCGTGGTATTGCGGCAGCTGGTCGTAATAGTGCAGGTGCGAGTTCTGTTCGAGGGGCATTGGCGGCGGAGCTGTAGTGGAGCCCGGGGCATTGAAGGACGAGAGGTCCGGGGATTTGGGTACGTAAGAAGCGCCGTCGGCTGACATCTTTATAGAACGCAGCGACCGCCTTTTTTCTTTGCGGTTAAAAAGGAAAAAGGAAAAAAAAAAAAAGAGGTTACCCACACGGGATATAAGGCGCGTTGATTGGTTGATCGGATAATCAGCCCTGGATCCGAATATGCAACCCAATCCCTCCCAAGTCTATTTCCCTCTTTGTCAGACGAAAGCTCGCCCGCTTCAAAATAGTAAAACGTTCGAGATACTGTGAAAAGAGTGGCGTGGTTCGAATTATAGCTGCGCTGTAGCTGCTGCTTTGATATGTGTCGGATAGGATGCGATGATCCTTGCGACGACCTTTCCTTTGTTGTTCCCGCCCTAGACAAGCGTCGCGATACAGAGGCCAAGGTCTGTTGTTGGTTGCAGCTGCTATGCTTGCGCTGCTAGACAAGGGATGACGCACTCGCACAATTTCTTGGTATTGCAGCTTTCGTGTGTGCGGCCGATACAGATTCCCCATGAACAAATATCTAACAGATGTACCGACGATGGCTTAGAGAATAAAGAATAACTCTTTGCATAGAATCAACACTAGGATGAAATCAAGGGTAAAGAAAATCCATCTATTCAAGGCTAGAACTATATCTAGCTTTTGCAAGAGGCTTCTCGCTTGATCCAACACCACGGATATTCTCTTGCATTCAGGGTATTCACACGATGGTTCCTTCTTACACACTCAGCTCTTTCTTCACTGTACTGCTGGCCTTCCACTTGCTTGGCAGGTACGACAGGAACAGTGAATGAAAGAAAGAAATGAAAATAGGAAGGATACGGATCGTTGAAAGTAAACGGTGGTTGCTGAATACAATTGAAATGAATTGAGAAACCAGATAATAGATAATATAAATAAAGATATCAGAACGTGATAATAGATATTCAACTGTATGATTGAATCACCAAGAAGCACACACCAAAAGGTAGCGTGCCGATTGGTTAAGATGCGGTATGATGAGCAAGGTTGTGCCGAGGACTTGGGCTTGAAGCTTGGGCTTGGTAGCTCCTGCCTGTGCTTGAGGAATGATTTAACCCCCCCTTCCCTCGAACGACATGAATGGGGAGGGGAACTCTGACCCGTTTATATGCGTGCGTATCGAGCCTTCCACGGTTGGACAGGGGGCGGCGCACTGTAGCGTAGTAGCGGCGCAAGGAGGAGGGGAAGGAAGGGCCACCCGACCATCAAGCCGCATCGGAAACTCCCACTGAACGAACGCGACAGCTGGCTGCCTTGATTGGCCAAAGCAGCTTTGCGTGTTCCCACACCTTTTCGCGTTCAGGAGACTTTTGACTACTTCTGTCGACGGAAGATCATGACGCGACTTGCGTGTGTGCACAGTCTCACAACTTTAGCGCCTCATCACCACGTAGTGCCGTTCTATCATTTCGTTTCTTATCGTCCACTTTCTCTTCTTTTCACTCACTTTGCTGTCATTTCACAATGCACCAACTCTCTCGTCCCGGATGACTGCATGACTGGCACTGCATGACTGGCGCTTAATAGGCTCCTATCTGCTTGGCCTGCATGCGTGTGTCCCTTGATTAGGCAGCCTGGGGCGGCAGACAGAACCGTTCCAGCCTCCGGCTTCAGTGTCTCAAAGCGCTATTCGATATTCATCAGAAAGTTTCAGCACTCTCAGTTACGCAACGCCAACTAAGAGCTCTCTGCTATATCTACTCCATCTTCGTACAGCCGTGCAAGGCCGCATGCTCACACTGTTTTGACCACGCGTACCGCTCGCGTACGGAACTACCAAATACCAGTAAGCAAGGCTCATTCAAATGCTGCACTGCACTGCCTCAGTCTCACAAATGATGATACCATATCTTGAGCTTTATAAACACGTGAGATGAGCCGGGTGTCTGACGAAGCCGAGCTCTGTCATTTTTGACAACTATGGTTTCCGATTCACCTAACGAAGGCTCATCCATGATAATTTACTTGATCTAATCTGAACGTTTATTGTTTTCCTTTCCGTGCCTTTTTTGAAGATGCCTTTTGTTCGGACCTTTTTCTGATCTCGCCAACTAGATGCTTCAGACCAGACAACCTTCTCTCAGCAGTGCTAGAGAGGAACAGCGACGCTACAGGCCAGGCATGTATTCCGCCATCGATCCTTGTAGCGCTCACTTCCATCCCTAGCTTCTCTTGGTGCTTGAGAAAGTCCTCAATGTCCGGTGCAAAGACCTCCTCTTCGCCATAGATGACGTACAGGCCACGTTCAGGAGCGGATGCCTTTGATAGCCCATCATCAGTGCAGTTGCCGGGAGATGCCGGATGTTGGTTAATCATGGCCCCAGCATATTCATGAGCATACTTCCACAGAGTGTACCGGTCCAAAAAGTCGATTTCGGAAGGACAATGTAGATGTGTCATCAGCGTAACCCAAGGTGAGATGAGCGTTGCCATTCGCGGCAGCCCCATGGCAGGAAGACCTGGGTCAGTCAACCCTCCACGAACCTGGGGACGAGCTCCCTTTTTCTTTTGATTTCCAACTTGGGCCCCGAGTTCTTGCAGCAGACTTAGGATTAGTGCACCACCAGCAGAATCACCCGCAACGCAAATTCTGGAGGAGTCCTTGACAGTATCCAATACGTGTCGATAACCTTGAACTGTCTCAAGGATCTGCTTGGGAAAGACATCATCCGGGACCAGAGTATAATCAAGCGCGAAGACTGCCGGGTTCTTGTACCCAGCTTCTACAAGTAGAGTGTGCCAAACCATTAGAAATTCAAGGTAGAAAAAGCACGAGCCCATAGCAAAACCACCACCTGCTAGGTGTCAGCCTCAAAAAAAGGAAAATGGCAGACAGAAGAAGGAGATGAAGAAAAGCGAAGGGTGCTCACCATGAACATAGTACAACACAAAGTCGGGCGGCTTCTCGGGGTTGTGTATGATCCAAACGCCTTCAAATTTACCCTTGCCCTGAGAGATGTTAACATCCTTGAACTTCGCAAGCCTCCACCACTACAATGAAACATACTTCACCATGAGAATACTCCTTCCAGTAAGTTGGGCATTTAAGATATCCATGTCTCAGCATGCGCCATTGCATAAAAGGTAGCGCGACATGCTTTGAGAAGAAGACGCGGCCGACGCCTGAGGGGACGTTGGCAAATGCATAACGCACGCAACGGACCACGAAGTCCTCAAACGCCGTTGAATCCCGAACAAACTTGGCTTGATGAGGTTCAGAGACAAAGTACCGGTCCCTGATGAAGCTGATAGGGAGTTGAAACACTGCAACGTGTATGTTAGAAAGTGGCAAACGGACACAAGTGCTCAAGAAGCATATAAGTTCGCGTACATAGGAACGGCAGTGTTTTGAACACGACGAGTGCGGTGCTGATGAGGCCGGCTTGAAGGAGGAGTTGAGGGGCTAGAAAGATGACAAAGACCATGCAGTCTATCAGACTGACGGGGCCTAAAATCATCGTGACGAGCAGTCGAGGTGTTGAGAAGCAATGCCGCTCATGGCACCTAATACTATGTAGATGAGAAGTTGTTTTGGACCAGGATCAGTGGTAATATGCGCTGAGCAACCTGTTGGATGCGCCGAGTTCAATTGTGATTGTCCAACATGTAAGAGAAAAACGAAAATGTTCTGCCGAATTGCAATTGAAAGTATGCGGCTCTTGAAAACCTATTGTCAAGGTGTAGGTAAAAGTTCACTGGTCATGATTTCGGTCAGATTTCGAGGTTGACAGGATCGATCGAGGCACAATATCTTTTATTATTTTAGGTGTTAAAAATTTCCGACCAGAAATCGTGACGTCTTACAGGGGTACGATAGCTCAGGATCGGTTTTGGCGCGATCTGACATGTGATGTAAAGGTACCAGGGTAGCATAGTTGTAGTATCTATCTCGCTTTTTGAAGAAATAGAGAGGATTTATTATTCCAAGCGCGTTGAGAAAATGCCGCCCAAGCATGCTTGTCGCACAATGCAAGGTGGGCATTTTTCTAATAAGGGATGGAGTTGGGTTGGTGGTTCCCCCTTCCCTCTCTGTGAGGAGTGACGGCTAAGATTTTAATTTCAAATACGTGTTCAGAAGGCATCTCGTGGCTCACAGACTTGTAACGCCCAGTATCTCGACTATCACCGCGATATTGACTCGTAAAAATAATATTCAGAAATAGAATAATTTGATTGTGAATGTGGTTCCCTTTTTTTCCCTTAATTCGAATAGGAAAATATTATTGCGTCGCCACGTGAGTCCATGTTTTTCTCAGGACATTTTTACAACGTAATGAGAATGTAGCAACGCTTGGTTGGGCTCGACGTGCGTTCTCGGCGAGACATTTCAGGAAAGCGGCACCCTCAACCCCTCTGGTGAATTGTGTAACGAACGGGCCGCATCTTTGAGGACATAAAAAATCAAAAGTGAAGCGCGAGCCAAACAGTTTAGAGGTTTGTGTTGGCTTCCGTCTTATTGTTTCCAACTCTCGATTGTAAGAAAAAAACATTGGAATTACCGCATTTGTTGTGTTCATCATCATCTGGGGGTTCAAGATGGGCGACATTCCGAAAGATGTCGAAGCAGTGGAAGAGCATCCATTTCCTCTCACCGACGTTGATAAATGGGTCTTGTCGCAGACAGATGAGGAATACCAAAAACATAGCTGGGAGGAGCTGAAGAGCATCGTTGGTATGCACAAGATAACATGATCTCCTCCTTCTTCCTCTCCCTCCATATCTACTAACATATCGATTGCCTTCTAGCCAACCATCGCCTGGATGTCCTCAAACGCAAACCCTCGGATCTCCGCAAGTACATGAAGTGGACGTCGAAAATCAAGGCTCAGTATGGCTCCATGTCAGCCTATATCCTCGCCAACCGCCTTCCCAAGGAATGGGGACAGCCACCTTTTACCCCCGCGTCGACCGTCCCCTTTGCCGATCCGGCAGACTACAAAGTCTTGCTCAATGACTGGCCTTACGGCATGGAGCCTGGCATCACTCACATTGTAGTGTGGACTCGCACTACGATCCCAACCGACGACGACAAAGGTGACTTGATCCCAGAAAGTCGCAAGCAGCTCGATGATTTTGTGCAGCGTTACTTCATCGATTCCTTGGGTCCTGGTGGGGAGGACAAAGTTATTTGGTTCAAAAATTGGGTTGCTTTGCAGAGCGTGCGAGCTCTCGAGCATTTCCACGTTCTAGTACGGGATGTCGATGACGACCAGCTGGAAAGATGGACAGGAGAGCGGCCTAGACAGCTTGGCCTCGAATAGAAGGAGAGAATAGATCAGATTAGATTAGATATCCCCTCAATCTAAGCACACAGACAGCGGTTAGAGCGCTCAAGCGGCCCTGCGGGATCGTCTGTTTCCCTGTGGTACGGGCTGCTCATCGCCTGCGCCAGCACCACCACCTCCTTGCAACATCTGCCTTCCCATGCCCAAAAGCCCCGAGCCCATGTACAGCCCGTACGCGGGGACTACGCTCCATAGCAGCCACCCCCAGTTACCAAAAATCATGACGCACACAAGAGACGCCCAAGTGACCCAAATCACATCAAACATGTACTCCGTCAAGCCTGGAGAAGCCAGGTCCTCGCCTGAACTCTTGAGGGCCTTGGTGGCCGGGTCATACTTGGGCCGGCCAGAGGACTCGAGCACATATTCGCAAATGAGGCTTGGTGCCGAGCACAAGCTGTATGCGAGCAGCGAGCGGGATCGCCAGGCGAAGTTGAAGGTGAGGAAGAGGATATGGACAATGGTTGAGCCCATGTGGAGGTTGTTGAGGGCGGCGATGTTGGCCTTGGCGCGGTCCTTTTTCGCCTTTTGAGCCATGTTGAAGTGTTTTGTGTGATGTGAAAGAGTGCCCGGCCTAAGTAGAAGAGATAAATTGTAATCAGAAGGAATATAAGATGTGAGAAACTTGTCAAGATGCGGTCGGTGGCAGTGTGAATTACTACGTAGCCACAAGTGTGGCGGGGCACTTTTCAGCACCACTTTTCGCAGGTGCAGGCTGCAGGTCCGTGTATTTTGTCACCCTTCTGGCGCCTACTGGTCAATGTTAATTGCAGGCCTGTTGCTGGGCAGGCGCGACTGACTGGACGCCCCCACAGACCAATCACGCAGGGGGCAAGCACCACAACAAATCGATCACTTGCTATTTCCCGACTTCTCCCAATATTTTGCTGACGAGATGTCTTCCCGCCATAGTGAATGCGAAACGGAACGCCGTTGTTGAAGGAGAACGACGTACGCGAAGAAGAAAAGACAGGCACTTTTTTGCTGACCCTTTTTTATGTCGATCGGTTTCGACGGCTCCCGGTACGCCACTTCACTTCTTCGAACGCCTGCCCCCGGAAGCCTCTCGTTAAATAGGGACCCACCCTCGACTCAGTTCACGTTCACGACAGCATCATTAGGTTGTTGGGCTCGATTGTTCACGTTTATTGTTTGACCGGTCGAATACCGCCCTGCCTCAGTGTTTTATTCCAGGACTTTAAAACCTTCGAGTATACGATTATCACCCCTCATAGGCGCCTCGATCCATATATATCGTTCGACGGTCCGACCAGCGACGACTTCATTGTTTTGTTGCACTATTTGCGATCCTCCTGAACGACGAGCCATTTTAGTCTTTTCCGTCTTTGCAGGAGTGGCCATCCGACCCTACCAGTCCCTAGCTTGCTTACGAAGTGAAGCTTCCAACGTGCGATATCATCATCAACTTCGGGCCGACTCTTCTCATGGCTAGGTGGCGTCAATAAGATCGAATCCTCCCCTCACCTCGACCTGTCCCTTCCACCCTGGTCGCTGTCGCCAAAGTACATCATGGCGCCGAACCCAGCAGCGACGGGTGGCCTGCTACGGCAGGTTATACACTACCATCTCGACAATGCCACGTTCGAGAACGCCCTCTTCTTCGCTGAGCGATACGTCGCCCAAGACCCAAAGTCTACCGAAGCAGCATACCTTATTTCTCTCATTCATCTCCGCCTCCGAGACTTTCGCTCCTCGTACGATGCCTCAAAACCTCTAGGATTTCGTGGAACGCATCTTGGTTGCGCTTGGGTATTCGCCCAAGCTTGCCTCGCTCTTGATCGTTTCAAGGATGGTATATCTGCCTTGGAGAAATCCAGGAACCTGTGGCCGCAGAAGACATCCATAGGAAAACATGACACGAACAAGCGCCCAGGCCTACCTGATGCGTCAAGTTTATCCTGTCTCCTCGGCAAGCTTTACCGCGGGCTCGATGACAAAAAGAAGGCCATCAGCTGCTTTGAGGAGGCACTAAAACAGAATCCTTTCATGTGGGACGCATTCACGATACTATGCGACATGGGCGTTACCCTGCGCGTACCGAACATCTTTAGATCTTCCGAGAGCTTAGCTCAAGCCTTCGACCAAGAAGTTCCCACGTCACCCAAGGAAAGCATCGGCAGCTATGCAACAAGCGAGTTGATGCCGAAAAAGTCTACGACCAGGCATGCCGCAGCGGAATGGGGCGCTGATCCATTCTCGGCGGCAGCAATAGCCGTAGCGCATACACCCGAGGTGAACATGTATATGGATCATCAGCCTACGGATTTCATGACCAAAGTTGAAGCAGCCCGTGTTCGCAATGGTGCTTCGAACACCAACCAGCCCAACCCGGACTCGATGGAAACCCCGCCAGCACCCCAACCAGCAGACGTTAATGTTCGCCATGTCCAGCCACACGAGCCGCCTCAAGCGCCTCCCCGCAGGACTAGGACGGCTCAGGTCATAGAGTCCGGCATAGATGCCCCCCCTCGTATGAATTACCGTCTAGGTGCCCGGAGGAATATGAAGGAAAGTGAAGCTGAACAACGACCAGGCATGGATATTGTGTACCAGGAGGCAGAGCCTGAGAAACCGAAGACGGGGATCCCAGGAGTTGGAGTAGAGCGGAAACGTACCGTGTCTGGCCACCCAGTACCCCGCACAACAAACCTAGACGAACCTGCAACGCGACGCAGTGCACGTCTCAACACTTACAAGCCTCCAACCAAGATCAGCTCGGGAGCTTCAGTGGCCGGTGTAGGTAGCGGGCGCGAGTTGAAGAAAGCTAGGCCCCAGATCTCGCGAATTGTACGACCTGGCTCAAGCGGCTCCAACGTCGGTAGAGTTGTCAGTGGGAACCGCAAACCTATCGAACCCGGCACCGAGGCGGACCATGGGGAGGTGTTGAGACCTAGGGAGAATCTTGTACAACAATCTCAAAAGTCTATCGAGCCTGAGTGTGTAAAGATCGAGGAGGCTCTGAAATGGAGCTTGGACCTGCTGAAGAAACTCGGAAGCGGGTATTATCACCTATCACGATACATGTGTGACGACGCCCTACAGGCGCTTGGAGGACTACCGGCCGTGCACCAGAGCACACCATGGGTGCTAGCGCAGATGGGTCGTGCTCACTATGAGCAGACAGCGTATCCTGAAGCCGAAAAGTTCTTCCGCAAGATGCGTACACAGGTACCGTCGCGTTTGGAGGATATGGAGCTCTACTCAACGGTACTATGGCACCTCAAGAAAGAGACGGACCTGTCATTCTTGGCTCATGAGTTGATAGAATCTGCTTGGCATTCACCTCAAGCGTGGTGCGCTGTTGGAAACGCGTGGTCACTGGCCCGTGATCCCGAGCAGGCACTACGGTGTTTCAAGCGGGCAACGCAGCTAGACTCCAAGTTCGCCTACGCGTTTACCTTGCAAGGGCACGAGCACGTTGCCAACGAAGAATACGACAAGGCATTGACAGCGTACCGTCACGCCATCGCGGCGGATAAACGTCATTACAATGCATACTATGGTATCGGAAGGGTGCAGGAGCGCCTCGGGGCATACGAGAAGGCGTACAGGCATTTCCAGATTGCTCTAACCATCAATCCTGGCAATGCAGTGCTTGTTTGCTGTATTGGTACTGTGATGGAGAAGCAGAAGCAGATCGTGGCTGCTCTACACGCTTACACACGGGCTGTAGACCTCGCACCGTGCGCTGCACAAACCCGATACAAGAAGGCGCGTGCCTTGCTGGCTGTTGGACAAATTGAGGCGGCGCAGAACGAGTTGATGATCTTGAAGGATCTAGCACCCGACGAGGGTACTGTGCACTTTCTGCTGGGAACTTTGTATAGGTCCATGCATGATAGACAGTCAGCAGTGCGACACTTTACGATTGCCCTTGCGTTGGATCCAAAGGTATGTACATGGCAATCAACTATTGAAACGTGTTCGCAGCTAACACAATCAAGGCCGGACCCAAGATCAAAGAGGCGATCGAGAGTTTCGAGGACGATGTACAGATGGACGACTCCATGATTGAATGAATGTCATGAGCGTGTTTAACTGGCACGCTTCTCTATATACCCCCTTTCCGTAATTTGAATTGGTGTCATTCGGTGTACTTGGATGCTACAGCGGAACCCGGTTTGGACTGGTGCAGGATAATACGGACTGTTTAATAGTAGAGCATGGAGGGGCATTGCAGGGTCTAAACAGAGGGTACATTTTTCCGGCGGGCAATGATGTTACGACATCATGTTGCATGGCGAGGCGTTTAGGGAGACTATTGCTTTTGTGCTTTGCAAGAAATCATTCATAGGCTACGAGGTCAAGCACTCGGTGCGTTTCGTGTGCTGGACTACTCATTTATGTCTAGTGTATCAATACCAGTATATGAGCATGCGATGATATCATATCAAGTGACAGCCGGTGCGCGTAAATAACACCAACGATACGAGATATGTTTTGATGTGAAAAGATGAATAGTTTAACTTGGAAGTGCTTCAGCAATGCCATGACGCTTATTGCTGTTGAACGGGGGCATCTCTCACAAACTGCCTAGAGCCAGAGGTAAGCCTGAGGTAGTTACCTGGCCCGAGCGAGTCTTGAGAGCGACGACTGTTACGACGCTAGAGAAAGGTACATTGCCCACCTCACGGTGCCCACTTGCCCTTCACCGTCCCACGCCCAGACCAGAAAACGGAGCCACGCGCCAAAACGGAGCATCCCATCTTCCTCCCATCCGACGCGTCGCAAACACGCTTTCCGTAACAGACCAACCAAAACTCTGGTAGCAAGCAGGTACACAGAAAGTCCCCACGTAGCTCGCATCTCCATCGAGAAAAACTCCGGAATAGGACTAGCGTATGAGGCGCATCTCGCATTATTTTGGCACTGCTTTTTTTCCTCCCTTTTTTTTTTTACTCACTTACTGATTTGCCGGGGGGTTGATGCTAGCGTGTTTTTTTTACTGATTGCGCGCACCTATTTATTGCCATACATTTAGAGGCTGTCATCCCACCCACTTCCTGGCTCTGGCCCCCTCTTTCCTCCCCGCTTCCGATAACTCTTTCACAACAAAAGCATCCCCCGATACGCCCAGCACGTCATTTCTTGCTCGCGCGCCTTTAAATAACTTGCATTAAAGTACCAAGTACCTTTCTTTAACACATCAATCAATCAATATGACTGGACGTAAGTTTTGATATACTTCTTTTCGATTGAATCGCGTCGTGCGTGTGATGGAAACGAAATACTGACGCGTTCTTCTTGGATAGGCGGCAAGGGCGGCAAGGGCCTCGGAAAGGGTGGTGCCAAGCGTCATCGCAAGATTTTGCGTGACAACATCCAGGGTATCACCAAGCCTGCTATCCGTCGTCTCGCTCGTCGTGGCGGTGTCAAGCGTATTTCTGCTAGTAAGTTTTTTTCTACTTCTTCTATCTATCGACGTTTTGGGGGCAGAGAGATTCCTAACGCGTGCTGCAGTGATCTACGAGGAGACTCGCTCCGTCCTCAAGACCTTCCTCGAGTCGGTTATCCGTGATGCCGTCACCTACACTGAGCACGCCAAGCGCAAGACCGTCACGTCTCTCGACGTTGTCTACGCTCTCAAGAGGCAGGGCCGCACCCTCTACGGTTTCGGTGGTTAAAGCGCGGTGGCTCTCGCTTGTTGTCTGTTTTTTTTACTTTGCTTCCTGATGTGATAAGGGATCATGGCGTTTTAGGGGGGAAGGGTTAAACTATATCTGGCGTCGAGGGAAGATGCCTGGAAATGGAACACAAACTGATTCACATACTATAACTCCGTACTCACACTCTTGATTATGATGTATGTGAATGTGTCAACCCCCCCGTAGTTTTTATACTTTGTAACAAGGCGCCTGACGACGCGCTTTGGATGATAAAAAAGACTTATTTCCTTATTTCTATGGATTATTGGCTCTAGTAGTAGTAAAAATCATGTGGTATCATAACAAACAACCCCCTCCCTTCTTATCCGCCGTCCTTTTCGTACGCAAGCATTTTACAGATACTTTCTCCCAGCGGCGGCAACCCTCGACCTGAAGACGGGGCTCCGCACCTCCATGTTGGCCTTGTAGAAAGGGTTCATGGTGGCCTTGACCCAGTTCTCGTACACCTCGGCGAAGAACATGCGGACGGCCTCCTCGGTCGCCGGGCTCGTCGGGTTGGCGCCAATGGCCGTGGACGAGCGACTCGAGCCGCCGGCCGAGGGGCCGGGCGTGACGGGGTGGTGCAGGAGGAGGAACTTTGCGTTGCCGGCGGTGACGAAGCAGGAGACGTAGTTGTCGAAGAACTTGTCGATGCACTTGAGGTACCTGCGCAGCTTTTTTGTTAGTAGGGGGCAGTTTTGCGACGCAAGCTAAGCTCCCCCCCTCCCCTCCGTATGATTTTCTCGAGGGGCAACAGAACAGGGGATGGAAAGAAAGGGGGCTTGGGTACATTTGACCGTGTGACCACTGCACTTCCTCGGCAATGTCCAGGCTCGAGTGCAGGACCAGTTGGTTCAGGTGCCGGACCTGGTCGGTGAAGCGGGATTGGCCGTCGCCGCCCTGCTTCGAGGTGCCGAACTCGTGCTCGAAGAGGGGGTTATCCTGGGTGCCGACGATGGCGAAGTAGTAACTCATCCTGCCGTTGTTTTCCGCATTTGGTGGGCTCTTCTTCTTTTCTGCGCGAACGAGCTTGCCTGATGGGAGCGTTTGAAATGGGGAGAGAGAGCTTGGGTGGGTTTGGGGAGTTTTGGTGATGTCTATAGAACGAACCCACGGGTGTTGTAGTTTATACTTAGTACGTAGCTTGAACCAAGTTTCCGCGCCGGACGGGCTCCTCCCCCCACTTTTTCGGCCATGTTCAAGTCTCCCAAAAAGTTGTCAAAACCAACATCATCAAACCCCGACGAAACCTCGAAACTCGCCCCCCTTTTGGCTTACGGAAAAACCGCTCACGGCCCGGACCTCGACGAACGACGACTGCGGACTGCAACAATGTTCGGCCCCTTCCGCATCACGAACCCTCTATCGGGTGGCCTTCTGTGGAAGGTACCCTGGCGCATGTCCCGCTTCCAGAAGCGCCGGCAAAGACTCCGTCTGAGGGCCGTCGACGACGTCGTGGCGACTGTAGACGCGGCGCTGTCGAGAAAGGGCCAGACCGTCGAGGCTGTCGAGCGGTGGAAGGCTGAGATGCCGAGCGAGGCCGAGATGCTGCCCAAGGACAAGTACACCATGTTCAACCGTTACGCCAGGAAGTATCGCAAGGGCATTCACAGTAAGTTTTTTTCTGCTTCTGCTCAGAGGGGAGGATGAGAGATTAGGAGGACCGTCTTATCTAACATGCAGCAGGGCTGCCGAAATGGACAAGAGTGTCGCAACGTATCAATCCTCCTGGTTACTAGACGACTTGTACGGATTTCGATTCAACACAGGAGGGCATTGCTATTTGAGCATACATCGAGAATATATTATCATCTCTCTCGTGGCAAGAGGCAAATGACGCTACCATTATTTTATGAACTTGGGAGATTGATTTCTCCATGTACAATATTCTGTTTCGACTTATGGATTGCAAAAGCATTGGAACAAGGGATGTCGAGATGGTATGATGATGGATGGGGGGCTTGACGTACTTGTACCTGTATATCATTGGGAGAATCTTGAGGGAAAAAGGGATAAACAAAAAAAGACATCTGGGTCATGAATATAAACTGGATAGAAAGGAACAGTATATGATGAACCAGTTCAAATGTGAATGCAAAGCCAGAATCAATTGTGCCTTTTTTTTTTTTTTAGAAAAATAAATAAAAAATTCAGTCCACAAAGGGTATCATTACGTCTATGTGTCAAAGTTTCTCTCACTTAATCTCGACTGACAAACTTGCCCTCCTCGTCATAGTCCTTCAGACGCTCTTCCTGTATAGCCCTGCCCAGGCCGCCCCTACCCTCGTCGTAGTCCTCGCGGTACTCGTCGCGCACCTGGCCGCCCGACTTGCCGCGGCCGTACTGCCTCCCCTCCTCGAATCCCGGGTCCAGGTCGGTGCGGACGATGCGCTCGTCGAGCTTGGTGCCGCCGACGTACTTCATGCAGTCGAGGGCGTCCTGGTGCGTGTAGTACTCGACGAAGCAGAAGCCGCAGGGGGTCTTGGTGAAGCGGTCGAGGCCCATGATGAGGCGCTTGATCTCACCGCACTTGGAGAAGAGCTCGTAGACTTGCTCTTCGGTGGTGTAGAAGGAGCTACATTTTTTTTTATCTCGCCGTTAGCATTGAGTGGAGGGGGACAGAAGGATTTGACATGGTCGCAAGAAAAGAAAGAAGGAAAGTTGTGACGTACAGGTTTCCGACGTATAGGGTCGTTGCGTTTGCTAAAGGGTCGGCCGGAGGCTCTTGCGACTCGTTGTTCTCATCCTCATCGCGGTCGCGTCTCCGCTTGTTCTGCGCCTACGTTAGCTTTTCGGTGTGTACTGCGTATGGCTTGGACCCCCGTTGGAAGGGATGAGGGAAAAAACGCACTCTGCTGCTGTAATACGCACTCGGTCTATCGAGGCGATCAACCGTGTTTCGCACGCCGCCGGGTCGCATGTTGGGGGAGCTGCCTCGAGCCGCTCAAGCTCGAAAAAAACCTGTTACTTCACTAGGCTAAGTGACGGAAGAGGTTTTTTTTCAGGACCGATTTCTGGTTATGGATTCGATACAGGGTCGCCGTTGCGCAGGTTGTTGTATTTAGTCAATTGGTTGGAAAGAAAAAAAAGTTGGTGGTTTCGCGAACTTTGACGTCAAAAGGAAGCTCTAGCCGCGCTCGCGCACCGACCGTGACCACTTGGGAGTTGCTGTGGGTTGGAGATGGATGGATCTGCAAGGGGCATGATAGACCACACCATCTATTACCACGCCTCCCCTTGATTTGAATGAATAATAGTTTAACAAATGTGCAACACTTTTTGACGCTAATACTATATTTGGTTATTTGGGCTCTTTAAACGATCGCGCTTGAGAACATTTGGTGGCCAGTGAGAAGACACAGAGGTCCAACCACACCATCAGACAAATTGCACTTCCATGAGATGCATGAACACCGTGCAGGAGAGAATCGTTCAAAAGTAGAGGTACATGGCCTGATTTACCCGCTGCATTCAATCGGAATCATCCCATACATCATGGGGCATGTGTTCTATGCAGAATGTGCCTTTACGGTTGCCTTCTTTCTGAATCCTCGAAGGAGGGGGGTTGATAATCCCACCCCTTCGCTAATCACGACACATGCGAGTGAAGCTCTCAGTCTATCAACAAACAAATCACTGGAAAGAGCCTTTGAACAAAGTGGTATTGCATGTAGTATACATTCGTAGTTGGGCATGAATATAAGAGCTCGTGATTCAGGTACTATGAACTTGTCAAAACACGAGTTACTGAGTGAAGCACGGCTGTGAGGATGACAAAAGTCCAGATCAGGAAAGCATCTTACTGATAGACTTGATAGATGGCTCTCGTAGAATACCGCATGAAAGATATATCACTGCTTCCCTGACCAGCAAGATATCATGCTCTGATAGCATATGTACAAGGAGTTGAGCTCCAGAGGTTCTCGTACTTGTATGTAGGAATACAGAGTACGGAATCCTGATAGGTGAATTGGTTCCCTTAGTCATCACCACTCCTTACCCAACCTAGGCATTTGAAGCCCGTGGGGCACTGCGCAACGAGACATCCACCAATTGGCCTGCGCGTCGCGCTAAGCTTGGTCGATTGGCAGCTTCACGAATAATTATTCCAACAAAAGTTCTAGGCTCGCTCTCGACCTGCACTTTGTATATTTTACATCAGCCACCAGCGCCCGTGCATCTCATCTACCCCTTCCGAAGCTGTGCTATATACCCAGCAGCGGAACAACACTTGCCTACCTGTCGGCAAGATGCCCAAGGTCAAGAGCTACAACGCTCCCTGGCTCTCGAAAAAGAGCCCGGGTCACCAGCTCTTTGAGCCATCCTCCTCGCAAAGCCGATCGCGGACGTCGACGCCGGGCCTCGGCTCCAAAGGGAGGCTTCATCTTGGACCGAAGCGGACCATTGCGCGCAGAGGCACCGAGGTCTTTGTAGCTTGCGGCAAAGAGATTCGCTGGGGAGACCTCGCTTACATCAAGGAAGAATACACCAACCGGCAGCCTCGGGGCAGGAGTGGCAGCAATGGCGGTCGTTTGCAGCGGGATGATACGCTGCAGAGCATCGAAAGTGAGGCGGACGGGGCTGCACTCGGCATAAGGGTAAGTTTACTCGGGCACACGGTGACGTAGCGTTGCTAATTCATCTGGCAGCATATTAAGACAAGAGTGGCGGAAGACATCCAGCAGCTCATCATGTCGCCCAATTCAAACCTCCTCGCCATCCTCACCGCGCATACCGTTCACATATGCGTCCTCCCCGACTCCTCGCACCTTACGAGCGGCGATACGGACCCCTTGAAGCCCAAGATGTTTACGCTTGGGCCTACGATACATGTTACATCTCGGTCGGCTGTCATGTCGGCGCTGTGGCATCCCTTGGGTGTTAACGGCACCTGCCTGGTCACCATCACAGCAGACGCTACGGTACGTATTTGGGAGCTATCCATGGCAGACCGGTGGTCGTTCGACCAGCCTTCCACTTCGGTGGACCTCAAGAAGCTGGCAGATGGCATGAACCTCGAGCAGGACTTTTCGGCTTCTGACCAGACAACAAACACTGGATTTTCCCCGGATTCATTTGACATGGAGGTGGCTTCAGCATGCTTTGCGGGACGTGGGTCTGGTGGCTGGAACCCCATGACCTTGTGGGTAGCCATGCGAGGAGGAGATGTCTACGCCTTGTGCCCCCTTCTGCCCCAGAAATGGGCGCCTCCGTCTACGCTTATACCCTCCCTGTCTGTGTCCATCGTTACCACCGTTGGCAGTCAAGAGGATGACCCAGACGTTACGGAGAGTGAGAAGTTGCTTGCCCAACAACAGCTCGAGTGGATGGGCGAGCTGGATTCTCAGGAGCCAGCGCTGATCGAGGGACCCCCTGGCGATCCTGTTGTTGAGGTCTACACACGCCCTTCCCGACCCGGCTCTGTGCCGCGTCTACAAGGACCCCTGGATCTGGAGGCTGACCCGGACACCGGCGATGACCTGGATACGACCATCACCGACATCTTGGTGATTGGGAAGAAGACGGAGACAGAGGACCTCATGTTTGGGGAAGAGGATGATCTGGAAATGGACGACGGAGACCAAGAAGGCTGTTCCCTTGCTGTTTTTTGCCTGCTCTCTACTAGCGGACAGGTTAGAATCTATCTGGATCTAGAGGGCGTACAGGCGCAGTGGCTTCCGCCAAAGAACAAAACCCGCGGACGAACATTGGCGGATGTTGACCCGCCTGCGTTGCTGGCTTTCCAAGCTATCGATACCATGAGCCCCCTTGAGGTGAATGAAGACAGCTGGCCGGTCTTTAGTAAGGATGTAATGTCTCGGTACAGTTTTTTCATCACCCATCATGTGGCCATCACATACGTCGATCTCAGCCCCTGGATTTTCCGGCTAGAGGGTGAGCTTACAGGTGACTACGAGGCGGGGACAGACTTTAGGGTCGGCCTGGTAGTCAACTCCCAGTCTGCACGCGATCGCATCTTCTCTCAGTCTACTGCCGATGTTTCGGCACCTTTGGCGGCTGCTGTTGCTGTGCGTGATCCAGACCTCGGCTACTTTTTACTCTCGGCTACTCCTTCTGGGCCTGTCACGATTACCTTTGATGCCCCTGAGATGGATGATGCTCCTGTTTACATCAAGCAGGAAAGTCCAGCTCTTGAGCGCCAGAGCAGTTCTGTGATGCCACCCACTCTGGACTTGTACGAGCCTCGTCCTGTCTATACCCCGTCTTACGCGTTCGACGAGCCATCCTTCCTGCCTCAGATTCTTGAGCGGATACGCACTTCTCGACACAAGACGATGGTTAATCAGGAGATTCGTCTTTCTCCTCTCACGCTGCAGATATTCACCGATATTCACAAGGTCCTTAGTGACGAGACCTATCGACTCGGTTCCGCCGCGTCGGAAGTCTTCAAGCGTTGCGAACTTCTCCAGAGGGAACTACAGGCGCAAATATCGAGCGCCAACGGCCTCCGCAACAAAGTTGAAGCCATCAACGGCAGTCACAGCGGGGAGTCGGATAGAGTTCGGCTCGAAAACCGCATCACCGACGCCAAGGCAAGGCAGGAGAAAATGTACAAGCGCATGGAGCAGCTTCGCAAGACGATGAGCAAGGCTACGGCCAAGGAGCTCTCCAGCAAGGAGAAGGCATACGTGGAAGAGGTCAAGGCTGTCGAAGCGAGCGTCGGCCTTTCGTCGGCGGAAGGCGACAATGGTGGTTCAGGGGCAACGCAGCTATGGAAGAGAATGGAAAACGCCAAGGCTCTACAGGATGACCTTGTCGAAGAGGTCGAGGCGTTGAAAAAGAGGGCTGATGGTGAAGGTGTCATGCCGCCCGAGCCTCGCATACCCAATGATATCAGACGGGCAAAGCTGAACCAAGTACAAGGGCTACTGGAGAGGGAGAGCGCGCTAGTTGAAGCAGTCACCGCGCGCTTGGAGAGACTGCAGACGATGTGAGGAAAGGGTTGTATTCAGGATGTATGGATGGGGTGTTTGGTCTAGGCTGTTGATGGTGGTATCTAAGATAGTCTGGACACTTGATTGATTTACTGCATCGCTCGCCACCGAGCGTATATTCCGAGCGTATATTAATACAAGTGGCGCCGTTCTTCTGCGGAAGAGTTTGCGGTGGCTTTTGCCTTTGATTGCGGACTGCATGGAGTAGTTACAAGTACTCCGTACATGGAAAAAATGAGGCTAGCAATTAACAAAGGTCTTAAGAACAGGGTGGCACATTTTGCACAGCCTGCCTCGTATCACACCACACACAACGGTTGCTAGGCATCTCGTGTCGGTAGTTCAAGACAAATTAATCACAGCTGGATCAAATAAATGATGCATGTGGCAATCTCTTCGGGCCAGACCGCGCATAAACTCTGATCTCATATGAATTTGGAAAAAGAAGAAGAGACATATCGGAGGTTCCGTTTGCCACTCAAATACGAGCTGAGAAAATGCTGTCGCGCTCAGCTCAGTGGTTGAAGTACTACGGATGGATTGCTTATGGATTGGTTTATTCTGCTGACCAAGAAATTTCTTCTTTATAGCCTCGTTGGTTGGAAAAAGGGTCGCTTGATGCGGATAGAGGGATGGGATGGATGAATACCCTGCTCACTTGATCCCGTCGCAACACGCAGCCGCATAATGCAGTTTTAATAAAAGGAATATTTCACTTAATCCTTCTCTTCGAAGGTAGGGAGGTGAAGGATTCTTTTTTTTGTGTAGCATGCGGCATGCCTGCTTGCCTCGCTGCGACACTATTGAGCAATGAGGTAACATTCTGATTGATTGGTCATGGTTTAGATTGTCGAGTGACATTGAAGGTACATCGGTACTTGATGCTGCACACTCGCCGCACAGTATTTCGAGGTTACAAGCACCCCCCTCAAGTGAAAGAGGGGGGTGGCTTTACGTTATGTGTTATGTTTGCGGCTCTATCTCGAACACTTTTGGTGAATGTGTTGTTTTCTTATAAAAGCTTTTGCCGATTATCATTTTAATTTTTTGCAATTTTCATGGATTACTAGTAAACATCACCTTTTTTCTTCATACCTTTTCCCCTTGGTTATTCTCTAGCAGAAATTGTTCTGCATCTCATCACTCAACATCTTCAAGGTGCCACCTGCCACAAGACACACTGAGAAGTCACATAGCGCCTGCCAGAAGAGCATCCAACCCATCTAACTACGGAAGGAACCCATTTCCCATACCTTGACGTCATGAAGCGTCCACTTCACTCTTCACCGTTCGAGTATGGCCCATCCTCGACAAGCCAAAATGCAGCAGGTTACATGGCTTTAATCCTAGGTATGTTACACCAAAAGCTACTGTTCGATTTCTACAGAACTGGTTTGAACTAATTCATGTACGTGTGTAGAATGTGCAAAAACATTTCTGGGACCGCAAGCCTGGGTTGAAGTCGTATTTCAACGCGACGCTGGCACGCTATACAAGGCCAACCTGGTTGAGCAATCGTCGGCTATTCACATGGACCCACGGCGTCGCGTCGTGGTTATTGGAAGGGCCTTTACTCGTGATGAAGCCCTGGCCGATCTGCTTGACAAGTGCTCCCGTCGCGTCGATCACCACGTTGCGAGGTTCGGATGGGACTATCCTAATTACTTAAATGACATGCTTAGGAGGGGCTCCTATAACGGAATTCCGCCCAAGTACGCCAGCGATTCGCTCGAGTATGGGGACGACGACGGTGACTCGGACGTCAGCTACGATGAGCTTGACCAAGATGACCTCGACGACGAGGATATAATTGCGATTCGTGCTGAGCCTTTCCCGGGTTCTGCTCCCAACGAACCCGTTGCTGCACCTGTTTCGGCGACCACCACTTTGACACGTATCAATATGCCAGCCTCGACTCCTCCTGCTGCTGCTACTGCTGCTGCTGCTGTTGCGATCCGGGCTCCTCCTCGACCTGTTCCATGCTCACCGCTTCAGGCATCTCGGCCTCAGTCAATGCCCCGACATCGGGCCTCGGAGGCAGAGAAGCAACCTCCCTTTCATGCGTCGCGAGTTCCCGCTTCTGGGTGTCCTCCTCAGGGTGTGAAACTGATCAAGGCAACGGATGCTCCGGCTATGCGGACCAGGCACAGTAAGCCTGCAGATTTGGCTGACACCCATGTCACCGCTACTGGCCGTGCCCTCGCACCTTCATGTACAACTACAACTAACCCGGTCGGTGTGGCCAAGGCAACAGCAATAGAAGCTCGCAGGTGTCGTCCGCTACAAGCCGAACGCCTCGGGCAAATGATGATGGCGAACAACTACACTGTTTCCAATGGGCTCCATCGGCCTCTTAATCACACTGATGGCGGTTCTACAACTCTACCGAGCCATTTGCACAATCAGCCCTACAGAGAAGAAACTGCTGGAAAGGCACTTCCTTTGCCTGTCACGCGTTCGTGCGCACACTGCAAAGTCCGTGGCGGTGGCAACCATTAAGCACGCCATAATTTGGTGTAACATCATTTCGTGAAAGTCATCTTACTTTCTGATCGCGATCACGATCCGCAGCCATGCGGGTTATTTCCCAACCTAGCACACACTTTACCAGTGCCTCGGTACAATCCACGTGCAAAAGATGACATCCGGCATCACTAGATGACTGTATTTCTGCTCAACTTGCTGTTATTCATTTTGCAAGTGATTTTTCGGTTATATCAAAATGCAAAGGTATACATACCCACGGGAGCAATCTTGGATTGGGAATCCTTTGAAAATCTATGGCGTTTTCTTTCTTCATTTATTTCATTTCTTTTCATCCTCATCATCATTATTGACCCTTAATGTTCATCACGATGGGTAACGGAAAACGGCGACCGGGAAGAAAACAGGACATTTACAAGGCAAAAAACGAACAAAAAATATCAAAATAAATCAAAAAAAAAGAAAAAATGGGAAGTTGTGGAGGATTACGTTTGAGGAGATTATCATCACCTCGAAACTTGGCCCAGCATCATGCTGGTGCACCAAACACGTTTTACTGTATATAACACACGAAGCTATGATGCTTACGATATTTACGACTTGACGATATTCAAGAGGATAATGATTAATGATTTTCACATGACAATTTCCTCCAGTTTTGCATATGAGAGGGATAGAATCTTGGTTGTGGTTTGCAGGGACAGGAGACGGGATACAAGGCTGTGAATTAAATGGATAAATTGGAGTTTGGGTTATTGAAGTCGCGCAAGTTAAATGCAACATGCTGTCATTTTATAATATATATTTCCAAGTAGATGAACCGTTATACAAAGTATAAAATTTGTAAGTTATAATCCGTATAAGTTATGTACGTTTTCGGTAACTTTTCCATGGTGGCTCTCCGAACCGGGGAAACGTACCCTTCTTCCACACTCTTGCTTTTGATATACCTTTGACTTTGAGAACGACATGGAAGACATCATTAGAAATACCAAATAATTTAATTTGATGCCACAATTTTTTCTTATTTTCTTTTCGACTGGATACAGGTGTGGCGTTGTGGCAAATTGCATTGACAACTCGTGTTGGGCATCAACTTATCCCCATTTGCTCATAATTTTGTATCAATGACATCATACATTATTATAAATCATTGGTAAATGTAGTTACAAGTGAATAACATATTTTTTTTCAACATGGCTAAGCAGAGAAATTCTCTGGTCATTCCCCTGACGAAAAAAAAGGCTGAAGAGAGAGAGAGAGAGAGAGAGAGAGAGAGAGAGAGAGAGAGAGAGAGAGAGAGAGAGAGAGAGCATGATGGTCTCACTAAACGGAAAGAAAGAAATTGACGGGAGGTTCTTGACCCTAAGAATTCTTGTACGATAATTATACGGCATTTTATGCACTCTTCCTTTCTTCCCTTCCGTCCCTTCACCGTTGTCGGGATCTTGCATCATGCCAGCTCCCTTTTTCCCTCTACCCGATGTTACTCACACATTTTCGGAAACAAACTTTGAGCTATATGTAAGCAATTTTCCAATTCCAATTCTAATGAAATGTTAGGGGAACATTAAAGAGAGGGAGTTTCATGTGTGCAACCGCGGGTAAAAGGAAACCTATCCCGTCACGCCACTTTGCGGCCCCTTTATGGCCAGATTATTTTCTTCCTTCTCTTCTTCACGGCAAATGATATATCGACAGCTCGTTAAATGGGGAAGATGTGTGAGTCAAACTTCCCTCCCTCTCTCCCTCCCTCTCTCCCTCCCTCCCTGCGTTCCCTTCCGTTCCCTTCCGTTCCATGGACTGAGAAATGCAACTGGCGGTGAAAACTTGATGCAGCTTATATGGAGTAGATTGGGGCACACAAGCGGGCCTTGTTACCTTTCTGCTGAATTTGGCAGGCAAACGTAGAGTCATGTACAAGTATGTCGAGAAAAAATCCATGCTTTGAGGATCTTGACCTCATCTGGCCTGCTGTTCAAGGATCAAGCTTGTAGGACTCGGAAAGCTAGCCCCTTGACAGTCCTTGGCTATACTAGATTTCGAGTAACATATGATGAAGCTTCACTCCCTTGTCGACGTTTGCTATTGGGGCGGGTAGAGATCCTGAATGTGAAATCTCTTGGGCTAGATGCTTTATTGGCCAAGGCCCTGTTACGCTGCATGTGCCCGTTTTCATGCACCATCTGTCGAGGCCAATCATTTCTGCGTTGTGTAGCATAGCATGTCTACCGCCGCAAGTCATTCGATGGCTATGACTAGCTCCGGTATACTTGTAACAGAAGCACAGCGCGCCAACACTTGGATGCTGTGCAATGGGCCGCAGGGGGGGCGGAACGATGCAGGAAAGCCTCACTCTTCCTTGCGAAGCATCTCTTCGTTCTGCAGCTTTTCCGTCGCCCTGTTTATCTCTGTGTAGCTCGTGTACAAGAGCCCTTTTCGAATCATCTCTCACGTCAGTTTGTTGTGCAAAAAAAAATGATGACCCGTGATAAACCCCCCTTTGCGTACGGCTGCATAAAAACGAGGCGGGAAAGGAAGACTCACACAATGGTACGATTGCCCAAGGGGCGTTGAAGCCGACGTAGTAAACCCAGTAATACAACGTCTCGGGACGTGAGTACGACACGCCTTGGGCGAAATTCGTGGAATAGTACAGGGCCACCCCGTAGATGTGAGCCGTGGACACGATCGTCTGGAGGAAGTGACGCTTCGGAGAGCGGCAGATGATTGACGCAGCCGTCGCGAGGCTTAGAGGGCCCCAGGCTATCTGCAGTTTCCAGTTCAGCGACGTGTTCGTTCATACAAGGACGGAGGGGGGCGTGGATATAGAGAGAAAGAGAGCGGTCTTACCACCGTGATAGTCTCGACACACAGTGTGAAGACGTCTCCTGTCAGATACCGAGAGTCACTCAAAGTATACTCTTTCCACAGTTGAGAGAATAGGACATCTGATGATGCTACTGATGAGTGGTTGAGGATAAAATAGCCTTGGGAGTCGTCAGCTTGGCAAACAGAGGTGGCACACTAGGAAAAGGTTGCCCCCCAAACCAACCTTCAAAGAAGCAGTGAAGGAAGCCACCTATATGCAGTTAGCTCTTTATCTCACTGTACTCGAACCAGATCATGTGTCATGATGAAACAAGAAATGGGAACCTACATAGAGCAAACCACGCCGCCGAGAACCGATCACCAAACCCAAGTTTCGAGTTCCGGCTCGCGAGATGATACGCCAATCCGACGACGAGACTCACGATACCCCCAAACAGAGCCAGCATCTGGAAAATGGGCATAGTGTTGGCCCGGTATCCAGGGATTTCGACCCCGAGGGGATAATACGGATGAGATGCCATTTTCCCTCCTTGCCCTCCTTTTTTTTGGTACTTTCGCTTTTCAGGTACTCTGAGATGGGTGTTTCTCTCCTTTTACTCTCAATTATCTCTGTAAGTAATATATTTCAATCGACCGTGACGTTCAGTGAGTAGAAAAGAAATAATTCGGTGAAGAGGATAAAACGTTGGCGGTCAAGTTGTCAAACAAGGTGGGTCACTCCTTCCCCATTCTCCCCCGCCCCCAACCCAAGTTTCCAAATTCGTGGCTTGTAACGATGATGAAACTAAAGATTTACGGAGTATAAATTATAAATAAATTATGAATAAAACTACAAATTACCCTTTTTTGCATATTTGCCATTTTCCTATGGGCTTGATTTGGTCAAGGCCGAGGACGTTTTGGGAAGGCGTCATCTCTGACCGAAAAAAGTGCATAGACGGTAAGAATCAAGTGTAACACAGAAAAGCAAAAAGAAGAAAGAAAGAAAGAAAGGGAGGGGTCAACGTTTACGGTCAGGGATTGATTAATTACACCGCAGACGAAACACTCGTCTTACATACATACATCCTCTTCAGGGAGGGAAGGTTTATGTAATCTCTCACCACTCTTCCGCGCCCCTCTCCTCCCCCTCCCCCTCGCTGAGACGGATTGTAGTTGCCTGGAGGGAAGGAAGGTCTAAGCTCGGTCAAGGAATTAAAAAGAAAAAAAAAAAAAAAGAGGCTCAGATTCGTCATTTATAGCCGCTTTTCCTGTGAAAGCCATATATGTAAGCAAATTCGGAAAGGGAAAGTCGTAGGAACGGCTTATCCCGACCTTGCCTTTGTATGTACATAGTTTAGGAACGGATTGATGAATTGCCCGTGGCTGAATATTATAGTTTTTGTCATGTTTTGCACGCCCCTCCCTTTCCATGTCACTGGTACTTGATAGAAAGAATTCGTCTCAATGACAACATCGTTTCGGGCGGTGGTCTGTGACTCAAGAGCCCCCGACAATGTGCAGCATACGGGGTGATTATGGGATTACGAAATTGGTCAGGGGACGCGTAAAAGTGAACGTCTGCCCTGGGGAAAAAGAAACAGGGCGGCAAAAGTCTGAGGGTGGTTCGTTCGACATATTGTATAGGGTGGAAGAAAGTAGGCGAATACTTTGCACGCTATAATCGTAGCTTGGTGAGCTGAGCGCGAAATAGTCTTTGACCCCGTGGGGATTACATCTTCTGGCGGCTGATATGCTACACGAGTAAAAGCATTGGTGTGAGCAAGATGACTATAATTTGAATACATCCTGTAATTGGATGCACTCGTACAAGACCGACGTAGTACATCCCAAGTAACAGAAGCTGGAATGGATGCAAATCATGACAGGAAGTAAGCAAGTTACATTACAACTAGACTAAAGGTAGGTAAAAAGTAAGGGTATCTATCATGTAAAGCCAACCGCGCAATTGCTCGCTCAGGTCGGAGACTTAATACCCTTTCAGGATCTAAAATGGCTCAAGAACACGCGTCAAATCAGCATCATTTGATTCCTCCCGTCGTCTATCCAAGTTGAAAGCCGTCGCTGGGCCATGTTGAACTTTGCTACTCGCCTGCGTCCTTGGCTTCTCGTGGAGGGAGTTGAGCCCCCTTCGCCACTGAGCTTCACGGCCGAGGCCCAAATGGAATCGGTCCCGACGTGTGCTTATACGTCTGGTCCTTTTTCGCTGGGCTCGGTGTTGCGTCTGGGGTGTTCGTGTTTGGGGGCATCCACTTCAGCGGCTCACTTGGCGTCAACGTCTCGGGCGACGGTCCCTCGGGCTGGTAATGGATGAAGTCGTCTGCAGCATCACTGTGCTGAATTGCGAATTGCGGGATTGGCGTGCTTGATCCTGGTAGGGCGTCCATCCCTTTGTGATCAGGCTCCGGAGAGGTGACGCCACTTGAGGCTGTGTAGCCCCCAAGGGGCACGTATCTTCCGGCGTCTGACGTGGAGTCCACGGGCGAGACCAAGTCTCCGGTGCCGGCCTGCGATGTGGAAGCACTTGGGATCTCAACCTCCGGAGATCCGGCGGGGAATTCCGTCTTGATAGTCGCCACCCCTTTCTCTGCCACTGGCGTAGAGCTGGATGGTATGGCAGCAGCAGCAGCGGCGGCAGCAGCTTTAGCAGCCTCTTCCTGTCGAGCCCGCTCCCTCGCCTCTTTTTGAGATTTTGTTATCAGGTTGAGCTTAATCTTCTTCATCCCCGTCGTGATCTTGTCCATATCGTCCCCGTGAGCCGTGGCAGGCCTGCTGGCAGCGAGAGGATCAGGGCTGTCCATGACGCTGCTTCCACCTGCTACAGCTGAGACCTTTTTGGAGCCACGAGGTGCTGCTGCTGTCTTGGCGGCAGGTTCTCTCTTCGCCCCTGTGCCGGCGGTGCTTGGTCGAGTCTTCTTCACATTGATGCTGGTGGTGCTCTGAGAGCGTCCGGCGGGAGCTAGCTCCGGCCTAGGCGCCGGGGCGCGTTGTGTATTTGATGGCGCTGTCGGGCCAGGCTGAGGCATCGGTTCTCCGACATGTGTGGCCGATACCATTGACGCACCACTAAGGCGTCTGCTGGTCCTTCGTCCCGTCACGTTGGCGGGCGCAGTAGGTACACTTCGCGGTACCTATCAAGATGGTTAATAACGTGTTTCAACGATGAGACGAAATAGACCTCACCTTTTCGGGCGCGGCGGATGAGCCGATAGTTCTCCGACGATTAGATGTGGTTTCTTCTACTTCGAGGCCTGTAGCCTTGGGCTTTCTGCCACGCAATGACATGCGTGATGCACCTCGCTCAGGAGGCGGCATGGCTGACGACTGCTTTGCCTGCCGTTGGCGAGTTGCCTCTGCGTTGAGGTCTTCTGGCTTGCAGCTATTTACTTGACGATCAGTCGGAATCAGTAGTTTGCATAGCTCGTGAGTTGCAATCGTCCAGGGAACATCGGGTATGGGCGGTGTTGATGGTCTCGACATGGGTCGGCCATTACCCAAGCCCGATAGGCTACGACGCATGTTGGCGGGATCTACGACTTTAGCTGTAGATGCTTGCGTAGGCGATGCGTACGAGCCGGGCGATTGCTGTCGGATCACTCTTGGTGGGGGCTCTGGGTGTGCCATTCGATATTCCAAGCTCTCCAATTCTTGGGCAGTCCACCACGAGGCGTCATATCCGCGGCCTCTGGAAACCATCTCCATTTCTGCAGGCTCTTCAGGCACAGGACCTATCCTCTGTCCCATTTCCATACCAACGCCATTGGGAGATTGAGGTGGTGTTTGAGGGGCCATCTGCTCACCAACAAGGCCGCTCAGGTGGCTGCAGACACCCGAGTACAAGGCCCTGTCACTGTAGCCGCCTTCGAGCACGCTGATGACACGACCATCAACCCCGAGACCCTCTTCCGCTGCCACTTTGATCACGTCTTGGGAGAGACGGGCATAAAACTCCGTCGGGACATTAACCTGGTGCCGCTGCATGCCCGCGCCCTCCCATTCACTTGCGTCGAAGCCAGCCGAGAAGAAGATGGCTGCTTTTGGAGTCTGGTTGAGTGCTCTTACACGCTCGTACTGAGTCTTTAGATAACTGCGTGCCTTCTCCAACAGGATGGAGTATTTTGTGTTGTAGAGATCCCAAAAGTCCTGCTCCGATTTGTAAGGCTGAAGATGGACATTCCAGATACTCTGCCCATGCGCGTTGTCAATGCAAAGACTGGCATTTTTTACTTTCTCGTCGTCGCCCCCTTCGCAGGGGTACGAGTTGATGTCATGTAAACTAAAGTAGCCGATTGATGATTTCTTCCACGGTGCGGCATTCTTGGCCGCCGTGTTGGATCTCTTGTTATGTTGCCAAGTGATTGATTGTGAGCCGTCTCCGTGGTGAAGATCAAAATCAATAATGGCAGCATGTGTCAAGCCATGTTCCATCGCCGCATGCATGATGCCGACATGGACATTGTTGACCCAGCAGAAGCCTGAAGGATGAGAGGCAGAGCAGTGATGCCCTGGAGGTCGGACGCCTACAAAAGCGCGATTGGGTCCTGGGCCAAACACGACATCGACAGCCTCGCAAACTGCACCAAGAGCTCCCTCGATGGCATTTAGAGACTCGGAGCACAGATATAGGTCACCTTCATGCAACTTCTCGGCCGCAGGCTCGCCTTTTGGTCTCTCAGGCCGTTGCAATTCTTTGCTTCCCATGGCCAATCTAGCCTCGGCTGATTCGCACATTGTCTTGAACTCTTCCATCCACTTGACGCCGTGTACGTTGGTCACCGCTGGCGACACGAGGGGCAGTCGTCGAGTCGTCTTATGAATTTTGAAGGGTATGCTTTGCACCCCGTTTACATCTCGCTTTGGGTGTAGTGGTTGATTCCTTTCGCAATGTCGTTCGCCTAGTCGGACGTACGCCATGGAAATACCCAAGACTCCTGCCTTGATCCTCTCTGGTCTCTCGACAATGGTACCCAGGGCATTCTTTGACGTGCGAGGGCGTGAGAAACGATGGCCATAGACAGCGTCGTTGAGTATGACAATGGTGTCTGTTGACACTGTAGAGCTCTCGCCATGAAGCGCATCCAGCTCTGCCTTCAGACAGCGCTTTGCTACGATGCTGGCCGTCATCGGTATCCGTTCAGGGGTGGTTGAAGACGTGGGTGATATGGTTCGCGCAAAGCTAGAGCGTCGAGAAGAGGATTGACCGGGTATTATGCCACTTGCAGCAGAACGCAACGAATTGGTGGATGCCTTTCTGAGAAGTGTGCGTTCTCCTGAGAGCGAAGATTCACGGCCGTTCGAGGGGCTCCGAGACGAAGCACGGCGGTCCGGCGCAGGGGAGGCATGACGGGAGGGAGGACGAAGGGGGCTCGAGACGGTCCTATGAAAAGATGATCCGGGTGATAGTTGAGAGCTTACGCCAGCATTTGCGGCTTCGGTGGAAAGCGACAGTTGACGTAGGGATTGGGCGAGCTCGGCGTCGGCTTTCCTCGTGACGTTCAACGTGTTGGCTGATGATTTGCGCCGCAGGGGATGCGACGCATCTGGTGGAGATGCCATTGCAGCTCCCCACGCAAGTGCATGAGACAGACTTGACGAAGAACAATTAATGTGCTTGAGGGATGAATGAAGCTTGCGATTTCCGACGTGATTGTAGTTATTTATTCGGGGCTGCTGCACGGAGGACTGCACGGAGGACTGCTTGGTGGTTGGTGGTTGGTGTTAGTGGTTTGGGTGGTTGATTGCTGTTTTCGTTTCCCCAAATTGCCAAAGATATGCACTAAAATATGCACGAACCCCCACCTCCCATGCCGCGGTGCTGCAACCCATGACCCATATCGTTCCTCCCTGGCGGGACGGTAAAGACGCGACACCATTATTAGGTAGACATTTCAGATGGCGTACGGAGTGTTCTTCTGACATTATTACATCACCAGCTTTTCTTTCACATTGCAGCTAGGAATGGATTCAAAAATAACACTGCAACACAAGTTTAGAAATCCTCCCATTGCTTCTATTTCGATACAAGTCCACCTCGTATTCCGTACCTTGAAATCATTCGGCTCGCTAATTAACAAATGGCCCATGCCCAGCCTCGTAATTGATAGCAATTTGCTTGACGGTGAGGCAGGCCATGAGCCAACATGGCAACCAGAAATGTTATACATACAATAATCAGGCAGGAATGCAGTTATGTTATGTCGTGTTGGATAATACATGTGTTGAATTATGTACTCCGTATACTACATACATATAATGCCAATTCAATGTTGCACCATTTTGCACATAGATATGCCATTGCTCATAATGTTATTTTGCATATTTTGCATTGCATCGCTTGTTCTACCGATTGATGCGACGCGGGTACCTACCTTAGGCTCCGTGACCTGCTGACTCATCGAACCGCGGCCTTCTGGGGTGGCACCTGTGAACAAGAGCTGGATGCCGTGTAATGCCAATCAATTACTGTGGGGATAACTTTTTCTCTTCCCAGCTTTTGACAAACACCACCTACGAGCTTGACGATACCTACTTGCGCGCACCGTCCCCCGTCGATTCTATCTCTACCAGTTTATATACCATTTTTGCATCTAGAGGCTTAGATCTAGACGGGCTGCTGATGCTCTTGCGCTCGTTCTGAGCTGCTATAGACGTCCTCGTGAAGCTTTGGCGCCCGATCGCGACATTCCCGTTTACCGGCCGATTCAACATCATTGCGTTGGTTCAATCTTAGCAAATAATGTCTTATAACCCTTATGGTCAAGGTGAGCGGGCAGTTGCAAAATATAGCTGCAGAAGAAGCAGACTGACCGAATCTGCGTATATAGGACCTCCAGGCCACCAATATGGTGCGCCCCCAGCGTACGGTGGCTTCCCTGTCCCCAATGCGCCTCCAGGAATGGGCTCTGCTCCGGGTCTAGGTATGTTGCTAACCATTGTTCTCTGTGGCAACTTCACGGCCAAGCTAATCGTGCTTCAGGACCCCCTCCAGGCATGTCTCCCGCTCCGGGCATGGCTCCTATGGGAGCTCAGCACCCTGGCATGACCCAAGCTAATCGACCAAGCGGCCTGCCATCAACCTTCCAAGCTCCTCCAAATATGCCCAACATTAATTTCAATGCCCCCGTGATTAGGCTGGGTACCGGCGCAGGCAAGCCAGAGACACCATCTTATGGACAAGAACAGAGTAGGCACTCGGGCCCGAGCCGACATGGTTTGGGCATGGAAAGGGAAAGAGGAGGCGAACAAGGCAGAGGTGCTAGGGAGGTGCCCCAGACTTTGATTCCTCCCACCAGCGAGGAAAAGCTTCGGACGATTTTCTTACACCAGCTCCCCGAAAGTCTCAGCTCGGACAGCGTCATGGAGCGATTGCTAGGATCTGTTGGAAGGCTTAGACGCTGGGATGCCTCGGAGAGCGTTCTGGACGAGAACAAAGGGACCAAGTTTGGCTTCGCGCAATACGACGACCCGGATTCACTATCTCTCGCTGTCAAGCTTCTGTACGAAGAAACGATCGAGGTTCCGACGAAGCGGCAACCGACGGCTAAAGACCCACCGACCGACGATAACTTTGAGGAATTTGAAAAGTCTCAGCTTCAAGTCGCTGTGGATGAAAGTACTCTGAAATATCTCGAATCCTTTCAAGAGAGCCGAGAAGGTGATCCAGATCTCGAGTCCCGAATGACGGCTGCCCGCAATGCCCTGAAAGAAGTAATCAAGCAACTATTTTACCCCGCAGCTGGGCTTGGGGCGGACGCCGAGGGCGACGTGAGCATGGGGAACAATGAGAGTGGCGAGAACGCGGAAGTCGTCAATATTCCTCTGGCACAGGATGACGAGCTTGCTGATATCCCCGCTGAGATGAGGGAAATTGTTGCTGGAGAAATCGCCGCCTTTCGCGAAAGAAGCAATCGACGGGACATGGAACGCCTTAAGAAGGAAGAGGAGATGGAGGAAATGGAGAGAAGACGGAACGGTGCAGGTCGCTCACGGCTCGAGTCGGATACTAACAACATTCCGTTGGGCCCGAGAGGAAACGTTGCTGGTGCACCATCAGGGCCTAAGAGCCAAAATAACGCAAACCAGGTCAACTTTGTCAATGGTGGTGTGTCCAATGCAGAGTACTCCATCAACCGCGAAGATGAAGACACGGATGCTAGCGACGAGGAGCTCAATCGCCGCCAGATTGCCAAGCAGAAAGCGGAATCGGATAAACTTTATCAGGACGCCGAGCGTAAATGGGTATCTCGCGAGCGACAGAGACAGGCAGCCCTTGACCGAGAGCGTGATAGGGAAAGGCATGATGCCGAAACATTTGAGCGCAGGAAGCAAGACCAGCTTGACCGGGAGAAGGCTTGGGATGATGAAAAGGAGGCTGCCCGGAAGTCGCATCCTTACTACAAGGACCATGCGGCTTGGGCGAGGAAGCGCATGATGGATAAGCAGGAAGAGGAGTCTCGCGACGAGGCGGACAGAAGAGCAGAGCAGAACGAAAAGAGACGCGAACAGGCCGACAAAGAACGTGCCCGCGGCATGGCCGACTCATTCTTGGACCAGCAGGCCCAGGAAATGGAGCAGCGACAGAGCGAGACGGCGGCTGCTCCTCAGCAACCATTCAAGCTGTCTCTTGGAGCTGCTGCTCAGAAAGCTCAGGCATCTCGCGCTGGACCCCAGCGAAGGACGATTGCCGAAGTGGAAGGCCTGCTCGACGACGAGGAAGCCGACTCATCGACCAAGCGTCAACTCATCCCAATCCAGTTCGAGCCATCTTCAGCCACAGCTAGCATGACAGACGAAGAGATTTCACAGGCTGTTCGCTCATTGGCCCAGGAGATTCCTTCGGACAAGGACGGTCTATGGAAGTGGGAGGTCAAATGGGACTTTATGGACGATGCCGTGGTACGAGACAAGCTACGGCCGTTTGTAGAGAAGAAGATTGTTGAGTATCTTGGTGTGCAAGAAGAGATGCTCGTGGAGACAGTCGAGGAGCACCTCAGGAATCACGGATCGGCAGCAGCTCTCGCCGAGGAGCTCGAAGGCGTATGTTTACCCACTGGATACCGTGTAAGATTTGTCTGCTAACTAGCTATAGGCCCTGGACGAGGAAGCCGAAGACCTGGTTAAAAAGCTTTGGAGGATGGTCATCTTCTTCACCGAGTCGGAGAAGCGTGGACTGCCTGCCTAAAGCAAGTTGGACTGGACACAAGACCTTGATAATGAGATTTTCGGTACGCTGTTAGGGTGCATTGTATGATGGCGGGTCTCGCGAGTAACCTGTACATTTAGGTAGTCATAATGGGCGCAGGATACTTTGAATTGATTTTGCCTTGTTATGACGATGGTTAGCAATGCTCATGGGTAATATGGTAGCGAGAATATAGCTGACGAGCATGCTAGGTCAGCCAAGCTTGGTGGATGTGCATCCACTACTCCAACAACGTTGATATCATGATTCTCTGGCTGCTCTTAGAGCCCAGGTATGTCTACATACGAAAGCACCTACAGCTACATCTGATGGCCGGATCTATGATACAAACAGCCGTTCGCATCCTTCGTGGACCCCGGTGAGGCAGCCGGCTTGCCGAGGTACGGGCGTGGTGACCCCACACGAAGCTGTCGGGCCTTGTTACCCCAACTTGTACCTCACAAGTACGACAACTTAATCCGGGGCAGAGTGTTCGTACAACCTTACCCATCAATTTGAATTGCTCATCACATTTGGGACTTTACACCTCACTGGTCATCATATAAGAAAATTCTTGCCCAGGTTTTACCACACCCACGGCGGCGCCCACTTCTTCACATTATCTCACACGACCTACCCTCAGCGCATCACCATGTCTCAGACCTTCTCCACGCCGCCGCCCGAGGTGCCGGACATGATCCTGTCGTCGCCAAGCCCCCACGTCATCCTGATCACGCTCAACAGACCGGCGCAGCTCAACGCTTTGCGGAGCGAGATGCACTACCGCCTCGACGAGCTGTGGAAGTGGTACGACGCCGAGCCGTCGCTGCGCTGCGCCGTAATAACCGGCAACGGAAGGGCATTCTGCGCCGGGGCGGACCTCAAGGAGTGGGATCAGAGGAACAACGGCGAGAGCGGCGGGCAGAACGACGACCCGAAGCAGGAGGTCTGGAACGAAGCGGGCTTCGGCGGTCTGAGCAACCGCAGGGGGAAGAAGCCCGTCATCGCTGCCGTCAACGGGCTCTGCCTCGGCGGGGGGATGGAGATGGTGCTCAACGTCGACGTGGTCATCGCCGACAAGGGCGCCAAGTTTGGCCTGCCAGAGGTGAAGAGGGGCGTCGTGGCCATTGCCGGAGCGCTGCCCCGGCTGCCCAGGATCGTAGGCCGGACGAGGGCGTCCGAGATGGCACTCACGGGGCGCATGTACACGGCTGAGCAGATGGAGACGTGGGGGCTGGTGAACCAGGTCGTCGAGCAAGGCGGCGTCGTGGAGGAGGCGATCAAGTTGGCCGAGGAGATTGCGGGCAACTCGCCGGATTCGGTCATTGTGAGCCGCGAGGGACTGCTGGGCGCTTGGGAGGGCGAGGGCGTCAAGGACAGCACCGAGAGGGTTGACAAGGGGATTTATCAGAAGATTCTGGCGGGGGAGAACATGAAGGAGGGGGTCCTGAGCTTCGTGGAGAAGAGGAAGCCTGTTTGGAAGGATAGCAAGCTGTAGTTGTTTGATACGCGTGTATCTGGATGGACATCTATCATTGCTGAAATGCTGTAATTGTATGCTGCGATTTCTTACCCTAAGGTAGTGTGTACTGCAGGAGGATTGGATCATAGTGAGCTTGCAATGGAACGGTGTCTTTGATTACTACTAGCTCCCCGGGCCGGTTTGAGCGGTCACTGCCAACTGAACCAAGACCACACGTTGCTGCGCCGAAAGTACGGGATCTGTCTTGAAGTGAGATGGACATTAGCCGTGGTTACGGTACCATCTAATGTGCTCCGTCGGCGCTTTGAAAACATATTCTTCATCAAGCATGATAAGTCTCAGTTGTTGTCTACCACCCTTCTGATACGCGGCTGAAGAAAAGCAGCTCGTAGATAGGGTAAAGTCACTTCTCTGAACAAAAAAGAGACAAATCTTTTGGCCTACATTTATTTGCTCTCCCACTCGGCAAGCCACAAGAATCAATCCAATCGCGCAGATAACTTTACCTGATATGATTCATGATTATGCGCAAGGTGTGAGCTTGAACCACCTACTCGGAGGGACGCCAAGCCAGTTTCGACGAGGCTGTGAGACCCCTTTAGCCATGATCCATTGGACGATAATGCCAAAAAAAAAGAAGAAAAAAGAAAAACGATAACTACGAGATACGAGCCGAGTGAGACATGCATATGCATGTACACACCATTTTAAGCCACTAGCAGAGCCTTTTTCAACGCCCGGAAACAAAAAAGAATGAGGCAAACGTCTGACGGGGAAAAACTCGTTGGTTACTGGGTAAGCAAGCCTAGGCAGGGGGACACAGCATGCCTAGCTTGCTTATTCCTTGAGGAAAGGACTCTGGTGATCCATCTCGGAGCCTTCGAATCACGACTCGAAGAGCATCACCCTCAAGTTTCCTGGGGGCGAGGAAGATCTTCCCCCTCCTCTATCGAGATGCCTAGCTGATGCAGGCAATCGAGCGCCCCTCCTCTTCCTCTCTGTGTCTCCCACTTCTCAATTCAGTCGCCGTCTTATCCGCGTCTTTCAACAAATCGACTCTTTTCTCTTTTACGGGGTGGAGATTTTCTCTCTCTTTCTGGTTCGGCGGATACTGATGGACCAAGTGAAGGTTTTGATTAGTTGCAGCTTGCCGAGTAAGTTGGAGTGAAGAAGGAGAAGAAGAAAAAAAGAGAGAGAAAGAGAGAGAGCCGAAGGCGGGGCGGCTTGTTTGGCGGATCCTCCCTTTCGGCTCGTCTTTTAGCGTCGCCGGCTGAAAACTGAAAAGAAGCCAAATTGACGGTATAACAACTTGCAGGTGGTACTATATTAGCGTGAAGCCGGGACGGAGTACTGCCGCTACTTTTCTTTTTTCTCTCCGGACATTATGTGCCATTGTGTGCCATTGTGTGCCATTAAGGCTTCGAGGACAGAGGGGATTATCCATCCCCCCCCTTCTCGCTTATTCTTGCACATCATCTGTTCTCTACTCCATACCCCAAGCGAGGCTGATGATACATATGACCCATGGCCATGTAGATCCGGAAAAAAAAAGGGAGGCAGTAGCTGAAGAGGAAGAGGAGCCGTGATTCGACCCAAGGAGTGGGAACGAGCCGGACAGGGATATAAGCGACTAAGGGTAAGGATCGTCTGCGGTCTCAGCCGCCGACTGTGCAGCCTTTCTTCCTTTTTAGGGAATGGTCGAGGGAACCGTCCCAGACACTGCATGTCCCTATCACGAATGACCGCATCGTTATTCGGCATGCGTTGCGGCCCCGTGGGAGGGGGAAAAAGGCTTACCTGTGAATCAGGAGTCGCAGACTAAGGAGAAGGCAAAGATGATGAGGGGCGGGGGTGCTTACCTATCTCGGGGGGTAGGAGGACATGGGGTATGTGCGTAGGGGATGAGATGGGGTGGTGGCCGGGCTCATTAGTTTTTATATGCAGCTGCCGGTGCTGCTAACTAGCGATTATGGACGCCGATGATGTACGGCATACATACGGAGTAAGTGGAGGGAAAAAAACAAAAAGAAAGATCGCCAAGCTCCCTGTGTACTTCGTCTTTTGATATTTTTTTTTAACTCTTCAGCCTTGTGCTTTCTCTCGTGCTTTGCTCCTTCCCTGCGCGCCTGTTGTTACAGGTACTCGGTACCTTGTCAGAAGTTTGGCTGGTTGCTCCTTCTCCGTGTGTCCGAGCTCTCCAAGCAAAACCTTGAGTTTGCTGCAAATCCCCAAGTTTGAAGGCTTCGCGAGAAGAGAAGGAAGAGAGAAGAAAAAAGTCACCATGACGGACAAGACGCGGCTGGACCCGTCGTCGGCGCAACACGTCGAGTCGACTCCGACGGGAGCTGCATCGAGCGACAACGTCGCGGGCTCGCGGCGGGATGCCCAGCATTCTGAACCCAGTAGGGGACCTAGGAAGCTGATCCTATGCTTCGACGGTACTGGGAACAAGTTTCACGGCGACGACAGTGATAGCAACATTCTCAAGATCTTCCGCATGCTGGACCGTACCGCCGAGGACCAGTACCACTACTATCAGCGTAAGACCCTTTTCTTAACGTGCAAAATGCAGCTTGGCTGATTGGAAAGACAGCCGGTATTGGCACCTACGTCGTGTCGGGCTCTCTCACGCACAGCAGCGCGCGCGCGCGCATAAATTCATGGTACAGCAAGGCCAAGGATTCGGCCATCGGATCCTCGTTCGACCAGCACGTCGTCGGTGGTTACCGCTTCCTGATGCGCTTCTACAACCCGGGTGACGAGATCTACATGTTCGGCTTCAGCCGCGGCGCCTACATCGCCCGCTTCCTGGCCGAGATGCTCGACTACATCGGCCTGCTGTCCCACGGCAACGAGGAGATGGTGCGCTTCGCCTGGAAGGCATTTTCCCAGTGGCAGTGCCGCCAGAACTCGGGCGAGAGCAGCGGCAACGAGGCCAAGAAGAAGGCCGACGAGGAGGAGAAGCGCAAAATGTACAACTTTATGAAGGGCTTCCGCGAGACCTTTTCCCGGCCCGTGGGCAGGATCAGGTTCCTCGGCCTGTTCGACACGGTCAACTCGGTGCCCCGGTTCGAGACGGCCTGGATGCAGAGGAGCAAGTTCCCCTACACCGCGCGGAGCAGCGCCAAAGTGATTCGTCACGCCGTCAGCATCGACGAGAGGCGCGCAAAGTTCAGGCAGGACCTCATGTACCAGGACAACCCCAAGACCAAGGGCCGCAAGCACCGCCACCTCGGGGACTGGTTTGGCTTTGACTACATGTACCCCAAGCACGGCGCCGGCGGGGGGATGAAGAACCCCGAATCGCAGCAGAAAACGATGGATGAGAAGTATAAGCAGCAGCAGCCAGACGAGGAGGTGGGAGAGGCTGCCAAGCATTGGCACAACGGCGTCGAAACCACAAACGGTACTCAGCGAAATGGTCGTCGTGGTACCCAAGACCGCGGCAGGCAGCCCAATAACCAATCTTCGCGGTACCTTTCACCGCGAAAAAATCAGCAAGGCCAAGGCCAGCGCAAGGCGTCTGGCGGCAGCGGCGACTACGCCCCCTATCGTGCTCGGTCCAGGTCCAAGAATAGGCCCGTGACGCCTCGACAGCAGGAGAAGTACCTCCTGCACCCCCACGACGACGACATGTCTTCGGTTTCAGGCTTTGAGCCCTCGGAGATTGACCCTGACTGGGACAATGACGGTCAGGATATTGATGAGGTCTGGTTCGCCGGCGGCCACGCCGATATTGGCGGTGGCTGGGAGATGCTCGAGGATCGCAAGGCGGCGAGCCACATCCCCCTGGTGTGGATCGTCCGCGAGGCCATGCGCGCCGGCCTCCCCTTCGACCCAGAAAAGGTCGCTGAGATGGGCTGCTCCTGCTCCTCGCACTGGGAGCCTCACAACCCCTCAAGACGCCATCCGGACGCCAAGAAGGCCAAGAAGAAGGCAAACGTGCCGGACATTCACGTGCAGAGCAGCAGCCAGCCGGACGTGCAGCAGCCAGATCTGCAGGACTACGACTATGTAAAGGGCTGCGACGTCAACGGCGACGGCGTCGTCGACGAGGAGGACGAGATAGAGACGACCTTCAGGGACCTTCTGACAATGTCGCACACGGCGCGCATCCACGACTCGCTCTCCTACGGCGGTGGGCTTCCCTGGACGGCCGTCTCGGCGTGGAAGTTTATGGAGTGGCTGCCCTTCCGTCGCATGGACCTCTTGCCCGATGGCAGCTGGGAACCTATTAGGTGGCCACTGCCCCGGGGTGAGGTGCGCGACATTCCCCCCAACGTGCGCGTCCACGGGAGCGTCATCAGGCGCATGAAGGAGGACCCGTGCTATAGACCTGGTAACCTCATCATCGGTGGCGGAGGGAGGGGTGTCAGGGTCGCGCCCGAGAAGTATGGGATTGGGAAATGGGTGTGCGTAGCCGAGGAGGGTGATCCGATTGGAGAGATTTGGATGAGGGAGCCCGAGGAAGCGAAAGAGGAAGAGGAGAAGAGGAAGAAGCAATGAGTTTGATGATGATGATGTGATGATTTAGGTGTCCATGTGCACGAAAGTTGCAGAACCTGTTTGACCATGTAACTAGGTGCACCTGGTCGGAATATTTCGCCCATAACTAGGGCGGCAAAACATTCCGTTATTGGAAAATTGAGAAAGGGAGGACTTAATGACTTGGGCTAATATATTATAGAGGTACGGAGGCTACGGAGTATTGAGAATGAGAATATATTGTTGACTTGTTTCATATATCGACCCTTGTCACATGACATAAATTCTACTTGGGTAATCTGCAACGAAACCCAGGAGTCCCGCGCCCGGGCTTGGTTAGTCAGCACCGCCGCTCTTGCTCAGGCTTTGATCACCCTTGCTCAGTGAGCATCACCTTTGATCACCTTTAATCACCTTAACCTCGCTCATCCCTCCGGTGGGCTGCTTGTCAACCTATCACCTCTCACCTACACTATTTCGAATTTGCACTGTATCCCCTTGACTTTATGCGGCATGCGCCATAGCTCAGGATCTGGTTGGACGCGCCAGAGCCGAGGTGCAGGCAGAGCTCTCGATGAGCCCAGTCTCTGGCGACCCTCATCATCCTCCCGAAACCTGAATGCCTGCCTGATGCTTGGCCGCTGGAGGGCGCGCAGGTCTGGGACCTGCGCATTTTCGTCCGCAATGGCGCTGGGCGCTCAGATAATCTGTATATATTAGGTTGTGGTCGCTGGTTCTTGGTCTTGTCCTACTTCCTACCTCCTCAAATCGACTGCACCTCATTTCTACTCTTGCTTTCCAAGGAATTCGACGGGGACGTGACTACTCGATTCCCGGTCCTGCTTTGCCTTGCGAAGCGATAGTCAAAATGCCCAGAAAGAAGAGTGCTCGAGACTTTTTCCGCGATGGGAGGAAGAAGGGCTCGGTGCAATGCACTGAAGGTATCACCGATTCAGTCGTCTTCAAGAAGGTCGACGACAAAACGTTGAGGCAGTACAACCGCATGATTGGCCTCTGGGACCAGTAAGATGGCCTCTGGTGTCCCATCACTTGCTGTGGTTATGCTAATGCCTGTCTAGGTACGCCGAGGAACACGCTGATAAAAACCCGAGCCCCTACGACTTGAAGTCTCTAAAGGACTTTATGAAGGAGGTTGCTTTTGGCATTGAGGGCGTCGAAAACGACCCAAATCCAGGTAAAGGAACTGTCAGGGTGTATTGGAAACAGTTTACGGCTGGCTGGCAGCGAGAACATGCTGCTATTCCTGGGGATATCACAATCTCTGTGACAAATGTGTGTATTCTTTGCGACGACAAGAACGAATTCTACTATGGCGATTGACTGGGACTGACAGATTGAAAACAGTTCATCCGGTACGAGCTGCCTGAGATTTTGAAGCGCGAAAGCAGCATCACATTGGTAAAAACCAAGCGACCAAGGAGATTCGGTACCAAGAACCACTTCCTCCACCTTGGTCGTCAGCTGTGGGGAAACGACTGGGTCGAGTACGAAAGGCCGGCAACGAGAGTGTACGACTGGGCGAGCTTCATAGCCATTGTCTGTTCCTCCGCTCGCATCGGCGAGTACATTGAATCATCGTGCCGTGCTGGTTCTGGGCGCGGACTGCGTTACAAGGTTAGTTCCCTATAGCCAGCTGTAGTGGCCAAGATTGAACTGACTCGTCACTGAAATAGGATGTGAAGTTCGGGGTTTTCCGCAATGAACACGGCAGGGCTGAGTTTGCTATTCAACTCATGCGAGATGCAAAGGGCATGACATACACCCCAGATAAAAGGTATGAGAATTGTGTCGATGCAGTCCAAGGTTATGTTCTGATTAGATTTATCGCAGACCCGAGCATTCACTATATGAAGGCTTAGTACCTATGGCTCTCATTTGCAATGCAATGCTGTCTATATTGGCCATCCTCATTTCTGCAAAAGCGTTCAGGAGCTGCGATACCCTGGAAGATCTTCTCGCCCTCGAGCCGCCGGAGGGTGAGATGATACACTTGGAGTGGAGAGCTGGCATCCTCGAAGAGCCTCTCTTCAGGAGCATGTCCTCGAGACGTACTCATGGAAGCATAGAAACAGCTACGGCGCTTAGCAGGAGGCTTTCCGCTCTTGGCCTTCGTGCCGGGTATGCCAAGCCACTAACTATTCACGACTTTAGAGCTGAGGGTCTGTATTGGATTGGTATGCTATATCGCCCCTTCTCCTCACTTGTCCTTGATCTCTGGCTTTACTGACGATTCCATAGACCAGCTCTACTCTGTGGCTCAGAGGATGAAGCATGCGGGCCAGAGAGATGCAAATACTTACAACAACCACTATATGCCCAACAATAGCGGTACAGACGGTCAAGGTAGCTACTTTGGCACAGAAGTGCGCAGTGTCGTCAATGATCTTTTCCGGGGCCTGACCGTTGCTCGAAACCCGCACCTAGCGCAGTCTCTCCCAGCAGAGAAAAAGGAAGTACTGCACACCAGCCCTAAGTTCGTGGCTATTGAAGAGGAGCTGATAAGTCTACGAGGGCAAGAAAGTAAGAAGTTGACCTCCCGTCGCAAGCAGCTTTATGAAAAGAAACGAAAGCTGGCAGACCGAGAAATCCGGGAATGGCAGAAGACTCAGCCATGTCGACCTATCACAGTTCCTGGTGAGAAGGACCCTCCATGCTATCACCGAAGCATATTCAATCGTATCAGATTCCTCATGCCAGAGCGGGACCGCCTTGCAGAGAATCTCTTCGAAACTGCTACCCTGCGAAGCTCGACTGGTCTTCAGGTGCTCCGCGATATGATCGCTTTGTGCGAGACAGATACCGAAGTGAAGTTTCGCCCAGGACTGGAACCAGACTTATGCCAATGTGGCAAATCAACCCGCCGGCGAAAACTACCCGAATCTTGCGCTGCCAAAGATCTGAAGTCCACTTATGATTGGAAACATGTTTACACCTGTTTCAAGAACTCATGCAGTGGCTTTACTGAGCTCTGCTTCCTGTGCAACCAGTGGATCATTGGTGAACAGGAATGGAGTGATCATTGTCGCTCGCATCTTGATTGTCCGGAGACCTTGCCAACCTATTGCGACCCGCTCACTTACGGCGGTGTTTTGGCTACAGCCGGCTACTGCGTCCTCTGTATGGCGGAATCTTCACTGGCGCCGGAAGTACGACTGCACCAATTCCTCGATCGATATTCGTGGAGAGACCATGTCTACAGACACTTCCAATCCTATACCCAAGATATCGAAGACGGCAAGCCTGCACCGTGCCCTCATCCTCACAGACGGTGTAACACCAAGCTAGAATCTGCCAAACAATTGGAGTTTCATCGTTTGGATGCTCATTGCCCAGAATTCATCATGGAATCAAGCATCCTGGATGCGCCAAAGGAGGACGAGGATGTAACATCTCCAAGGAAGAAGAGGCAGTTGAGCGTCGACACACCTGCTCCAGAGATCAAGACCGACGCAGAGCTTCAATTCATCGACCAGACAACTGAAATCATGCAGCGGCACACTTCAAAGATCCCATCTACACCAGTTCTTCAAGGCTTCATGTCTCCCATTCTCGGCTGCGGCGACAACGCCATGTCCGAAGACGAAGTTGCTGGAGATATCGATGCTTCCTCCAGTCAATCTTTGTTGACTTGTGACGACAGCCTGCAATTGACACAGCTTAGCCTGCAAGTACCAACTGTGTCGACTGTGTCGACTGCACCCGAACTTCTGAGCTACACCACGCTGCCAGAATTAGTACCGCCGTCGGAAAGCACGGAGTCTACACCCAACACAGTTCCACGCCCCGAAGCCAATGTCCCTCATTTTGATATCTCCGAGTTCATAACTTTCTCACCCTCGCCCGAACCGGAAGCGTCAGCGTCTTACCTAGCCGTCAACAATAGCAAGGAGATGCTAATTGATGATGCAATTATAACCACCTGTGGCGACCCGCCTGCTCGCCCACACATCGATTTGTTGTCCTTGCACAAAAAGAAAGGGCGTGATGTAGAGGACGACCATCCTCATCCTCCTGTGCAACATTCGAGTCAAAACTCCTCGCTGGACGAAATCGTCGTTGATATGACACCTCTTCATCATCGTCCATCCTCACCAAAGTCTCAATCTGAGTCTTGCATCACGGCGCAGGCAAGGCAACTCAGACCCGTTCGCATCAAGTTCAGGACCAAAGGGCAAGGCACAACCAAAGAACACCTGGCGGGAGACAAGTCCGGTCGTGCGAGGAAAAAGAGGATCAGGATCATACGTTCTGGCATAAAAAGAACTAGCGGTGGTTAGGAGCATCATTTTAGCAATTGGTGGCTGACACACTGTATGGAAAGCGGAATGTATAGTTGAATAGACTAAACACGAGGGCTTATTAAACAGACTATCTATAATTCAAGATTGCTCAATCACATATCGAGACGAAATCCTACGCTGATAATGATTCATCGCCAGTTTGTCAGCCTCTTTGACAAGCGGGACTAGCATCTGGCCGAGGACAGCATCCTTTGAGCCTGGTAGCCAGCGAGGAGCGGGCGGCTAGAGGCTAGTATTAGCGGCATGGTGGTGAAAAGGTGCCTCGGTACCAGCGTCACTGCAGAGTACGAGCCCAGTAGCGCCAAGGTGCTGCTTGACTGCGGAGCAGGGTACTCCTCTCCGAATTCCAAGGACCTGGGGTAGGCCTGGTAGCCTCCTGTAAAACCTTAGGTGTCAACCCGAGCCCGGATTGAGGTATCTACCAGTCTTGGCCAATGGGCCAATGACCTGGTGCACCCGGCCGAGATAGGACATGATCTATTGTTACCGACTGCAATCATTAGCTACCCTATGCCATGCTCGGCTTGCAACAACGGAGCATGACCAGTAGCCATTTCTTGGTTAGATGTGGAGAATGGTAGCAATGTGACAAGCTTGGTGGTGAGCCCAGTCCCTGGCCCGGGGTGCCTGCGCTTACTACCAGTCATGAGCCGACATGCGGCAATAGCACCCCTCGCGGTACTGGTCTCGCTCACTTGGCACGCGTATGACTACCAGTCTCGAGAGCTACCCGTGCAGCAGGGGGGCTAGTACCCCTCGCGGGCTTGGTTTCGATGGGGGTGGCGCACCTCAGAACGCCAGGCCATGGGATGCATGGAAACCAGCATCCATCTCAATTTTGCCGCCACTGTACGGGCGTTGGGTACTGGTTTCCCTGTCCCATGGCCGGGCCACAACTTGCGGATTAACACAAGGTTGTTCAGGGTTGGCTATATTGATGATGCATCAATCCTAGGATCGGCCCGGCAGCGCCTCGTAACTGCAAGACCCTGAAGTCCATTCACCGGAAGGCTGAAGACTGGGCGTCGAAGCATGGGTCGCAGTTTGCTCCGGCAAAGTACGAGCTTGTTCATTTCACCAGAGACCCTAACCTTAACACTACACATGCTCTCCGCCTCCCGCAAGCCACGATTAAAGCCTCACGGTCCTGCCGTCCTTGGAGTTCAACTGGACACCAGACTCCAGTTTCGAGGATCCGTTGGTAGGGATGGGCCTTGACGGGTCAAAGGATATCCAATCCTGAGATGCAGCTGGGACAGTGTGGCCAGCTTTTTCGGCCTGAGATCGAAGGTTCTTGATTGCATTCCTGAACTTGGTGTCCTTCTTCCAACTCTTTGGGTGGTCTTCTTCATCATCAGAGAGAAAGTCGGGCGACGGGGCTAGTTGGTATATCAAAGGGAGGAGCCCATCACCCGGCTTCTGGACGCCGCCTCCAACGCCTCTGGATTGGCCGACACATCCCTATTCGGAATCTGCGATCTAGATTCAGCTTCCCGTTGAATAATTCATTCCATGTTAGCACTAATACATGAATCAAAGTCTCAAAGATGAATATTACCGAGTTATATGCGGTGCTCTTTGCTGGGTTGCTCGCCATCTGCCCAGCCTTGAGACTGATCTTCCGCTCCACACGAGCTTCGCGATATGTCGCCCTTGCGTTTGAGCGCTTTGTGTGGTACCCTTTGGTTTTAAAGGGGGGGGGGGGGCTACATGAGTGTCACGCGATTTGAACTTCTTCTTTTGTATTGCCTTTTTGGCCTGCAACATTTTCGCGCTCGTGTTTCTTGTCACGAATGTCAGAGAACTTGAGCAGAGAGCAGCGGTTCTTTGCGCGATCAGTATGACACCCCTGTTCTTGAGCGGCAAACCTAGTCCGCTCATCGATCTCCTCAGCATTCCTCTGCCAGTCTATCAGCTTGTTCACCACTGGATAGGAAGGGTAGCGATTTTCGAAGGCTTGCTGCATGCGGCGCTGACAATTGGGAGATCTGGTAGTGGCCAGTTGCAAGTCTCTGGCTCCATTATAAGTTCATCCTCGAGAGATGTCACTGTGTTGACTAATTTCTAGATTGCCATTTCCTTGTTGGTCATGTCCATCACTTCGATCTGGGTCATCCGGCGATACTCATATCGGCTTTTCCTCCATATGCATAATGGAACAATACTAGCGTGCCTTGGAGGCTTGGTTTGGCACGTAATTATCCAGCACCAGAGTGTGAGCAGAATCCCTGTGTTTGTGGCTGGAAGCCTTTGGATCTCGAGATTTGCGTTTTTGGGTCATTCGTGTCTTTCTCGCAACTCCAGGAGCAATCCAGAACACACGTCAGGAGAAGGGTGCTTTGTATATCCAAGCCTCCTGCAGTCGGCCGGTCCGCGTCTTTCCTGGGTGCTACTTTTTTATACTTCTCCCTGGGAAGCTTTTCCGCCATGATATTACAAGCAGCTTTCCCATGCTTGTCATGTGGCATTCGCCGGCATCGATCACGGGGACCATCAACGAAGTTGGCTTCCTCCTGTCCGATTCTGGGAGGCTTTCCCGCATCTCACGCCTTGACACGGGACACACTCTATGCCTCGATGGGCCGTATGGACGAAACCTGGAACTTTGGAACTACGAAACAGTGATATTGACAGCTAAAGGCATGGGCATCGCAGGCGTTTTGTCGTCAGCCTTGGCCCTGATCGACCGGCGGAATCAGGACATCGCGGTGAAAAAGAACGCTCAATCGGCCGACCGACTCTTCCCGGATCTTATCACGCAAAGTTGCCATTGTATGGATGCTTGAGTCCAATGACCAGCAGAACTGGGCGGGGCCATTATTGAACATCCTCAAAGGCCTGGATCAAGAGCAGGTATAGTCCCCTCCTTCGGTAAGCGCCCAGCCAGCTGACCCTGTTGAAGAAAATTCTTTGCAGTTTGGTGCATTTACCCATCCGAACAGACAGTAGACGCCCCCTTCCCAGAGACGCCATTTTGGAAATGTTTCTATTCCAAAAGGAACAAAGAGAGTACCTGGCTCGATGCAATGATCAAGCAGGATACTCGATCGCCAGGCCGAAGCGTGGTCATGGGTAAGTGCAGAATGTGCCCTGAACCCCGAGACGAAGGCTAATGGCCAGCAGCATGTGGCTATCCTGACTTCACTTCGGCTGCAAGACAAAGCGTCATCAAACATTCTAGTGCTAGGTCTCAAATCCACTTTGTGGAATCTGACTACAGGCCGTCGAGCCATGGGCGTCCTAAGACGTCACGCTTGAGGCTCCAAGAAGAAGGAGAGGCTAACAGGCCGGGGATCAGTCGGATTCGGCGACATAAAGTTGCAAAGACTGAAGCGCCTGCACTTCAGAGTACTGCAACGGAGAAGCGTGTTAAGAGAGCTTCGCAAGAAAGCAGTGAGTATCAGCCTTGGCGAACGTAACGTACGTTAGTTGCATGATCTGAGCCTTCCAGGCACATGTGTGAGTAACTGTTTAAGCTCGCCTTGATTGCCAAAGCTTGCATCAAGTGCAGGCGGTGGCCACACTCCATAGCCTAGCTGCTCTGCTGGTAGAGTTCGACAACGGGCATGATGGAGCTCGCGAGAGCACTGACAAAGTATGTGCAAGACTTCCCGTATGCTGGTGTTGAAGTTGCCAGAGCGTTGGCTCAGACTCGTTGAGCTCTCACGAGACATTCCGAAACGCCCATCTATGATAGAACACAAGTGGAGTCCAACGCCGGGATTGTGGGACTTCCGAGCCAGGGCATTGGCCCCCGGGGGCCGTGCTCTGGGCGCAGGCGGCAGTGCTGTCGCTAAAATTATTCCGCCAACACCACAACCTGGGAGACACCCAGCGACACAGAATAAGGCACGAGGGCGAACCCTGGTATATCTTGCGCCATCTGCCGCCAATACCTATCTTCTGCCCCCTAATAGACGATAAGTTGGGAACATCTCGCTGCCAGATAATGCCATATGCGCCACGGCATAGAGGACTAGCAATTATAGCACCAAGTACCCTATACTATTAGCCGCCCCGGGAGATCTTATTACCCTATATTACTAAAAGAATAGCTATATATCTCTCCCGGAAGGTAGTCTAGGCAAACTATAGAACCGCGGTATAATCTATATATATATAGTATTAGTAAACCACTATCTAAAGACGAGAAATTCTTAAGCATATATAGTATTTAAGCGAAAGGTAACGCTAGCGATGATACTAAAGGATACCTTATCGTAAATCGAAGTTTCGATAATGATTAGTATTACTAGATTAATAATAAATAAATATTAGTAAAGCGATAGGTAATAGTAAATAAATAAGCTTTTAATAAGATCCCTAGGGCGCCGATTTATAATATTAAGTAAATATATACTTACTATCCGATCTACCTACTTCTAATACTTATATACTTTACTAGATTAGCTAATAGTTAATAATAGACTACTAGCCTTAGGGCAGATACCTAGTATTAAGATCGTATTACCCTAAATCTATACGTCTTACCTTAATATTTAGCTTACGCCTAATAGTATCTTAAATAATAGCCCGATTAGTTTTAATTCTACTCAAGATACTAATTCTAGGGCGATCGAAGAGCAACTCGAGGACAACTTCGCTCCTGCAAGCGATCAGCCTAATGATGGCAGTGGCTCTCTCTGTTGGCTTGTTTTTGTATTTAGGAGAAGTGCCAAGGCCTAAGCTCGGCTAGATCCGGGCGGTAGCGACAATAGCATACCCATGACTTCTTGCTTTACGCACAATTAGGCGTGTAGTTCGATCTATTGCTAGTCCATCAATCAAGAAGTGCAGATACGACTCTCGACGCCATGCGGGTCGCTGCATGTGAGTTTAAATGTGCGATGTAGTGTGAAAAACCTACTTGAGCGCTAGTACGAGTTCGTCGGCCAGCCTGGTGGCTGTTTGCGGCAAGACAAAGTAAACTTGCCGCGAGCCGTTTGCAGCTGAGAACAATGCGAATAACACCGCCTATAAATGCGCCGTCTTAGACTTCCTAGGTCGCTTCTGACATCCAACCAACCCTCACCTTGACACCACCTTGACACCGAAGATGTCAGCAAAAGAGCTAGGCAACCCCGAAGTTCTGGCGAAGATCGACAGACTTCGGGAACTGAATGTCGGCTCACTTATCCAGCTACCTCAGGTCATGACCCTAATCTAGATCGACGAACAACCACTAACAGCGAAATTAGCTAGTCGTTGTCGGTGATCAGTCCTCAGGCAAGAGCTCTGTGCTGGAGAGCTTAACGGGGTTTTCATTCCCTCGAGCCACAACGCTGTGTACCCGATACGCTACCCAGATCACGAGTCGCCGTGGCCCTGTCAAGAGTGTCAGAGTCTCCATAATCCCTCGGCCTGATGCGGATGAGATGCTCAAGATGACATTACTCGGGTTCCAACGAGAATTTACCGAACTGAGCAACGAAGATCTACTGGAGCTTTTCCGCGCTGTGCGCCTATTCCGTTGATGGTAATGCTCGATCTATCGCTAACAAATGTCAGGCCAATGATGCGATGGGCATTGGTTCCGAAAGTGACGATTCCTCCGAAGCATTCAGTCAAGATATCCTGAAAATCGAAATCAACGGTCCAGAAGTAAGAAGTCATTGTTCTGGCAACTGAGCTTCCCTAACGTTCCTTCAGGAGGTTCACCTCACCGTGATAGATGTGCCAGGCATCTTCCGAGTAGCTACGCCCGGTATGTATCTGCCCCATGAAAGTTGACGGATTCTGACAAAGTCAAGGGATCACCAAAGAGACCGACCCTGCGCTAGTAGAGAGCATGGTCAAGTCATATATGAGGAATAGCAGGACGATGTGAGCGTCATGGGCGACAGTGTGGGCCAAGCTAATGCTCTGCAGCATCCTGGCCGTCATACCTTGCAACATTGACGCTGCAACCCAAGAGATCTTGAAGTTTGCTTCCGAGGCCGATCCAAAAGGCAACAGAACCATGGGTGTGCTGACAAAGCCCGACTTGGTCACCGAGGCCGCAACGAGAGAGACTGTGATGGACTTGCTACAAGGGAGGCGGAGCAAGTTGAAACTCGGCTACTTTGTTGTGAAGAACAGAAGTGCGGATGATAATACTTCTTCTCCCCATCAGCGAACTGTTGCAGAGGCAGCCTTCTTTGCAGGATATCCTTGGGCTGACGCGACGGGCCGATGTGGCGTCGCTGCTCTGAGAGAACGACTCCGCCAGCTTCTGATGGAGATCTCGAACAAGGAATTCCCACATCTCAAGGCAGACGTACAAAACCTCCTGCGAAGTCACAAGTCAGACCTGGCGATGATAGGCCCTCCCCGTGCAGATGAGACCTCCCAGAGGATGCATCTCGGCAAGCTAGCTACACGATTTCAGACAATTGTTCGGGCAGCCTTAAGCGGCAACTACGCCAGCGACAGAATTTTCCACAGCCGCCCTGACCTTAAGCTAATCACAAAGATAATGAAGCTGAACGAGGCCTTTTCTGACACATTCTGGCATCGAGGCCACCAACATCAATTCAGTGCTCATTGGAGCGATGAAGGCGACACCAGCTTTGGTCAGAAGTCGGCACCTCCCCTGGAAGTTGATTCTTTCAAATATGATGAGCTATACGGCTTTATAGAGCTAGAGGGATATGAATGTCCCAAGCCATCAGCGGGTACTATCATGAACATGATCCAAGATGTTTATGAATCTAGTCGTGGCCCTGAGCTGGGAACTGTCAGTGGCCTCTCTTTCTTCCTTCTTCAACTTTGCTAATGGCACTCTAGTACGGTGGGACGATGCTTTGGACTGTATTTGAGCAACAGTCAGAGAAATGGGTGCCACTTGCGTTGTCGCATATCAGCCAAATGATTGCGCTTCTGCACGACTTCATCTCGTGTCTCCTTGACGAAATTTGTCAAGAGAAACAGATTAAAGATCAGATATGGGAAGAACTCCTTGCAGAAAGGCTCACCGACATCTACCGAAAAGCTATGGAGCAAACCAGATTCCTTCTCGAACTTGAGCGCGGTACTATGCCCAGTACGCTTAACCACTACTTCAACGCTACCCTCCAGAGAAAACGTGCAGAGCGAGTTTCACATGCGTTAGAAGACAAACAAGTCTCTTTCAATGGGAAAGGGGCATATGTCCCGTTTGATGAAATCAAGAAATGCACAACCAACAAAGGCAATGGGCAGCATGTCTGCGAGGACTTGTTAGACAGCCTAGCAGCATATTACAAGGTCTCTCGGAAACGATTTGTTGATGTGCTAGATCAGCAAGTAGTGTCACATCTGCTGCTCAACGGAGAGGGAAGTGCACTGCAAATCTTTGGACCTGAGATGGTCATGGGTCTCGATTGCGATCAGCTACAGAGGATTGCGAAGGAAGACGAGGAGGCTCGAAAACGGCGGCACCTTCTAGAACGAGAAATCGGAAGATTAGAGGCGGCTCTGGTAGTTGTTAGAAGTTGAGGGAAGAAGTTTAGTCTTACATCGCTGCACTATGCATTGGAAAGCCACTATTTTGGGTTGTGACATTTTAGCGACAGGACACACGCAAAATAGGCTTGGTCACACACGGACGCTTCTGGGGGATTACTGATGCGAGTGATCCTAACAAGAATGAGATGGATACTACTTTCCGTGGCTTGCGCCGGAGGAAGTTCGGTGTGTCTTCACACAACGGTTGTCCACCATGGTCTCTCTTGCGGATTGAGTGACGATAGAAAGCGCCGCTACGTTGCGTCGATGGCCGGAACTGATCATTGGGGTCCAACTCAAGTCGATGTTTAGAGACCTTGCACATGTCCAGGGGTGTTTGCGGTCGCTTGATTTGTTGCCCCCTCTCCGACTCCGCTTCCGAGGCTCGAATGGTGGTTTCTGCGGCGTTCAATGTTGGTTGAGTGCAATCTTCATGACCTGGCGAATGGTGGGCATGCCCAGGTGAAGCTAGATCATGTTTCCCCTCCAGGAGAAGGACGAGCTGGTGTTCCGCTTCATTCCGGAGACTTGTCAAGCTTTGGCGCAGCTTGTCAACGAGGTCACTACCTCCACGGCGAAGAAGGTCTTGATGAACCTTATCCACCATTTTCGAAACTGTTCCTAGTGTCTCCTCCAACTGTGAGTATTTTGACGGGCGCTTCCGTTGTTGTTCATTCCTTGGTAGCTCCGCGCGACGCACCGCTTCCCTCACAGCATCTTCTAGGCTTGCCTTCAGAAGCATTCGCAATTCGTTTCCAGTTTGGGTGGTGAACTTATCAAGCTCGGATAGGACACCCATAGCATCTCCATCATATTCAACACGCTCGTCCTCTGTGGGCATATTGGGAATTTCGCTAAGTCGGTTCCCCTTGAGCCATTCGTCCGTTGAGTTGATGATTTCGTTGAAGAAAGCTTTCGGGTCAGCGGGAACTCCGCGAGGACCGTCGGCCGATAGATACTTCCGCCTATCCCAGATAAAACGCTGCCTTGAGTGAATTCAGTGTCTGCAGGTAAGAGAGTGGACATGGGGGACGTACCAATGCTCTTCAGGATATGAGTATGAAAGAGACGGCAGTGGGCGAAAAAGAAGATGAGAGGCTGGGAGCAAAGTGGCAGAGAACAAGTAGAATACAGTTTCTAGTTCCTTGCGATCGAGAACAGGAACATTCAAGCAGATCTGACGCCAGTGCGGGAGCAGACACATAGGTTCGCGCTGCAACGGCGGCAGCTGATGGAACTGATCTAGCAGTTTCAGTGTGGCCTGCAGAGCGACGGATGCTAGGATGTCTTCAGTAGCCGCGTAGCACCAGCTCCGCATCAGGATCTGAGTCACTGGAAAGGGGCTCGACGTGCATTGCTGCTGTCGGCGACGTTTCCTGGCTCGAGTCGGTGATGGAGTTGCCATTTTCTCAAGGCAGAAGTCACGCTAGTTCAAGCTCAAGAAAAGCAGAGCAGAGATGGAACTATCTGATAGTAAATATATAAGGGCTCAACGTCAAATGCCCTAGCCAAATTGCCGTCCCGGCCTGCATGTTGGTCACACCTCTCACACACGTAGCTCATGCAAAATGGGACACATATTCACACCGCTACACAGCTGCTGAGGATGGAAGAGAACACGTGAGTGATTAACGCAATGGTAAGAGATCCTCTTGACTTGTGTCGCGGCTGACAGTAACCTCTCCTCCGGTTTTGTGCATTCTCGTTGCAGCTGTCATTGTCCAGGCACCCCGATGGTCACGACTCCACCTTATCCGGAACCACCAGTACATGTCTGCCCCGATATCCTGAGGCTGTTTTGGAAGCTTTTCCTGTCATTGGTCATTCCTGCATATTCCGAACTTACTCGACATAACGACACAGCATTTCTGCCTAGAAGGAGCAGAAGCCATGCTTTCTCCTTCCGCACAATCCGCACAAAGTTTGTGTGAAGCAGCTGCTTGTCTCGCACTTGCGGCACCAGCTCAAAGCGCTTATTGCGCCTTGCGATGGGTAGCAGACGCCAAGCGAAAAGATGAAGCAGAAGCCGAAGGACGAGCTGACAAAATTGAGGTCCTGGCACACAAATTGGCCGAATCGCGCCTTCGGCTCAAGATCATTGCTTTCTGCGCCCTCATTTGCCACTCCATCGGCATTATACTCTTGTTTATCGGCGTCTGCTCTCACCTGTTGGGAGGTACCGAGCTCGCAGACGTGATGGGGCTGTGCTGCATAGGCACGGTTTTATTGTCTACCTGGACCTTTGAGGTAAAGTGAAGACTGACATTCCATAGTGCTTCGCTGACTCGATCACAGTTCATTGAAGTCTTACTTCCCTTTCGATATACAACAGACTGGGGCGAATGCATAATCATCATTGGGTTGTTCCCTTCGTGTGCCTATGTTGGCGTTGCCATCTGGCAGATGATCGTCAGCCGGCTTGACATCCTATGGGCAGCAGCTGAGATGACTCGCATTATCATCGCTGGAATGATGATCCACTCCGTCGCAAAACAACAACCGTTGGATACAGAGGAATTGAAACCAGCGGAATTGAAGGAAAAGACGCAACGCCGCCGACGACTTCAGCTTTGGGCTGCGCTTGCGGTCTTTGCATCCATTCACTGCTGCCTTTCTGCCGTTCATGTACTTCCAGCTGGTCATGGGCCTCTTCAGTCCCTTGTTGATGACATTATCTCCTACCCAAAGCTTACCTGCTGTGGAGAATTTGCAAACACGTTAGGGATTTATCTTTGCTTCATGATACAGACCACTGACAGCCTCAACAGGATGTCAAACAAACCCAACCCCGAGACTCTTGTATCCAGAGAAGCAATCGCAGGTCGTCAGCCGGCTCAAGACGCGGCTTTTCTACCGACGCACTAATTGCCGAAAAGGACGAGTCGACGTTAGATGTTCAGAGCGAGCTATGCTCTCCTGAAGCTGCTCCTGAGCATGTCGACGCCTGCAAAGTCTGCCTTCCTTTGTCAACTTCAGCCCCAGCACGTTCCCTGTCCATCTCTGCTCCTCTCGATCGATCCGAGTCTGGAGTCGGCATACCTTCAGCAACACCAAGGATGCCGTCGAACACGAGCAGCTCCTCATCGACGACCACAACCACATCGGAGATGTGCCATCAATACAAAACAGGGGCGATGCGCTTTGCAGGTAAACCTTTCAGAATGTAGGTTGAACTTACACGTTGATTCGTCATATGAGGCTCACGAGTGTTCAGTTTCCGTGGGGACGACGATGGCTCTTCCGACTTGCCTGACCCAGTGGCTGGTATTACTCGTCACACAGAGTTTCATCGGGTACCTCACAAATGGTACGCGATAATGGTGGTTGACACTGACAACAACAGGAAGAACAGAAACTCCCGTACGACCCCTACTACCGACCATTCAATAAAGAAACGTGGATACGGCGCTTCCTGACAAAAGTGGACTTCGAGAAGAACCTTCAACCAACGGTCGAGAGAATTCCGTCCATAAGGCTTATTCAGAAGCCTAGACGCCATATATATGCCGAGGTAGCACTCACCGAGGCTGCTCTGCCGTGGCTCTCGATGCTTTGCCCTCACGTAAGGACCGAATCCGAGTAGATGTCCTCGAGCAGGTCGCCCACCTTTTCGTAGGGCGCCGTCTCGACGAGGTAGCTGAGGTTCATCTCGATGATGAGGCGGTCGGCGTCGGGGTCGACGTCGATGAGGTCGGGCCCGCTGGCGCGCGCGCGCTCGGCGATGCGTCGGGGGAAGGGCTGGTAGGCGATGGAGGCGACGATGCCGGGGATGAGCATGGCCTTGGTGGTCACGTCGCGCCAGTGGGAGTGAAGCGAGTCGAACATGTCGTCGCTCGAGTTCACGGGGGGCAGCGGGATGGTCTCGGTGCTGATGTGGACGGTCGAGGCCGGGACGATGACCCAGTTGCTGTTCTTCATGAGTTTGGCGTAGGACTGCGTCTTGAGCGTGTTGGTGATGACGGGCCCCGCTTCGGTGAAGTTCCTGAAGATGTCGGCGGGGGGTTCGGGGCCGTCGTAGAAGAGGAAGAGGATACACGAGTCGACGGCATTAAGGACGGCGCGCTCGGCCGTGACGATGACGGCGGCCTTGTCGTCTTCGTTGTACTCTGTAAAGTCACGGACGGCCTTGAGGATGGCCTTGTCGGTGTCGGGGTGGCGGATGAAGACGAGGTTGCCGCCGTAGACGTCGGCCTGGCGGTACGTCTGCAGGGTGTACTCGGTCAAGACGCCAAAGTTGTTGCCGCCTCCCTTGAGCGCCTTGTACAGGTCAGGGTGGGAGCTCTCGGAGGCGGTGACTACGGTCCCGTTGGCGAGCACCACCTCGTACTCGATGACCGACGAGGCGGACCAGCCGTACTGGGCAGACATGTACGAGAGACCGCCGCCGAGGATGAGCCCTCCGATGCCCGTGTTGCCGATCCTACCTCCCACAAAGGTCCAGCCGGTGCCGTCGAGCGCCTCGGCCATGCCGTCGAGCCTGTTGCCCGGTCCGGCGCGCAGCACGCCCGTCTCCTGGTCCAGCTGCACGGCGTCCATCTTGGCCATGGACAGCAGGGGGCCGCCCTCGGCGCTGGACCAGTAGTTGTTGGGGTTGTGGCCGCCCGACTTGACGGCGAAGCTCTCTCCCGGGGAGGACGCCGAGATGGCCTTCATGGCGGCCGACACCTCTGCCGTCGTGGTCGGGAAGATGATGCACGACGGCTTGAGGAGGGTGCACGACTCGGACCAGTACTCGTTTTGCTCCGAGATGTACGAGAGGGAAAGGGGTCGCGAGACCTGGATCGACGTTTCCGACGGGAGGGTGTCGCAGACGTCTGCGCGGGCCACGTTGGCCAGCGTGGCGGCTGCGGCGGCGAGGGTAAAGGACAAGGCTTTCATGATGGCCTTGTTTCGACCAAAGAGATGAGATGTGAGATATTGGAGGTTTGCTGACCTTGGATCTTCTGGGCAATGCTCATGGTGAACAGCAGTCCCTCTCCTACCTTTTATACTTGTCTTCTCCCACCTACCCATCATCCAGTCACTCCACGAATCCTGCCATCACCTTGCTTCTCTGCCTCCTTCTCATCAATAATACTTGTTTTCTTCTTCCTCTTCTTCTTGTCATTCTCCATTTCTCTCTAAGCGAGGTGGAACCACCCACACGTCTGCGTCTATCTTTTTTCAGCCTGGCTACCGGGGGGGGAGCCGCCTGCATGCCTCTATCGAAGATGAGTTACAAACCCCGGTCAGTCAATCGCACCAATCATGGGAGAGAAAGACTTGATCCTTCCCTTTGACAACATGGCGGAGCCTTTTATATCGTCTCTTGATTCAGCCTCGCGTAAAGAAATGCACCCCCAAGTCCCAAAGTGGGAACAATAAAAACCTCCATTGAGCTGAAGCCGAGCCCCCGCTCGTCTCCTTGGCTGCAGTTGTATGCAGGATGTAATATTTATTGATTGCAGAGACATGACAGATGAAGGCCTGGGCAGTTCTACCGATATATTGGTTTTTCATTTTTTTTCAAAGTGGTGTGATTATGTAGGAATGGGCCGAGTGTGATGTGTCGTTTCGATAAGAAAGAAGCAGTATGTTTTTTCTTCTACCTATTTCTGTTGTGATCAGCTTAAGTCGCGAGACGATCACTTTTCATCGTCCGATCTAAGTCATGACGGGTCTGTCCGTACGTAGTACTGGGGACAATCATGGCAGCGGGCAAGATCCGGGATATCATTTCAGCTGGCGGCTGGCAACAAAGAGAAAAAAGATGATATGTGCGGGGGTTTTGAATTTTTGCCAAGGAAAATAAGAAGAAAGAATCTCCACTACCCCAGACCAGAAATAACAACGTGGTTCACCGGTTACCTACGACTTACCTGTACCTTATCTTGACAAAGTTTCCAGCCCGTCCGTGACAGAAAACGGCTTTTTCTCTCTTTTTCCCAGTTCAAAAAAAAAAAAAAAAAAAATAGAAAAAAATCCAAAAAAGCCTCAAAGGATAGGGAAAACGGGGGATGAGGGAGAAAAAGACTTTAGCCTGATTCATGATGCTTCTTAGCAACATGTTGCTCAGGCAAGGAACACGTTCCTCTGGGCATGTCTTGGCAGCCGCCACGACAGCGCACCGTTTCCACCAATTCAGCAGCAAATCACAACCGACGTACGCCCTGAGTGGCCGTCACACATCATCACCATCATCACGTCGATATTTCTACCCGTCATCATCACCCATGGCCGCCGCCGCCACAGCTGCATCTTCTCAGTCAAAGAAAGAAAAGAGGAGGGGGAGCTTCCCTGCGTGGTTCGTCCGCGGCGGCACGTCCAACGGGCTGGTCGTCAACCAGGCCGACCTGCCTCCCCCCTCGCAGTGGCACACCGTCCTGCCGGCGGCCATGGGATCCCCCGACCCGGACCACGCGCGGCAGCTGGACGGCATGGGTTCGGGCATATCGTCGACGTCCAAGGTGGTGGTGCTGGGACCCCCCTCCAGGCCAGACGTCGACGTCGACTACACCTTCGTGCAGGTGGGCATCCGGGACGGGAAGCTGGACGTGGCGGGGAACTGCGGCAACATGTCTTCTGCCGTCGGGCCAGTCGCGTGGGACTGGGGCTTCGTAGCCGAGGACGTTAAAGCTAGCAGGATCAAGAGCGAGGATGATGATGATGACGGGCTGCGGTGGGCAGAGGTTCGCATGCGCAACACCAATACCGACAAGGTGCTCAACTCGCGCTTCAGGGTGCAAGGTGATCCGCCCGTGTACTGCCGCGAGGGCGGATATTCCATCGACGGTGTTCCCGGCTCGGGGTCGCGGATCACGCTCGATTTCATCAAACCGGGGGGTTCAAAGACGGGAAAAGTCCTGCCGGCTGGTGAGCCCAAGGTCCTGCTGCGGCTGCCCGACGGCGCCGAGATTGCCGCCTCGCTCGTCGACGTCAGCAACCCGGGCGTCTTCGTGGCAGCCGAGGACATGGGCATCAGGGACGCCGACGAGCTATCCCCCGCGTCCGTCGAGGCCGATGCAGAGCTCAAGACCCGCCTGGAAGACGTCCGGAGGGCCGGCGCGGTGGCCATGGGCCTCGACCCGGCCGTCGAGAGCGTCCCCAAGGTCGTCATGCTGCGGCGGCCGGGGAAGGGGGATGATGGCGTAGACATTGCTTGCCAGGCCATGTCCATGGGTCAGGCGCACAGGGCCGTGCCGCTGACGCTGGCTCTGTGCCTGGGCGCGGCTTGCCGGATCCCCGGGACGCTCGCGGCCGAGATGATGAGCGGGAGAGGGCAGCCGGGCGGGGGGGTTGTGACGATTGGGCATCCGAGCGGGAGGCTCGACGTCGGGACTGCCGTGGGGGAGGACGGCGAGGTTGAGGCTGCGCGGCTGTTGCGGACCATGCGGGTTCTCATGAAGGGGGAGGTGTGCTACTAATATAGCAAAGCCTTGTAATGATGATAATGTACATGGGGCATATACATGAATCACTTGGAAATGGCGGTTCATGAACATTTTCAAATTTATATAGAAATAGTTGCACCACATTTTTCAATCCCCCGCAGCCACTACTTTCCAAGACAAACTTCTGAACATTTGAGCTGATTCATTAGCTGCGTGTCAACGTCTCCCCTACTTGGCCATATATCTGGGTGCATCTAGAACGGAGAATATCCTGTTCATAATCAGGTATGGCAACACGCAGATGCATTTCAATGTTAGTTTATGACGAAAAGATGCAACCTTTTATGTATCCAAAAGCCGGCATGATTACTCGACAGGTGTGACGAAACAATCTCTCACCAATCACATGCACTTATAGCTACCCCTCCAAATCAATTCCATCACACAACCACCAGCGATGACCCGAAAAAAAGGAAATGCTCCATCGGGACGTCGCATCAACAACATCCGCCATCCAAGGAACAAAGACAAAAAAACATACCGCTTGTTCATCAACAGGACTTTGGCCGGTCCGCGTGATGAACCTGCACGTCGGAACCCCCCTCACGACAGCCTATTTAACTAAGCAACCCCAAAGATTTTGCAGATCCCTCCCCCCTCCCTCCCCCATGTTCTTACCATTCCGAATGTGTTCCCAAGATCCGCCATTTGAGGAGGGGGAAGTCGGGCGGTCGGCAGATGATTTGGGTTGCATTACGACATTGTACGTTGCAAGGTTGCAACGGGCTTGACGGACTTGTGACCTTTTTTTTTTTTTTTGATCACCTTCCTGTCCATACTTTTGCTCGTATTGCCATTGAGGCGCTGCATTTGCGGGGAGAATCAAAAGCGGCAGATTGTATACAAATCTGGTTGATCTTGGTCTGTCATGCTTTAAATAGTAGTAGGTGGTAGCCTTTGCTTCATCGTTTTGTTTCACACGCCCACCAAGCATCCTCCCTCCCCTCCGTTCCAACGAAAGACAGGGCGACAAACAAACAAATAATGAAACTCACGACGGCGCTCCTCGCAATCCCGCTCGCGGTCCTGGCCCAGGATGGCACCTCTTTTTCGCAGCCCATCATATGGCAAGACTTGCCTGATCTAGACATCATCAGTGCAGGCGACAAGTTCTACATGACGTCCTCGACCTCTCACTACTCGCCCGGCGCGCCCATGATCCGGTCCCAGGACCTCGTCAACTGGGAGTACTGGGGCCACGCCGTCACGGAGCTGGACTTCCCCCCGGCCTCGGCCTACGATCTCGACGGGGGCAGCAACCGCTACGGCAAGGGCATAACGTCCTCCTGCCTGGGCTACCGCGAGTCCAACAAGAGGTTTTACTGGGCGGGCTGCGTGGGAGGAGACGACGGCGGCGGCGGCGGTCAGACGTTTGTATACACGTCCAAGGCGGCGGATGGCCCGTGGAGGAGGGAGGCCGTGGTGGACAGGTGCTATGCCGACTGCGGGATGCACTTTGACGGGCAGCAGGACAGCATGTTCATCGTGCACGGCGGCCGCGGGGACGTTTCTCTCGCGCGGCTGTCGCCCGATGATCTCAAGGAGGAGCGGAATGACATCGTCTGGCTAGCGAGTCCGGAGATGGGCGCCCCGAGGAGCACGCGCTTGTACGAAAAGGAAGGGATGTGGTACATAATCTTTGCCGAGGGCGACTCGAAGCAGCATGTTCTCCGCGCGGGGAACCCATGGGGACCGTACGAGCGCCGCGAGCTGCTCAGCTCAGCTGGCAAGCCGGTGGAAGGGGGGTCAAGCCCTCAGCAAGGCGGTTTCGTGAGCACCCAAGACGGAGACTGGTACTACATGGCCCTCATCTCCGCAGACCCCGGAGGCAAACTTCCCGTGCTGGCACCCGTCACTTGGGAAAATGACTGGCCGGAAGTCGTCTTGTCCGACGACGGCACATGGGCATCAAACTACCCCCTCCCGACGGCCGCCGCGTCCCAGAACAATAAAGCATTCACCGGCAAAGACACGTTTGTCACGGTCGGCGCCCAGTACGAATGGAACCACGACACGGACAACAGCGCTTGGTTCATCGAGTACGAGGGTCTGCAGCTGCGCCCCAGCACCATCACCGACGACTTCTTCCAGGCGAGAAACACACTCACGCACCGCATCCTCGGTCCCCGGTCAACCATGACGGTCGAGCTCAACACGACTTTCATGGTCGACGGCGACAGAGCCGGCCTGGCCCTACTGCGCCATCGCGCGGCATGGGTCGGCGTGGCAAAGGACCAAGGGGCCAAGAAGGTCGTCATGGTCAACGGCATCGAGATGGAGGAGAGCAACGCCGGGGGGGAGGACGGGTGGCGGACGGTCAGCAAGGGCGAGGAGGTTGCCAGTCAAGAGTTCTCCGCTGGGACCGTGTGGCTCCGCGTCGAGGTCGACGTCTCGCCCGAGGTTGGGGAGCACGCTGGGGTGTTTTCCGTGAGCACCGACGGCGGCTCTTCGTTCCGGAGGTTGGGGGAGGCGCATGGCATGGATGGCGGTCCGGCTGAGTCGTTTCCTGCCTACAGGTATGGCATGTTTAGTTATTCCGTCGAGCGGCTGGGTGGCAGGCCGACCTTTGCTTCTTTGGAGATAAGCCAGTGAAGAAGTCACGGAGAGGTATTACGACACAGATGCACTCTATTATAATGTTATATGTTATCATGTTGTATGTTATCGTGTTTTACGGCCATATAAGGACTGGTGTATGTATTGGCGCCGACTTGGACATTGTAGATCGTATGAATTTATTTTACTCTGTCGACCAGCCAGCTCGTAAAGAATCCGTCTTATACTGTTTGTTCAGGTTCTTGGTCAGGTTTTCCCATACTTGAATCGACCGATAAAAGAAAAGGATTGATTCCCAGGGTCCAGGGTATTGGCGTCCTCCCCATGGGTTTTCTGTGGGAGCTTGAACCGTTCTACGTATTCGTGTAGGTCAAATCATTAACCAGTTTGCGACAAAAACTGCAATGTAGCAAAATGAAATCCCCGATATATGCCAAAACAAGCAACTTTTTCTTCAACCCATCAATGCAGAGAATAAGCAAAAATAAAATAGACCGGTCAACTGCAACACACAATGGGAAGAGAAAGCACATTCCCCCAATCAAGATGCATCCCCGTAGTTCACAAAACTCCACCACAAGTAAGCTGCCGTTTTTAGCATGACTGGGCAAGTGGGGGTTTATTAGTGTGTTCCAATTGTCTTAGTGATATGCTGCTTGCAGGAAGCGGGAAGGGAATGCGACCTTCGGCGCTGCTATTCCTGAGTGTTGCCGTCATTCAGGGTTCTGGGTCCTTTTGCGCTGGCGGATTCGTTGGTTGAAAGATTGGTGAGGTAGAAAGAGCTCTTTTTTTTTTTTATCTATGTACTAGTACTATTAATAAGTATGTGCGCATCATCGCATGTATGTGTATATGTATGTATGTAAGTAGGACGAGTCCCACCTTCCTTGCATTCATTTTCCCCTCCCCTCATCCTCGTCCTTCCCTCATCTTTTCCTCTTCTACTATTACAAAACCACTAGATTGTTTCTTTTCATTTGAATAAATAAAATCCATCATCAATCTAAGTCGCACAAAATGTACCCCAAAGGCCCCAACCCCACCAAGCTCCTCTCGGCCCCCAGGAGCCCCAAGAAGCCCGTCGTCCTCATCCACGACGGCAGCGGCACCACGTTTGCCTACTTCTTCATCGACGGCCTGAACCGCAACCTCTGGGCCATCCACGACCCCAACTACTGGGAGAGCAAGATCTGGCCGGGCGGCCTGGACGAGATGGCCGCCCACTACATCGATCTGATAAAAAAGGCGGGCATCAGCGGCGAGATTATCCTAGGAGGTTTGTCACTCTCCCCCGCCGCACGTCACACTCGGAATACTAACAAAGTGTTTCCAGGCTGGTCCCTGGGCGGAACCCTGAGCGTCAAGATATCGCGCATGCTCGCCGACGACCCCAACCCCCCCTTCACCGTCTCGGGCCTCCTCATCATCGACACGCCCATGCACGGCCCCTACAGCAAGCTGCCCGAGCCCCTCATGGACCCGGACCCGAGCAAGCTGCCCAAGCTGATCCAGCAGTCGTTCGCCAACGTCGACACTTACCTCGAGGACTGGGAGCTGCCAACGTGGAACTCGGCCACCAACGGCGGGCAGCCCATGACGGCGCGCGCGGCGGGCAAGAAGTACGAGGTCGGGCCCAGCAAGAAGCTGCACCTGCCCGTCGAGGGCGACTGGGTCGTCCGCGAGACCAAGCCGTATGAGTTTGCCGAAAAGGCCGACAAGCCCGTCGGGCCTCCCCCCGGAGTGCTCATCCGCGGTGCACTCTACAGCAAGCCTCCCAGGGAGACGGAGCAGAAGTGCACCATTGACAGGTACCGCGACGAGCCCATGCTCGGCTGGGACGAGAGGTACCCCGACTTTATCCTCGCCTCGCTGGATGTCGACTCTGCGCATTACGATCTCTTTGACAAGACGGATCAGAAAAAGGTAACCCGCGACAACTGCAATGTTTTGGTTTCTTTTGCTAACAAATGAATTAATAGCTCGACCACGTCGTCAGCCGCATCAAGACGGCGCTTGCTGTTCTCGACTCCATCGTCGAAGGTTACTAAGGAGGAAAGAAGAAGAAGAAAAAAGTGAGTGGTTGATGATTTTTTTGAATGAAAGCGTTACGGCCAAGGTATATTCAGGTTATAGAATTTATCAATGATCAATGGGAGAATCTTAAGATTTGGCTCCGAAGTATTTCATGAAGCGTTTGCCGCCGATAAGCTTGTTGCTATGCGTACGTATTAGCTCCGTCACAGCTCAACGCGATAAAGCTCAGAGCTGTCCCCCAGTTGCAGCGATCGGTTAGTTTCAACCGCTGTTAGAAAAAAAAAAAGAAAAAAAGCTTCTAAATGATAAATTCTTCGAATGATTAAACTTTCGGTTCCTGGATCAAGGCCCGTTTACAGTTTACAAGTCGCCACGCGCGCTGTTGCATCGGGACGTTCCCGGTAAACCTTGTCCGAATTCACGACAACGCCGAGCCAAAAGCGGGGGAGGGGTAACAAAACCTGGTTCCGTTGTCGCTGAAGGAATACAACGTACTTGCTTATCGCCGGAGCAGCAAATGTTTTCAAAGGGCGCAGCGGCCGTCGACATCCGATATAGGCCGCTCTGGTCATTACGTGAGAAGAGTGGAACACTCCAACACGGAGCCCATTTAAGAGGGGACATGCATATAAAGATGTCATGATTCTTGTTTGCTCGAGCATCATTCTAATTATCGTGAATACAATCACAATTACTCCCTAATTCTAATCATCACCCAATTTTTGTTTATTTATTTATTCATCTTGATAAAGAAACAGAAAAATGGCCCGCTCGACAAACCTCGTCGACTACGGCGCCCTGACCTTCGACTGCTTTGGCACCCTCGTCGACTGGGAATCAGGCATCTGGAACGCCCTCCAACCGCTCAACGCCCGCCTCCCCTCCACCCACCCCCTCAAAGACGACCGCATCGCCGTCCTGACCTTCTTCATCAAAAACGAAGAAGTGGTGCAGACGTCCAAGCCCGACGCTTTGTACAGCGACGTCCTGGCCGACACGTACGCCCTCATCGCCAAGAACCTGGGCCTCGAGGAGCCCTCCCCCGAGGAGCAAAAGGCGTTCGGAGCCAGCGTGGGAGACTGGCCCGTCTTTTCCGACACGCCCGACGCGCTCAAGAGGCTGCAGCGCCACTTCAAGCTCGTCATCCTTTCCAACGTGGACAGGGAGTCTTTCGGCCGGACGCTCAAGAATCAGATGCCCGACATTACCTTTGACGCCATCTACACGGCGCAGGACATCGGCACGTACAAGCCCAACTTGAACAACTTTGAGTACATGGTTGAGCACCTTGACAAGGACCTTGGCGTGAAGAAGGAACAGATCATTCATACTGCCTACGCGCTTTATCACGATCTCATGCCTGCGCACAAGGCTGGGCTGGCGAGCTGCTGGATTGAGCGCGGGGTTGATCATCCCAACGCTTGTGGCGGTGGTGATCCCAAGGATTACGAGGGCAAGGTTTCGTACGCTTGGCAGTTTAAGACTATGGGGGAGATGGCCGATTACTTTGATTCTCTGCAGAAGTAAAAAAAAATATCAACAAGAAAATAAAAATTACAAGATGACAAGAAAAGAAAAATGGCGCCAACGGGTTGGAAGATGACCCGGTTGTAATTATGACATGGATATCTTGTGAACAAGACCAAGAGACGAGTTTTCCGGTACACCGTCATAGCTAGCATACGGAGTATCATAGCGAGTAAAAAGACTTGCCCTCTTTTCAACATTGTTCAATTCGCATTTCTACATCTCCATTTCCTACTAAACTTGCCCATAATGCTAATCCATTTATCACACAACTCGTCGAGCTCAACATGGGAGAAAAAAAAACGCCTGTAGCTCACCCATCGGGAAGAATAAAAGACCAACGCTGGTGCGGGGGCGGGGTAATATCCATCGACAGAACAACCGACGCCGACATGAGAAAAAGAAATGGCTGTTAAAGGGGGAGGAAGGCTCACTACGAACCAATTCCCCCCTCCTTTTCATCCATCCCATCTTTTCAAAAAAGCTCGATCAAGAAATTCTACTCAACGATATTCCTTTTTTGTCCATTGCCCTGTCTGTTATTACCACCGTTCCTTCATGGCAGCGGGGTAACTTGGAAGAAAGACGGGAGAAAGTTGGCCCACTTGGAATATGTGGCTTATGAGTAAGCCCAGGCTAAATCAACATGGTCACAAGAGAGAAAAAGAGAGAGAGACGCGGGATGGCATGCATGATGGAAGGGCGCGGGAGGGGGGGGGGATGAATGTGCCTCATTATGCAATGCGTCCTTATGTTTTGGTGACCGAATTGTGGTCGTGTGCTATACAAGGCTTTTTTTTAACGCTCACCCTCTCTACTGTTACTTCACCTGTAACTTTTTCGGTCAATGACTACGCCTCAATGACCCTTTTTAATCAAGCAAGACTTCTACTGCAATGTCAACGGGCGAATTTTATATCTTCTTCTACAGCCGGCCAAGATCATGTGTAGGTGTTGCCATATCTCACCTTGCCCAGGTTGGTTGCACTGAAGGCTTAGTGGGCGGCTCACAAATTTTCAGCGGCCTTACTGTCGCACACAGTAAACATCGGTAATATTAGCACAATAACCCCCACGCGCGCAGACGCTAGCCAGCCAATCATATCCCGACCGGGGACGCCAAGTTTACGTGGGATTGGCGGCGTGTAAGTCAGGAAACTGGCAGAGATTTGTCTACACAGTTTGTCATACATTGCGCTTTTCAAGAGAAGCAAGCACCATGCTTCATCACCAAGAAGCTCTGCTGACATGGCATTAGCAATATTATTTTAAATTGTTTTTGTATTTCATTTTGTCTCAATCTGCTCGATAAATAGTGCAGTGAGTAGAATAAAATCTCTTGTGCTATTTCACACACAGGTTTATTCCGTGTCCTCCTCGGGAAATGTCAATTTGGTGTGCTTGTTGTTCCTTGAACCCATAACAAGAGAAAGGGGGGGAAATAATAGAAAAATAACGATCCGCCGTCGCCGCGTATATACATGAATGGGCCGAAGCGAAAAATAAGAGAGCCTCGGGCCATATAGACACTTTTAATCCGTGATTTGGTCGTTGTTTTGATGACCGCATATGCAAAAAAGACAAGGTGAGCGAGTAAGAAAAGGCAAGGAAAAATAAGGTAAAAACATGCCACCGCTCATAAACTTCGTGAAATAAAAAAATGACATGGGGAAAAACTCAATCCAAAACGTTCATGTCGTTTCAGAAGAGAGAATGTAACATGGCAAGGCGGAAAAATAGAGACACTTTACTGGGTCCTGGGGATAAACATGGGAATCTCCATCTTCTTCTCCTTGTGGGGGTTGAGCGAGTCAATCTTGCCCGAGATGTGGTCCTTCTCGACGGGCTTGCGGGTGAAGAAGACGAGCATGTCACGGGTGGCGTCCTTGGTAGGGTCCTTTTGGTAGACGGGGGAGAGGGAGTGCTTGTTCTCGTGGTCGACGAGGACGAGGGTGTCGAGCAGCTTGGTGTGCTGGACGCGGGCGCGGATGTTCTCCGGCTTGGAGCCGTTGAGGCTGTTGCCCGTCTTCTCGTCCATCGAGTGCATAAAGGTGGCGGCCGAGTCCTCGCGCATGTTGCTGGAGCCGAGGAAGGTGGTCATGGTGTGGTCGACGCCGTCCGAGTGGACGCCCTCCAGGGCGGGCTCGCCGAGGATCGACTCATTGGTAAAGGTGCGGAGGGAGAAGAGGGTGAGGACGTACTTGTTCCAGTCGTAGTCGAGCTTGGGACGGTGGACGCACTCGACCTCGTGGAGCAGCATGCCCTTGAAGACGAGCAGGGCCTGCAGCACCGTGTTGAGCTGGAGGTCGTCCTCGATCTCGTCGAAGCGGCGCATCTGTCCCGAGTCGTAGCGCTTAAAGTCCTCGTCGACCGACAGGGCAAAGGGCTGGAACTCGAGGCGGCGCACCGACTGCGTGTCGTAGTCGAAGCAGAAGCGGCCGTTGCGCGTCTTGCGGAAGGGAAGAGTCGGGTCAAAGTAAAGGTGGTCGCTGACCTCCTGGATCTTGGCAAAGTCCTCTTCGCGCGCGCCCAGGCCGCGGCAGAGCTCCTGCATCTCCTCGGACGGGACCCAGATGTGTCGGTTCTTGATGTAGTTTTTGCGGTGCTCCATGATGCGGCTGACGGCCTTGTAGAATTCGGGCTGGTGCGCCTGCTCCAGGATGTTGAGCTGCATGGGGGGTACCGGCTTGTGGAGGGGGCGCAGGTGCTGCTGGATAGGACTGGGGGCGGCGGCTGAGGTCGGCATGAACTCTGGGGCCATGGCGTGGTGTCCATTGGTGGGCTGGGTAGCGGCATGAACGGCCTTGTCCTTCTTGGAATCCGTGAAGCTGCGGTACGACGACGGGCGGGCGGCGGGACCAACAGAGCGGAACGCCATCGAGGCACGGACGGCCGCACGCTTGCTAGGGGCGAGGTAAGACATTGTTTGTTGTGCTGGAAAGGATATCCTTAAACTTTGTTTTTGCTGAAGAAACAGAAACAAGAGTGAGTAAACTGTAAGCCAAAAAACGATTCTTTTGTGTGCTGCAATCAAAAAGTTGATGGAGAAAATCTGTTGATGTTTTCTGCTGTAGAAGAAAAACTAAGACAGGATGCCTTCTTCTTTGATAACAGAGAGAGCTCAGGATAGCCTCAAGATTTGACAGCAAAAATGGCTCAGGATAGCCTTTTTCAGGAATAAAAGAAACAAGTCTTCTCTTTTGCAAGACAGGGCTCAGGATAGCCGCTGAAGAACAGGGAAATAAAGGCTCAGGATAGCCTATTGAAGCAGGAGATTTTGTTTTGTAATAAGCCTAGGACAGGATTTCCTTTCGGCTTTGTAGCAAGAAAATGAAAAAAAGATAGAGAGATAAAGTCTCTTGTCTTTCAACCCTTTGCAGAAACGTGGGAATCAAGATTTGTATAGAAGAGAGAGAGGGGGGAGGAGAAATAGGCAGCAGGAGGGGGTGGGAAGTCGGCAGTAGAAGTAGTTGTGCGAATGCCTCCCTCGGGTAAGAGCGCAAGTACCGCAGTATTACTACTTGTAGGGAAGGCGTAACTGGGGGAGAGAACGTTGAAGAAGGAACCACTGGCAATTGCCAATTTTCCCTCTCTAGCCTCATTTCTTTCTCTTCCTCCTACTTGTACCTTCTCCCCCTTCTCACCCCCACCGTTATACAACAGCAAAAAGCAAGCCTCAATGAGGAGGAGGATGCCTTGGCGGACCTTTTCCCATGTTACACACCCCCCTCCCCCCCTCCTTCTCCGTAGTGGTGCCGGCAGTACGGTCACCAAAAAAAGAAAGAAGGACTACGACTATTACGGAGGAGGAGATGCGTGGGGGGCGCTTGCCTCTGTTAAGCGGCAGCCCTAGTAAGCAACCAACCTTGGGAAGGAAGCACAAGGCCGATCTTAGGCGAACGGCCTCTTTTTTTTTTGGGCGCAAAATCACGCAAAGGAAAGAACGAAGAAATAATAATGGTAATGATAATAATCCAAACCGAGGGGGGGGGAAAATACAGCGGGTCTTGTTTTCTGGCTACTTCTGATGTCAGACGAAACCGCAGCAAAAAACCCCGTCTCTAACCTCCCCCCCGTCGGGATGATTTAGAATTACCTCTCTTACTAACATACCATGTTCCTTGTTACTGTCCATAGAAAATTATACAGCAAGCCGCGCAAATTTCTATGCCTCGAGACGGTAACGCGGATTGCAATTCCTTGGCCCCCTCCAGATCAAGGTTGATACCGATGAGCAGGTTTACCGGTGCAACAACGAAACGGCTGGCTTTTCGTCAAATGACCGTAACAAACACCAATGCAGATGCAATGCCATCATCCCCCAGTCACGAATAAGCGAACTTGTCATTGCGTCGATATCAGCTCTGAAGTTTCCCCAACCGAATCCTAATACGGGATCCTACAGGGCTGATCGATGGACAAGGGTAAGTCAAGTCTCTAACTTGCATCCAAGCATTGTATCAGACTATGCCAAAATCACATCTTGTCTCTCTCTCACTCTCCCCTGCTCCAGGTCTCATCAATTGAGACCCTATCCATTGCCTCACGTGGGTACCGCTTCTCAGCTCGACTGCGTACCTCTTTTATTTTTGACTCGCAACTCGGTCGTAATGGACAGTCATTGGCTTCTGCTCTAGGCGAGAGCAACCATCCTCACACGCCCGCAGCCAAAAGGGACGTCATCGAGCGCCAAGTTGTTTTGCTCAACGCACACATACACGTAGTAACCGCCAATAATGGCACAGTGGGGGCTAACCGCAGTGCCCAGCAAGGCATGGCTCGGCCTGCAATGCATGAGATGCATAAAACCAACAGACCGTCTTGTGCTATAACATAACACCTTGAGAAAAAAAGTCAACGACGAATTATCTTGTCCAAAATTGGGCTTCACCCACTATTCAGCTGGTCACCCTTGCGCCTTGCCCATGCCTCTTCCATTCCCCTACATCTCTTGCTACGCTTGGCATTTGAACCTGCCGCAAAAAAGACCACAAATTTCGAGTTTTCTTTTCCACGAGAATCGATCGAATCACGGTACCTGGCCGATGTTAACCGCCAAGTCCACCTTGCATTTACATCTTGAAGCCCTTGTCCCTTCACGGCACACCTCGCAATGGCTTTGAGGCATTTTCTCCTTTTGGTCAAATCAAGGGGGGAAAAACAAAGATCTTTTTCTTTATGCACCCAGATGGTCTCACGTGATTTTACAGCATGCAGACAGTAACACAACGTACGTATGTTTATGGACAACATGTTTCAGGTAACTTGCCTGATTTCACTGCCGGGTACACATGAATGCTACCGTTCCATGAGGATGCAATGATCCTGCGTGTTTTTACGACCCTTCCTTAGGTTGACATGGATCAGCAGTCGATCCAGCTCCCCTTTTCGATCCTAGTTTTAAACATTTTCATTCATGATCCGGGGGATCTGATTCCGGGGGGGGGGGGGGGGGGTTGGCCCCGTGACAAAAAGGCTAGGCAGAGAAGATCTGATAAAAATCAATAGCTTACTTGTAGGATATAACCGACTTCCGTCGTAAACCGGTGCTATGGTTGCATCTCGATGCACCACAGCTTTACACGATCACTGTCACCCTTCGTACCAGCAATTGGTTGGAGAGGGGGGTACCCCTGTGAAAAGTCCCGAATGCCGTTGCTTGCTTCCACCTCAAGATACCAAGTGGAAGTAAAGTCCGAATATGCATGCCCGCCGCCGCCCGCCCACCAAGAAATCGGCCACGGCCACGGCCGACCTCTTTTTTTTTTATTCCCTGCCGCGGCTTGCGAGCTTTCATACGGCAGGTTCTGCTCACCGACTGAGACCTGCTTCGTTCCCATTCGCCACAGTGTTACTCCAAGTACATACCTTCTCTAACCCTGTTCTTTTTTGTTTCCCTTGCTTACATGTCGTCTTCGAGGACGTTTGTAAGCTTGAACCAGGGCAATGCATAAACACTATATGTAGGGCCTAAGATAGAACATGCATACTATCTTCCTATGTACCTTACTCCACGATATACCCTCTGAGATCGACAATCCTACCGGTAGTGTGTCCAAAAGCCGTCTTCCCGTTCTGCCTCGATTCAATCACAATATGTTGTGTATAGGTGGGAACAGCTTTTTCTACTTCCCGCTCTGCAACCGTTCCACTTGACTGGTGCCTGGGACCGGTGAAAAACTAGGTACCACTCCGTGATATCTCAGGTCATGCAATCCTGCCGAAGCGGGCATGGTCATACTAGGCATGACTAGTTTAATGCGTTTGAGCTCTTGGGTTTCTCATTGGAGATAAACCAAAGGGGCAATGAAATGTTTTTTCCCGCGAATAGCCCCGAGCGTCTAGAGTACGAGCTGAAATTTTCAAACAACCGAGTATAAGCGCCCCGATGGTGATAGGCGAGACCCAATGGACTTCGAAACAATGAGCATGATCGAGGCAGAAATGAAAAATCTCTAGCGAACTCCATTAGATAGAACCGAATGCTGGGCAAGGTGTGCGTTTGCTAGAGGGCCTAGAAAATTCTTTGTCCTCCAATGGGCGGGACGTTTAGCCAACCCAGGGAATTGATCTTCCATATCTTACGAACAACACGTGCTGAACTTGATCAATACGGGTTTAGGGACTTGGCCGGCCGGTTAGTACATAGTAGTTGTACATAGTACTCCGTACGTACGGAGTAGCAGAGTGAAGGAAGGAAACACCACGTCTGATGATCTTCGCACAGCTGCTCGGTTTGAATCCTGATGCATGCATTGGCGTCTGCTGCCTCAGCCAATACCAGTATGCGTCTGCACCACGGTGCAAGATGCAAACCGCTTTCCCAAGGCCCCACACAAATGTCCTCATTTTACCTTTCCTGTGATACTATTCAACGAGCACGTCAATTGCATCCGTGCGCCGGTCACAAACAAACACACACACCCTACCCATTGAGGTTCCCCGAATGTACGGAGTACGGAGTATGCACGCGCAAGAGACGGGACGCCAAGGCCTCAGCAGCGCATAGCCCATGCAGGGCGAAGGGTCGGTCTTGCGTGCTTTCATCTCCTGAGCCGGCATTGCCTCCCGGGCATGAGACGTACAAGTATGTACTCCGTACTCCGTATATGTATGGTTGTGATTAATGCTGGTTTGCCGCGCAACGCGAACCTCGAGGGGTGTAACCCGAGAAAAACGGTGAGCGTGGTACCCCTCCGAGAAGCAGAAGCTAGGCCCGAATTACAAATCCCCAATGCTTTGCGAAGTTTGAGCACGCTTCTTCCTTCGCACCGCCGATCTTAGCGGAGGGGAGCCAAAGCAACGCGTGTCAATTGACAGCGGGTAGGTATGTATGCGGCGTAAGGCTTCCGCCAGAACGACGACGATTCCCCCACAGTTCTGCGAGTCTTGCTAGATTCAACAGAAAAAAGAAACGGTGGCGATGACTGGCCTGGCATTTTCCGTTGCGGGCTCCTCGTCAGAGTAAGAATGAATGCGTCCGGCCGTCATGCTCATCGGTCCGGGAGTCCGTGCTCTTTCAAGGGATCAGGGACCTTGCTTGTCGGTCGTTGATCCGGAGCTGCGATAGGTATCTCTCGGGGGGAGGGCTTACTCCGTGCTCCGTAGTTCTCTCCCAGGCGAGAGCCGTGTTGCCTCTATCATTGAGGTACGGGGTGGACTGATGAAAGGCTTGTTGAGACGAATTTGACCCATTATCTTACGATATATGTAAGATAGAATCTGGTGGCGGAAATGATAAATCTGATGATAATGATGAATCGGCTTTCCGAGATGGGAGTACTACCAAATTCCGTCCCACAGGTACATTGAAACAGCACGTTCATTACGCTGCCTCTTGAGTATTTGCGGCGCGCTCTTGTTAGAAGAGGGGACATCGATTAGAGGTCCCCGGCCGTCTTCACCGGCAGGTAGACCGGCCCAGAGCGGAGCATCTCTCTGTCTCCCCTCCCCCCGGTCGAGTTCCTGTCGCAGGCGGAAGAGATGTCTTACGGAAGAAAGTTCACGCCAAGTGCGTTGCTTATCTGCCTTCTGTCCCAGATGCAAGGTTGTTCGAGAAGATTACCCGATGGAGCCACTGCGGGTTTCAGAGAAAGAAATGGAAAGGCTTTGGACAAAACAATTCGTGATTCGCAGTCCCTCGTTGGCCAAGCAGGCTGACAAGTCGGTCCATTGCCGCGAGCTGACGGTTAGACTGAGGCAATACGGGGTGAAAGGATTACTGCATTACGTCAGTTTGGGTCCAGCAAGTGTAAAAAGACACTAATGTGCGCGCTCATGTGCAGTAAAAAAATTGCTGTACGGAGTAGCGAAGACTGTAAGCGAAAAAAGCCTTGGGGAGAGAGAGAGACATGCATACATACGGAGTGCACTTTGGAGAGTTGGCGGAAGGTTGAGAGTAGCCAAGATGCCAATGCCTGTGGTTGCCTTGCCTTGTATGTGGAAAGTGAGGAGGAGCGACTTGCTGAGGGGCAAAGGACATTAGAGGAAGGAGCGAAAAAAAGAAAAGAAAAGAAAAAACAATAGGGTAGGTAGGACAGCAACCCAAACATCGGAATTTACCCCTCCCTCCTCGATAATCTACCTATCAGCTCGTTCGCGCGCGCCCTCGCGTTACATGCCACCATACGCCCTCGCGTTACACCCCGCCATATTTCTTTCTACAATTTCCACCCAGATGTTGCGACAGCTTCATTGCCTGTACAGAATCTCATCTCTTTCTGCCAAATATCCTGTTGCACCTTTCCTGAAGCACAAGTCTTTTTTTTATCACGCAACTGCCGCAGTCAAGAATAATTATAATTCTTCTTCTCCTTACTCTTCTTCAACAACCACTGGAGCAAAGATGTCTTCCACCGCGACTGCCACCACCACCGCTGCTGAGCAGCAGAATGTCCTCAGCTTGAGGTCTGAGGCTCCCACCAGCCAGGATGATATTTTCCCTCCTGGCACTGCTCTGGCTGATTTGAGCCGTGGTCCTAACCCACTTACAGGTACGATATATGAGCCCAACTTGAACATGTCTTTTTTTTTCTTTTGGTCATATACGATTCTCTGCGTAGTAGAACGATGCCGATATCGGCGACAATGTTCGTCCAATTCTTCGAGAAATGTTCCAATATGGCTGGAATATATCTATATATGCACATCAAAATCAAGAGAGAAAGTTCCAGTTTTGCTAACATGATTCAAAAGGCATTCCCAAGTTTGACTCTTATGATGAGCACCGCCGCCACATCTGCCTGCACATGGCGGCCGTCTTCCGCAACTGGGCTCGCGTCGGCTTCACCGAGGGCATCTCGGGCCACATCTCGGTCAAGGACCCGGAGCACGACGGCCTCATCTGGATGAACCCCATCGGCAAGCACTTTGCCCTCATGAACGCCGGCGACATGCTGTGCCTCGAGATCGCCACGGGCAAGATTGTCGGCGGCAACCGCACGCGCCCGGCCAACAACCCGGGCTTCTACATCCACTCGGAGATTCACAAGGCGCGCCACAACATCCACTCCATCTGCCACGCCCACTCCATCGCCGGCCGCGCCTGGTGCGCCTTCGGCAAGCCCCTCGACATGATCACCCAGGACATCTGCGACGTCTACGGCACCCTGGCCGTCGACAACGAGTACGGCGGCATCGTCACCGCCGAGCAGGAGGGCAAGAACATCGCCAAGGCCCTCGGCGAGAACGGCAAAGCGGCCCTGTTGATGAACCACGGCCTCGTCTCGGTCGGCAGCACCGTCGACGAAGCCTCGTTCCTCCTCGGCCTCGTGGACCGCAGCTGCGACATTCAGCTCCGCGTCGAGGCCGCCTGCGCCGGCAACCCGAACCTCAAGAAGCAGATCATCAGCCACGAGCTCGCCGCCGCCAACGCCAAGATGGCCGGCGAGAAGCACTGGTTGTACGAGGAGGCGCAGCCCGATATCCAGCTCGAGATTGAGCTGGGCGGCGAGCAGATCAAGAGCGGCATGGAGAATCTCACCATTGACACCTCGCTCATGAGCCACTAAAAAGGTGGTGCGGCTGAGAAAAAGCCCATGTCGACGTTAATTTGGAAAACACACACACACGCACAGCACACACAATACACGGAGGGAATCATTTTGTATCATTTTTTTTCCTATTGGGGCATATCAGGATCAGGATTTTTATAAGCGATTGAATTATTTGGACCAACGATATACGGATGTACATAAGACAGAAAAACGATGGCCCCCCGAAAAGAATGAACACGCATACATGAAAGTCTTGATTATTGATCCCGACCAGCGCCTCTTGCCGCCCAATATGCAAGTTCTGAGACATTACAAGAACCAATGACAGCAGTTATGCATCACCAGCCGCACTATATCGTGCATCTTCCCCGCTCGCTGGAGCGCCGTAGGCTCAGATGGCGTCCCAGAGCGATGCGTTTTGGACACTGGGACTTTACTGTCGTTCTCCTCTTTCCAGGATACTAACCTGAAGGAACTTTTATTGCCATTATCACCATCATCATCCTCATCCTCATCAAGCCGTGACGGCGCTACTGACAGTGTCCAACATGACATGGCCGTTGCTCGACGAGGGGACGCCGTCGTCCGCATTCGACAGCGTGCCCTTGGAGATTCTCCAGCTCCTCTGCGAGCATCTGACGGCCGTCGAGCCCTCGAAGCGGGCTGTCCGCAACTTCGCCTTGGTCAGCAAGGCGTGTTTCGCCGCGGCGGAGACAGAGCGCTTCCGCGAGCTGGACCTGAACGTGAACAGCTCGGACGAACTCGGCGAGGCTGTGGCGGCGTGCCTGAAGCTGTTTGAGCGCAACGATCGTCTGCCGTACCTGCGCACCTTGAAGATCAGTGCCTGCATCCGATGGGAGGAACCCCCCCGGTCCGAAGCACGAGACATGTACCACGATGACGACCGCGACGAGGATCATATTTCAACGTGTCTACCGAACCGTGCATTTACCTTGTTCCCATCTCGAGACCTCCTCTCTCACGATGAAGCATCTTTGCGCCGGCACCTCATCCGCATCCCAGCAACCGAGGAGGAGAGGAAGGAGGAAGATGCAAGCTGGATGCCCCTGGCTCGCTTCATCGAGAGGCTGCCGCACCTCCGGGACGTCATCTTCTCCGGCAGCAACCAGATGCCGCGATGCGTCCTCTCGGCCCTGCATGGGAAGGGCTGCTGCCCGAGGCCCCGTCTGCACATGCACAGGTTTGACCTGCGGAGCCTGAGGTCCTGCACCGACGACCCGCCCGTCATAGACCGGTCGGAGATCGCGCTCGCGACGTCACCCTGCCTCTACAGCATCGCGATAGCTTCCGAGGCGCGCAGGCTAGACGGGATGGTTGACCGCAACGAGCTGGCGTTGGTGTATATGATGAGGGGCCTGGCCCCGAACCTGTCTCACGTCGTTGACCGGATCAACCACGGGTCAGGCAGCGACATCACCTCCTCATACAGCCCTTCTACACCCTTCTTCTTCCTCCCCCTGCCCTGGAAGGGTTTCGACCCGGCTCGATGCCCTGAGCTCCTGGAGAGGCCGGCACCCCTCCAAAGTCTCCAGATGCGTTCAACAACGACGTCCCTGTCGATGAACTCGATCAGGATCGAGACCTGGGCCCCGTTGGGCATCTTCGGGCAGCTGAGGTCGCTCGCGCTAGACTGTCAGGTCGACGCTCCTGAGCTGCAGCCCCTTGCAGAAGCGGCCCGTCGCGGACACCTCAGAGCCCTCCGGAGCTTGAAGCTGGTCGAGCCCATGGAGACGTGCCTGCGAGGGAACCCGCTGGACGAAGACTGCGCCCGCCTCCTCGAGATGCTGGATCCCCTGGAGCACCTGTCACTCACCCTCCGGGCCGGGCAGGCGACCTGGGATGCCATGGCGAGGCACCACGGCGGGAGCCTGCGAAAACTCCAGCTCGCGCCCAGGGTCCGCCATGCAGACTCGGCTTTCGTCCTCCTCCCTGCGGCGAGCCACGCGGAGCAGCTCGCCAGCTTTCCTCGCCTGGAGGAGCTGAAGCTGCCCATGGCGTGGCAGCGGGGCAGCAACAACAACGATGACAGAAAAGTAGCTTTCCTCAAAGCCCTAGGCAGGCTCCATTGCCTCAGAGAGCTCGGCCTGCTGCTGTGCGCCACCATCAAGGACGAGGAGTGGCGTGGCAACGTCCCGTCGTCGTCGTCGAGGCGTCTGCCGAAGCTCGCGTACGGGCAGGAGGTCTGCCGCATGCAGGCCGCCGAGACCCTGACCGCCACGGCGCTGGACGCGGAGCTCGCCCGGAGTATGCTTGACGCGCTGGGCAGCAAGACCGTCACGTCGCTGGTCGTGGAGACTTGCAGGGAAGGGTGGGTGGACGAGATTATACCTGGCATATTCTCGGTGCTGGAGCACATTTCCCCGCCGGTGCGCGTCAGACGCGAGCTCGGCTCCGCGGCGCGCGGTGAGTGTCTGGCATCTGTTGATGAAGCGTGCTCTCATCATCATCATCTTGAAGGAAAGGGGACTCCAAACGGTCACCCTTTTTGTGTCCCCGGTATTGATATAGATGTAGATTCTATATACAAAGCATGGGTTGACGTTTGGCCACAAAAGACTGCTGAATGGTGGAATGATTGGTCGAGCATTCCTTTGGGGCAGGATAGATAATTCCAGGTCATGCATGGGGTACTTGATGAGAGAGAGCCGTCGGATATGTTGCCATTTGCCTATTGTCCTCCGTAAAAATAAAGATAATGGCCTTGCGCAAACCTAGCCCACACGCAAGTATGGGCAAACACGGCATAATCTTGAGTTGTTTGTATATTCACAGTCAGTCAGATGTCATCTCTTGATTTATAATGTACGGATAACCATTTATATTCACCCAATAACTTTCTTGATAAATGAGCCGCTGACCACTCAAAGCTCCAGGATGCAATAACCGTATCTGGTTACATAGGCGGGCATGGTTTAGAGACATAAAAAAAGTCATTCCTCATATCTCGTTGAAAAAAAAGCTGCTGCTTCTCACTACTACACCTCCCTTTTGCATAACGGAGACAAACTCGTTCATCAGTCCAACGCGCCAGCCAGCGCCACAGCACTAAATCTCAAATCCGCACCCTCCCTCTCGAGAAACTTGAGCGCACCCAAACTCAGCGCCTTGGGGCAAATGGCGTCCTCATCCCCCTCCAGCGGACCCCTCTTAATAGGACCCTTCCGGCGTCCATCCAGCTCCCACAGGTTCCCATCCGATCCCTTGACGAAGCAAACGTAGTGCAAATCGACGTCATCCTGCGCGTCCGGAGCCGCCGTGTCACCCCCCGAAGCAGCCTCCCTATGCGCGTCCGCCAGCGCGGGCGTCCTCTCCAGCAGCCGCGAGCGCTCCTCGGGCGGCATGTCTACCGCCTCGGCCAGCAGCCCGTCCAGCGTTGACCCTTCCTGGATGAAGTTCCGCGCGGGACCGTTGCACACCGCGTGCAGGAGTCCCATCATGCCGCAGGCGTTGCGGATCGTCTGCTTCCACCATATTACTGGCTCGTGGGGGCCGCGGCCCTTGTAGTCTTCCGCCAGGCTGTCCTCTGCCATCCGGTGGCTCTCGTACACGGCGCTGACGGGGAAGACGAGGAGGAGGGCGAGGGCGGGTCGGGGGATGAAGGATAGGAGGTCCGGGTCCGTCAACGAGTAGACGTCGTGCAGTTGGAGGGCTGGGGAGAGGCCTAGCTTGTGGACGAGGTCTGTCATGAGCTGCGGGTTCGCCTCGAGGGGGATGAAGGCTGGCGCGCCCTGCTGGGGGTCGGGGTCTGTGGTTGTCGACATGGGCAAATATGGTGTTCCTTTTGCAGATGATGGAAGGGAAAAAAAGTTCAGTGACGGAGTTGTTGTTCTTGTGGGCTTCGTGTAACCCTCAGCTTCGCATGTAATGCAGCTTTACAAAGGGCGTGTGGAGGAATTGGAATGCTGGGGGATGGATTTGGTGGGGTGGAAAGTTGACATCATCGCTTACTGGCGGCTTTACCTGGCTTTCAAGTACCTTTACTTGAGCAACCTACCCGGCAGAAACTATACATAATTTCAATATGAGTTTGAATTTGGACTTGGACTTTTAACATTAGAGAGATGAATCATTGTCCAGATGTTACCTCATACAGTTAATACATGTGCTAGCTGCTTTGAAGCCAACATACTCTCTGCCAAGTATCAACTGCGCATCTCAGACCCAAGAGATCCCAAGGCATCACAGCATTTTTCTCCCCCAATGATGACCCTAGTTTGACCGCATCGAAAGAGTTTCACGAGTAACATATGCGGTACTAAAAGACCCAAGCTTTCTGAAACAAAGCTACGGAGTTAAGAGAGAGGCCTTGGTGAGATGCAAGTGCGGTCAAGGCCCTGCTGGACACACACACATAACCTCGCAAACTCTTCCAGAAACACGAGAAGCGCGCATAGTTTACAGTTGTGCAAAACCGGAGTGTGTACAGAGTAATTTACAAAATTCTACCATGGTCACTCTGTGACTGGAGTAGGGGAACATTGTTCATCGGGCACCATCCGCGAGCGATATTGTACAAGTATGTTCAGTATGTATGTATCTCCTGGCGAGTCACGAAGCTTTGCACCCCCCTTACCTCTGTCAGTGCATTGCTTACATGTACAAGTATGTCTTCGCCAAGGGGGGAAAGGTTTAGAGATCTGCGTTATAGTATGGATTACGGAATACTCCGTAGAACAACGTTGAAGTTGACCAACTGGGATCTTTGCTTATGTACAATACATACGGAGTACTCGGCCTCTTTTCTATTTTTCCTATAGTAGCCGACGAGGTGCATACATCAAAAGATATGGATAGGCATTACAAACGTAGGCCAGCAGTTGCGCCTTGCTAGGTAATCCAAAAGGCCCCCCCTCGGTGTCATGAGCAGACTTTTTATTCCAGCATCCCATCCGGTGAGTGTCTTCACCTGATTCATGATTGGTTGTAATGCGAGATCACCGGATTCGTGATTGGTTGTAAATGCGTGTTGTAGATCAGGTCAACAGATCTAGCAACAAAGTTGATGCCTTATCACCTCTAAAGGGATGTGTATGTAATAGCGAGTCCCTTCACGTACGTAGTCATCACAATGTGAAGAAAAATGTCCAAGGAGCGACTTTCCACATACCGCGTGGATCCGAAAAGTATCTACCAGACTCCTGGTTCATGACACCTGCCAACCCAAACAGAAGCAGACCCCCCCACCCCCCTTGTAACGGTCTCTCGGGGAAAGTCATCCGGAGTTCGAGCAGGTGTAGGTCTATCATTGGCCGTCGAGGACGAATTTCCTTCTCACAAACATCAGGTCAACAGATCTGGCACCAAACCAACCACCTCAAGCACTGATCCCTCTCAAGGACGAGAAACATGACGGAAGCGCGGCATTAAAGCGAATGGCTCCGCTCCTCCCCAGCCTCGATTAATTGCGTGGTGGATTACGCAGCGGCTGATGGTTCCGAGTACGCAGTGCAAGTAGGTACTCCCGTACACCCCCTTGCAATGACCATCAGCTTGGGACCAGGTCTTAGGGTGCTTACATATAGCTGGCGCCAGGCAGACACGTAGATGAATAGTTGTATGTACATGTATGTGAGTGGGTGGGAAAGGGAAAAAAAAAAGTGTTCTAGCGGTTGTTGGTTGTTCGGATCGTCTGCGCAGGAACCCCCCTCGACCGTTGCACCTGCCCCGTGCGAGGATGTATGTATTTTCAGCAACTGGCAGGCAGGACGGAGCTACAACTCCGACGTAGCTTTCCCAGTGCGCTCCGTACATGCAGCTACATGCTCCGTACCGGCGGTCTTTGACCGGATGCCGCGAGTGCGTACGTGCGTGCGTGCATGCCGTATGTACAAGTATATACTCCGTATATTGAACCCCCCAGTCGAATGATGCCGCCGTCGCAATCCAAGATTCAAACAAGACGTGCAAAAAAGAAAAAAGCCCAAGCTCGGACACGAAATGCCTTGCTTGGTTTGATCCCTTCTCCACGAAAGAAAAGAAAGGGTATGTGAACAAGGGCATTCTGACAGCTTGTTCCCTGTTTCTACGTAGTTAAAACGTTCTCCGTATAAGAGCACAGGCGCATACATAAAAGCCCCCCGGCATCCGCCCCTCAGTGTCAGCCCGAATGACGGGGGAATCGGACGATAATTGGGAAAGAAAAACAGTGCAGACCCCCGGCCGCGGCATCTGCGCATTAGAACTTCCCCGTAAATGCCGGACGACTATTACCGTCTTCTTTTTCCACGTCAGAATCGTCTTTGCATATGCTTATTTGTATTCGATTGGCTGCATCTTGTTCGATATATCACGGTAGACAATATACCCCCTTGCAACTACATACATACGTACAAGCATAGGTAGTAATCCGTATATGTACATGTGATTTGTCATTCGTAATGCTCCGTACACCAACATACGGAATACGTATCACGTACTGGTTGAAATGATGCTCTCCCATTGCTCGTGGCGATCATGTAGTTGTAGATCACATCAAACCCATGTTGATATCTTTCTTAATTTATCCATAAAGCGAAAGCGAAAAGACGGACAATTTGCTGGTAGCTTTCTTAAATAGTCACGAACCGATTTCCGTTCTTTTCATCCATAGACGCCCCCCCCCCCCCTTTCTTCGTTGAATCAAAAAAGAATGCGAGTCCAAAAATATACATGAGAAACATGCAGGGACGATCTTGAGCCCATTGACGCTGGCTGGCAGACGCGGAAGAAGTCCGCTGAAGACGGTGCTTCAAGCGTGGGGAGCACAAAAGTCAGCATGGTGGTCCATTTTAATGCCGCCAAATAAAGAAACAAACAAATCAGGGATTCGTTTCTTGACCAATCTTTTTCGCTCATGACACCACAACTAACTAATAAAAGAAAGAAAAAAAAAAAAATTTAATAAAAAAAAAAAAAAGTCAGGGAGTTTTGGCGTCCGCCCTGTAAACCGCCCTGTAATGACTCGTGAAAATCAAAAGATCGACCAAATCTTAATTTAATCTTATCGTGAATTACTCCTCACCTCGGGTTTGGTTCGCGATTCATACACCGGTCGGTGATGCTCTCTCTCCATACTCACCCGATTTTTTCTATCGGAAATGTATGTACTCCATAATTGATGATAACTGATTATTTCCCCCATCCGATCTTCGGCACTTGCGAGATTGCGGTTGCCGCTGCATAGATATGGAAAGAGAGAGCGTTTTGGTCACCGTGTCCGCCATAACTCTAGTCGGAAAAGATTGTTGACCAAAAAAGATTTTCCGCTAAAAGGGGAGGAGAGGAGGGGGGGGGGGGCCCATTCGTCACGGTTGCCCGCCAGCGTTGCATCGCTCCAGTGCAGCATATCAAACCCATAAGGCTGAAACTGCTGCCGTCCTCTCTCTTCTCTCAACGCACGCACAAGCACGCACGCAAACGCACACCCCTCCCCTCCCCTCCCCTCCCTTTCCCCCCCCCCCCCCCCCCCCCCCCCCAGCCCCGTCAGCCCTTTAGCATTCATATTCTGAAGATATTCTTTTGCCACTCAGCCTCAGTATATCTGATTTGTTGCGAGGCAGACTGCAGCGCTCATTGAGTCGTTCGCACATGTCGAGCCATATGCTTACCTCCCAACCCAATTTTGAAGGCAACTACGAATCCCAAACGACAGCAGGGTATATATATCTCGATCTCTCTCGCGTATCTGAGTATGTTCCAAAGTTGTATTTGCTGTTTCAACTCCAACTAGACCATTTATCTACCGAAGCTAAATAAGCCACCAACCTCGCTCTTTCCTCATGCCCTTCACCTTCTGCAAGCCCTGCGCCTACCCGCTTCCATGCGCACAACACCCTCCATCTTCTGCTCTGCCCTGCTTCACACAGCAATCTTTTTCCGGAGGAAGAGTTTCCAAGGTCCTCACGTTAACTCTCGTACCAAACCTGCTGCCATTCTACCCTGCTCTTTCGCCCTTTAGAGACTCAGTGACCCATTAACGCTTCTTTTCTTCTCTACTATCAGCATGATTGAACGCTTCCCGGGCTTCTGCTCGTTACCAATGACCAGGAACTGACTACAACCTTCAGCGGGGACATTCTAAACCTTTGATTCAAATCTTGCTACAACATTAAACAATTCTCCTACGCCATGGCACCCCCGAGGAAGAAAGCCAAACCGGATTCTCAACCGACGTGTGAGACGCTCGTCTCGGACTTTCGTACTAGATGGCTTGTTGAGTAATTTTATTATCCTTGGAAACTCTGACATTGTTGCCCTCACTGATTCACGTGTATAGTGGCGAAAACTTAGAGACCGTCAAACTCGTCGCAGAGGGGGGAACGCTCGTCGTTAATAAAGGAGTTTTGGTAGCAAACTCGGAATACTTCAAAGGCGCATTGAAACCTGGTTTCATCGAGTTCAAAGGCGAAATCAAGCTGCCCGATATACACGCACTTTATCTCGGCCTATACGTGGGCATCGCACACTCGTTCATGAACATGTGCCAGCCAGTCGAACCAAAACCGCAGCTGAAACCCGAAGTTCACGACCCGATATCGTCGTTGAAGGAGTGGATCGAAGTTCTCAATCTCTGCGACTACTTTCTAAGCGAGAAGATGGCTCAGTATGTCACCTCTTGCATCTCGATAGCCCTTTTCGACGGCCATCGCGCCCTCCACCGCAGCCACTTGGACGAGAGCCAGCAGCTCTCCTGGATGCGTCGCTTCGCAGACGGATACGAGGCATTGCGTGTTGAGGAAGCCAATCACACGAATATTCGGCTGCAGCTTGTCGAGTGCTTCTGTGGGGGTATCGCGTACGATATGTGGATTAAAAACATGGAACACATCGTCGATCGCCCCGGATTCATTGGTGCTGTCTCAATGGCTTTTGCTAAGAAGCTGCTTGTGAATCAAGGTAGAAAGCTCTTGAAAAGAAAGGAGATGATGGAACCGTGAGTGCTTCTATAAGCTTTTCGCACTGATCTGCCTACTAATCAGACATTACCAGGCCAATCTTGACAAGTCCCCTAAAGGAAACACCTACTCAAAACACAGGCCCATCTACTACCAGCGCCACAGATCAGACGGGCCCTTGGTAGAAGTTTCCATTATACGGTCTTGCATCTTGTCGGTGGAGTTTTGCTATTTCAGCCATGATGGAGTGCCTTCGATCGGCTCAATTATTCATGGCTACTTTATAAGTGAATTATTTAATACCTCTCTGAATCAAGGGCTTTTGCTATAAATGTCTCATGCTGTCAACTCCTACTTTACGAAGATGGCATGTGGCAGGCAAGAACACGTATGTACCAAGACGCTTAAACATTTCCAATTGTCAAGACTACCATTTTACTATTTCAAATGAGACGCGACACCAATGAATTCTTTGTTTGCTGTCTTAACGTTGGCTTCACTCAGAGAAGCGTTTTCAGCCTTTCTTCGCTGCTCATGCTCTCATCAGTCCCTTTCTGAACACAAACAGGAACACAAACAGGAAGAAACTTGTGCTTCTGACGTTGATTCGGCTTCTGCTTCATTGCTGGCTTGAAAAAACATCAAAAGCCTTGGAGTAATTATGCATACATAATTTACGTTGCTTCCGTATATGTCAGCCACGAAACACCTACCATGATTCTACTTAACAACTTCTCAATATCAGGATTAAAAGGATACAGAACGATAAAACTCCCGTGATTCAGCAATATCACAAGCATACTCTGTAAATAATGCCTAGTATATGCAAACCAACCTTAATTATAGTATGTGCAAAAATATCAGCCTCCTTGGAATACCATAAAGCTTATACACCAAAACGCCTCGCCACATCAGGCTCTGCAAATTTTTACCCAAAAAAGAAATAGGACAAGGCGCATAATGACATTATGGCAAAAAGAAGATGTATAAGCATGATGAGACTGGGACTCGAACCCAGGAGGATTGCTCCACCAGGAATGAATGCTAAGGTAGCCTTAACCTGACGCCATAACCAACTCGGCCATCTCACCGCTGTTCGTTGATAAGTGCTTCCGCTATTTGCTACTGATTGATCTCCCCGATTGTTCTCTCGTCGACTTCGCATCCCCCTTGGGACTCTAGACCCTGATCGGGTTATGTGTTATAGTAATTCAGACTCAGTCTCGGACTGTGTTATAAGAAGACTGGGCCTTTATAGCTCTGCGCTAACTGCGTCGGAAATCGAAAAACGAAAGACATAGTAATTCAGACTCAAGACCTGAGCAAACATACTCTTTACCAAAGTGCCGGGTTGAGGCAGGCCGTAGAAGTAGGGTGATTTCATTATAAACAGTAATGTACATTCTAAGCCTCATCTGCTGTTCTCTTTCGGCCTCCACGAATCGAGCGCATGCTCCCAATCATACTGGGGCCCGCCACATCTTTGCTGCACTACGCCCCAGGTTCTGCTTCTCACGATCGCTTCCACGCTATTCTCTTGCCGGACTAAAGCTGCCAGCATCTCCGTCCGGGGCTCCTTGGGGAAGAATCGGCCAGAGTATGGATCGAGGCGCTCGTTGACCACCCTCTCCCTGTCTCGCTGTCTCTCGGATTCGATCAACGAGGCATCGGGATCATCCGGGTCCGGGCTCGAGGCCACCATGCCACAGTACACGAGCGCATTCTTGCGTGCCTCCCAGGCTGGGAAAAGAACGTTATTCTTGAAGCTTTGGCACGCTGCAGGATCTACTTGTTTCGAAGAAGTCGGGAGCGTCCGGTGCGATGTGGACGTAGGGTCAAAGCCGGCACTGGCAGGGGTCACTAGAGCATTGAGATTTTGTGTAATGGAGTCATCTATGGAGGATCTCGAGAAGCGTAAAAAGTCTAGCAAAAGGTCAAGTCAGCTTCCTTGATACAAGCTGGGGGGGTTTCCATCAGCAAGCCTTACCCCGAAGAGCACTATGCGAGAAGCAAAACTGCGGCGTCAGAGCCGGGGACTGAGGCGCTTCCGTCATGATGGTGCCCGGTCGTTGTTTGGGGCTGCGGCTGCCCTGAGCATGAGTGGCTGCAGCCGAAGACTTCCAGAATAACGAGGCCAGATTTGATAAATTTAGGGTAAGTTGTCGGTGCAAATAGCGCAAGATATGAAGCGCGAAGACGAAGTCTCAGTTCTGTGGCTACTTTTTAAGTATGTAAGTGCGATTGCGGCCTCAGCACAGCCTTCCTATCCGATCTGTGTTACTTAAGAAGTCCATGATGGTCAACAGCTGCTCTCTCGGATTGAACCGGCTTTCCCGCGCATGTGAACTGGTTAGGGACGGAATAAATGGAGCGGATGGTCCGATTTTGTGAGTGTGGGGAGAGTCTTCTACTGCTGGGGGACAAAAACGCAGTACGGAGTACGGAGTACGGAATACTGATGCAAAAAGTACCCACTTTCTGGTGACGTCGTCTACATAATTTACTGTATTTGTACTCCGTACGTACAAATGGATGCCTCCCCGTTTTAAACGTACAATACGCCCCATCATAGATCGCACCCTGATTCAAACAATTGCACCCCCAGCGCAATTGTTTTCCGCTACTACCTGCAGCATAGGGTTTCGGCTCCGTTCCAAAGCCCATCTTGACTTTTCTTTGTTTTCGTTTACCAGTCGACTCCTGCGGCGTGCCATATAAATCATAGTTACGGAGTACCCCGTACTGAGCAACATTTAGTCATCCCCCTTGGAAGACCACAAGCCCCACGCTGAGCCTACAAGTACACACCCAACAAAGCTTCCCCCCACGCCTACACCCCCTGAGATACATAGAAGTTGAACGACGAGAACTACAAACATCAGCAATCATGTCGGAAGCCAAGACGCCTGACGTTCAGGGCGCCAGCAGCAGCTGGTCTGCTTTCCTCAAGGTACACACAGCTCGTAGACTCCTAAGACTCCTATCGATTGCGCCATTGTCCTGACTTCTGTCGCGTGTCATAGTCCATTGCCTCCTTCAACGGCGATCTCTCCTCCTTGACCGCTCCGCCCTTTATCCTGTCGTCGCAGTCGCTCACTGAGTTCTCGGCCTACTGGGCGACACACCCATCTGTCCTGACGGCCCCAGCTTCCGAACCCGACCCTGCTAAGCGTGCTATGCTCGTGCTCAAATGGTTCTTGTCCACCCTTAAGCACCAGTACGCCAGTCGAAGCGAACAATACGGAAATGAGAAGAAGCCCTTGAACCCGTTCCTGGGAGAGCTCTTCTTGGGCACCTGGACGGACGAATCTAGAGAAACTACCCTCATTTCCGAGCAGGTCAGTCACCATCCTCCGGCAACCGCATACTGCATTCGCAACAACAAGACTGGTGTCCAGCTGGAAGGTTACAACGCCCAGAAGGCCACATTCAAAAGCACCATCATTGTTAAGCAGATTGGCCATGCCGTATTGACGATTCCTGTCGGAGGAGAGACTGAGAAGTACCTCATTACTCTTCCTGGGCTGCACATCGAGGGCCTGATTTTTGGCGCTCCTTTCGTTGAGCTTGACGGCTCCACGCAGATTGTTAGCTCTTCAGGCTATACAGCCAAGATTGATTACAGCGGCAAGGGCTGGCTGTCGGGCAAGAAGAACACCATCGTTGCGTCTATTCACCCCACCGGCAAGGAGAAGGAAGTTCTATACAATGTCACGGGCCAGTGGACAAAGGACCTGGAAGTGTACGAAGGCCCTGCCAAGAAGAACTCCAAGTCGACCCTGGTATCGACATACGATGCCGCCGGCACTCCCCAAGCTGAGCTGAAGCTCGCTCCGATTGAGAAGCAGCACCCGCTCGAGTCTCGCCGCGCCTGGTCAAGGGTCGCAGATGCCATCTCCAAGGGCGATATGGACACGACGGGCGTGGAGAAGAGCAAGATTGAGCAGGCGCAGCGCGATCAACGACTCAAGGAAAAGGCAGAAGGTCGATCTTGGGAGAGGCGGTACTTCACCGCCGTCGAGGGCACAGATGCAGTTCTACAACAACTTGGCAACGCAGCAGGCGTACCTTTGGATGGTGAGGCAGAGAAGACGGGCGGGTTGTGGAGATTCGACCCGGTCAAGGCCGAGAAGATGTCTGCGCAGCAGCTGAGTGATGAAGAGGTGGAGCAGATCGAGAAGGAGCTTCTGGGTCGCTAAGATCACAAGAAGTATGTTGCCAAGTTTTTTGGCTTAGACATACGTTTTGATGGGTGTTTTGAACCAAGCGAGGATCACGATACATGGTGTGCGTCGGATGGGCAATGGGGCACGCGGCTGTTAGAGCAGCTAGTCGACGTACATAACCAGACCCGATGCAAAAGCATGATATTATTTTAATGCCATTTTTTTTTTCCTTCTTTATTTTGTTCTGAACCCTTTTTTCCCTCTCGGAACTTCCACTTCATGTTATGACAAGTGACCAAATGCCGCCTTAGGAACTACTGAGAATAGAACAGGGCCACTGCCAATCTGTATAAATATACAGGCTCGACTATCCGGAACACTCCATTATGTCTTCATGTGTGAGAAGCCTACAGCTGGCCAGCGCAGTTGAAGTCCTTAAGAGCCTCAGCGACACGCTTAGACATGGTCTTCTCGCCCTCACGGACCCAGACACGGGGCTGTACACAAATTCATTAGTATCTTATTTTCCATGCAGTGCAAAGTATTACTTACGTCGAAGTACTTCTTGTTGGGCTTGTCCTCACCCTCGGGGTTGCCGACAGGGGTCATGAGGTAGTCCTTCTTGTTGAGCATGTAGTCGCGGATACCGCTGCAGTAGGCAAACTGCATGTCGGTGTCGACGTTGACCTTGACAACACCGAAAGAAATGGCGTCAAGGTACTCCTTCTTGGAAGAACCGGAACCACCGTGGAAGACGAAGAAGACGGGCTTGTCCTCGTCAGCCTTGAGGGCGGCCTTGACGTGCGCCTGGTGCTTGCCGAGGAGCTCGGGGTGCAGCTTGACGTTTCCAGGCTTGTAGACTCCGTGGACGTTACCAAAGCCGGCAGCGATGGAGAAGTAGGGGGAGATGGGGGAGAGGGTGTTGTAGATGTTGAGGATGTCCTCGGGCTGGGTGTAGAGGGAGTTGTTGTCAACGTCCTCGTTGTTGACACCGTCCTCCTCACCACCGGTGATGCCAATCTCCATCTCGAGCCACTGCTTCATGGGGGCAGCACGCTTGAGGTACTTGGCGGTGGTCTCGACGTTCCAGTCAACGGGCTCCTCAGAAAGGTCGATCATGTGGGAGGAGAAAAGGGGCTCGCCGGTAGCCTTGAAGTAGGCCTCATCGGCATCGAGCATGCCATCGAGCCAAGGAAGGAGCTTCTTGGCGCAGTGGTCGGTGTGAAGGACGACGGGGATGCCGTAGGCGGGGGCGATAGAGCGAATGTAGTGGGCACCAGCAACAGAGCCAGCAATGGAAGCAGCCTGGCCTTCGTTGCTCACACCCTGTGGAATTTCCATGTTAATCAGAGTTTCTGAGTAGTGCTCTGGACTGCCGGAAGCTTACCTTGCCAGCGAAGAAGGCGGCGCCGCCCTGGGACATCTGGAGAATGATGGGAGACTTGGCATCGCGGGCAGCCTCGAGAGAAGCGACGACGGTGGAAGAAGAGGTGACGTTCTAAGATGCGGCTTAGCTTTTTCCCTTTTGCGATTGCTGAGAGTATGCCCAGTAGCAGCTACTTACCACGGCAGGAATGGCGAACTGGTTCTTGCGAGCGTACTGGAACAGAGCCAGAACGTCGTCGCCGACAATGACACCGGACTTGCGGCTGAGGACCTCTGTAGCACCCATGTTTGCGGCGGGTTTATGATGATGTAACTGAGCTATAGGTAGCAAGGCGGGGTATTATAGATATTCCAAGAGATGCAAAAGCGCGAGTCCCAGGAAGAAGCAGTAAGTTATATTTCGGAAGCTAAAATCTGCAAACCAGCAGAGAGGGAAAAATAGGTCAGCAATGAAGGATCTTTTCACAGTACGGAGTCCTTTATTTTGCGTTGCGTAAAGGACCGATGACACGGCGCGGGGTTTTCTGAGCTATGAGGCAACAAGCAAGCTATTATCGATAACACGTCGGGGAACGTGGAGGACGACGTCGGAGGGGATGAGGGGCAGCAGCGACAGGCCTGAGCGAGCCTACGGCAACCGTACCTCAGTACCTAATGGAGTGAGGCTTTTGCTGCAAACTTTTTCGAGCCTAGAGTTTTCAAATTGCGCGCCGGCTACTGTGCAGATTGAGTTTCGGACGGCAGATGCCAATGGCGACTCCAATTGATCGCTGTAGAACTCTGGCTTCGACCAGTCAGGTTGCTCATCTCGCTCAACACCTTCGCTGTTCCTCCCTATTCCGCCGTCTTCGCACATCCACCCGGTGGAGCCAGAACATTACTACCGCTGCCTTGTACCTGTAGTAGGACTGGTAGGCGCAGAGTGGGTGAAAGATAGGAAAAGACTTACTCAATGATATTACGCGTTGTAGTGATACCGCAGAAGCAACGAGAGAGCGCTAGAAATATGGAGGGGAAAGACAAGGTCGAGATGGAGGGGGAACTACTAGCTTTATCTATACGAAGTGCGCACACAGGAAACACTACCTAGCTACGAAAAGCATCTGCTTTTCAATTGCCATTGCCGAGTTCTCGACTCTGCATTAACCGACGGCCCCGAGAAATTGGCACGGAAACATGCGGGATAGGCATACTGCGATCGTTGGATCTCGGAGAAACCATCGTGTATAGTCTTGCCGTGCGGAGGGCAATTTACCATTGCCCCGGAAGATGCATACGTTGAATAATAGCCGTAACAGATCTTTATCATCATGCTCAAAGATGATCCCAGTGAATTCTTTTCAGTATAATACTGGTCGTCCTCCCGATAGGAAGTATTCAGGTGATGAACGAGATGTGTTTTTCTTAACCGAAGAAATTACTTGACTAACATTTTCATCGTCTTGACCGTGCCATGACGCAAGAGAGCTGGGCCTCATGCAACTTCCAACTTGTTCGCGTTCGTTCTACGTCGGACGAGAGGCTGCTACCCCTCCATAAAATTTACCTTGAACCCCGCTCTCATGCATTTCCCCCAAAGGTTAGCGCGCACCCGTACCTGATGATTTCCATGGCTGTTGGCAAGGTACCAAGCAGACGTACTCCGTATAGAGATCCCTCTTTCAAGGGGAAGAGAATTATGCTAGGCCTCGCTAATAAATATGGATTTGCGGATAATCGTCAGCAGCTTGCAAGACGAAGGTCTTCCTAAATTGTTTTGATTCCTTTACTCTATCCATCATACATAATAAAAATGACGTAGTTCTACTCAAGCTGCTTCTCAGTGACGGCAGCAGGCGCGGCTCGCTCCGCTTATCGATAGACAACATTCTAACTGCAACCCGGAATTTTCGACACTCAAAGCATCATGTCCTACCATCGGTGGCTGGCTTGTCCACATTGAACAATAATCGCCCAAATACCCGACGCTCGGCATGTCAACGGAACGGGGGCCTGGTTCAGTACTGGGTCTTGATGCTCTCTTCGACAATCCCCTGTTCGCTGGCGGCATCGGCCTAGCTTCCTTAGGTGCCGCTGCAGCATTTGCCAGGAAAGGTGCTATTGCTGCAGTTGGCGCTGCTCGGCGCAGGCTGCTTGTCAACGTCGAAATCAGCAAGCAGGATGCCGCCTACCCTTGGGTGTTGGCATGGCTATCGCAGCCACGACAAGCCTCAGGCTTCATTGCATCCAGGCTGACGCGAATCCACGACCTCTCCGTAACGACGACCACAACAACCCGAGGGGCAGGAGGGCCGACGAACGCACACTTCTTCTTACAACCTGGTTACGGGCGGCACATTGTAAAGCATGGGGGGGCGTACATTGCTGTCAACAGAGAGAAACACAACACGGCCAATATGAATACGGGAGAGCCCCATGAGATTGTGCAGATGACCACGCTCTGGGCGCATCGGCATGTCTTTGAGGAAATCTTTAGCGAGGCACATCGGTTAGCAGCAAAGGCCAATGAGGGAAAGACGACGGTATACTCAGCTCGAGGGGTCGAATGGGCACCCCTCGGCGAGCCACGGAAGAAGAGACCACTAGCTTCTGTGGTGTTGGACCAAGGGGTCAAGGAGAGCGTCGTGGACGATGTCAAGGATTTCCTATCGCGACAGCAATGGTACGTTGATAGAGGTATACCTTACCGAAGAGGGTATCTTCTGTTCGGGCCGCCCGGCAGCGGCAAGACATCGTTCATTCAGGCTCTCGCCGGCGACCTAGATTTCAGCGTATCCATCATCAACCTTAGCGAAAGGGGAATGACTGATGATAAATTGGCGTACCTGTTGACAAGGCTACCGAAAAGAACTCTTCTGCTACTTGAGGACGCTGATGCAGCCTTTGTCAACCGTCGTCAATCGGATGGTGATGGTTACTCCGGAGCCACAGTGACCTTTTCGGGTCTACTAAACGCTCTAGACGGAGTGGCTGCGGGTGAGGAACGCATTGCTTTTCTCACCACGAATCACATCGATCGTTTAGACCCAGCACTTATCCGCCCGGGTCGCGTTGACATGATGCTTCGCATCGGCGAAGCAACCAGATATCAAGCTGCTGAGATGTGGGATCGATTCTATGGCGACGTCGATCGCGACCATACCCAGAGAGAACGATTCCTTGCGCGACTCGATGAGCTTGGCCTTTTCGGTGTAAACGCCGATGGCCAGGCATCGAATCGCCACACAAGTACCGCTGCTATTCAAGGGCTATTCCTGTTTAACAAAAACGATATGCAGGGAGCGATTGATATGGCCGAAGGACTAATACCCCGTAAATTTGAGGCTGGCGAAGCTATCCCAGGGGGCGCAATTAAGACGCCAGCCTGATGTGTAATGAATCATGGAAGTTGGTGAGGGTTGAAGAATGTGTACTCATACTGTAACATTAATCTAGATACCCCTGAACATGGCAGGCAAAGATCAAATTTACATGTAATACATTACCGGGCCTTTATGGCTTTGCGCTTATTGGTCGGAAATTGAAAACAGAAAAAAGAAAAAAGAATTAAACAACATGTAATACATTCGTGAGTGCACGTCTGCGACCTATAGGAAGTGGATTAGGTATCTACAGGGGTTTATGCTGCCTAGAGCAATGGGCCGGTGTGACTGTCGCGCGGACAGTCACACGCCGATAAGTTGGTAGACAAAGCACAGCCTTGACGACCTTTTTACAAAACCGTGACTCCACGATACTTGAACTTGTGGCTTTTTGTTTTTGTTGTGTTTTTTTTCTGGGAACAGTTTGATCATCATCATCATCATGTCAGAACCCTCAAATGGCCAAGGCCAAAGAACTCTAGATGGCTGGTTCTCCAGAGACAGGCATAATAGAGCACCTTTATCGGCTGGCGGCCCTTCACGCACTCATGCCAGCAACAGCTCATACAGACAGCAACCCAGCGGGCAGCCGAGGAATCAGCAACGAGCTATTCTCGCAGCGGTAGCAAAGGAGACGAGGATCGTACTACCAGATATTCTCCCGCAAATACCCCATGTTCATGCCAGCAAATCCGAGGCGCTCTTCCTCAGCACGCTGCCGGCTCTCAAGGCTGCCGACTGTCCCAAGCGCACCGCTTCAGGCACAACCAAGATTAGCATAATCAACGATGATACGCTCAACGTGGCCATCTCGCTGGCGACGCACTCTCCCAACGGCGGGAAAGTCGCGGTGCTCAACATGGCGAGTCACTCGCATCCTGGAGGCGGATGGCTCAGAGGCGCAATGGCGCAAGAAGAAGCCCTCTGCTATCGCAGCTCCTTGGCGCTCTCGCTGCACAGGCGATACTACCCTTGGAAGCAACGCATGGGGCTCTACACCCCCGACGTGGTCGTCATCCGCTCGGACATGCCGTCCGGCCACAAGCTCCTCGTCCCGGACGTCAACCCCTTGGACCTGCCCGTCGTCAGCGCCCTCAGCATCGCCGCGCCGCGGGACCCGGAGACGGCCAGGGTGATGCAGACGACGTCCACAGGTAAGGCCTTTGAGCGCACCGTCTACGCGAGCTCGGCGACGCGCGAACTGGTGAAGGACAAGATGCGGCTGTGCCTGCGCATGGCCGCGCACCGAGGCCACGGCCTGCTGGTGCTTGGGGCTCTCGGGTGCGGCGCGTTCCACAACCCGCGGGGGGAGGTTGCCATGTGCTGGCTTGAGGTGCTGAGGGAGCAGGAGTTTAGCGGGGGGTGGTGGGAGGAGGTTTGGTTTGCCGTGTATGACCGGAGGAACGAGGGGAATTTCGAGGTATTTGAAGAATTGCTCGGTGGTGTTGAGATTTGAGAGCGTCAACAGACACGCACGTTTGTCCCTGCTAAGAAATGTATTAGGGAGGAATACAACCCATACAGTTGTACATATCCATGCAGTTAGTTGTACATGGCGTCATTATATTTCAGAGTCATGGCTTCCTACGTAGTTACAGTGTTATATATACTTTGAAACACCTTGGTCATTATAATTCATTCATTCACCCATCTCAATCTGATACAATCAGTCAACTTTGTGCTGTTGGCACAAGTACATCTGATGTCCCGGAGGCAACCCAGAAACCACATGGGCCCGCCAACTTGCCCGCCAACTTGCCCGCATGCGGCTAATAATAGAGGGCAGCTATCCTCAATGCAACATTAACCCCCACGCAGTTTCTTCAAGGATCCTAATCGAACTCGCATGCGCCCGACGTCATGACCCCAAGCACGTGGGTGAAGGAACAACACGACCCCGTTATTAGGTAGTCCACCGAATTTAGTTGAGATTCAGGGTCGTTTCACCCGCTTGCCCAAGGTTACTTGTAAGTGAGGAAAGTACGATACATTAGTACTTGTAGGTCTGCAGTAAAAGAAGCTCGAGCCACAGTATCGCGATAAAACGCCACAAGATGTCGTGACTGCTCTAGTCCGCGCTAATAATCATCGAATGGAATTTCAACTTCTTTTCTTCAACTCTTTCATACCAAATTACTGGTAGTCATGAATCCCCATCAAAGAAATGCCATGACTCTCTCTTTTCAATCTTCATCCACAATTCCATGTGGATTGTAAGACCCTTATCACCGAAAAAAAAAAAAAATCAACCAAAAAGTCTCCTCCCCTCCCCACCACCTTGTCGGACATGAGCGAGTAAGATACAAGTAGATCCAGCAACCTTGGGAAGGGAAACGCTCAATATCCCGGACGCCATATCCCCGAAGCACTAGTCTTAGTCTAGTTCACGTAGTTACTTTCAGGGACCCCCCGTTGATGATGTGATCAGCAGTCTCTACTCCGTAAGTCTTTGCTCTGGTGAGCAAGGCGGTTGGAGAGAAATCTTTAAACCTCGAGACGCGCTGCTCCCCCGGCACCCTCACCGTCTTGTCCTCTTCTCTATTAATCTTGGGCGTCTCCTAATTCACCTTGAAAACTCTCCCCCCTTAACGGCGCGCGGACGATATTAGCTTTTGCTAGTACCGCTCTTATCCCGCCTTCGAGAAGAAGTTTCCGTCTTGGCGCCCATCATGTCTGGACCCAAGTACGACAAGGCCGAGGAGCCGGTCATGCCTCCGGATAGCGATGAGAGCGATTTCAATGTCATTGACCCGGAGTCGGGCGTCAAGAGAGGTCTGAAGAACCGGCACTTGAGCATGATGGCTCTGGCTGGTATTATCGGACCGGGTTTGCTGATTGGTAGCGGCGGAGCGTTGAGCAATGGCGGCCCTGCCTCGTTGATTATTGGATTTGGTGTGATTGGTATGACGATTGCGCAATATAATTTGGTTCGAGGAGAGACGGAGCTGACATTGGCTAGGCATCATTGCATTCTCAATTATGCAATCGCTGGGAGAATTGACCACGCTCTACCCCGGGGGAGGCTCATTCGTCTCCCTGGCAGAGCGCTTCGTGGACAAGTCCTTCTCGGTACCTGTCGGTTTCAACTACTGGGTCATCTGGGTCACCGTGCTGGCAAACGAGTACAACGTCATCTGCAGCATCCTGACCTATTGGGTCCCCGAGGTTCCGCTATGGGGGTGGTTCCTGGTCCTCTGGAGCGTATTCATGGGGTTCCAGATGCTCGGCATCGAGGCCTTTGGGGAGGCAGAGTTCTGGCTGGCCTTGCTGAAGCTCGTCGGCCTGACGGCCTACTTCATCTTTGCCATTGTTTACGCCGCTGGGGGTCTCGTCGGGCAGTCGGAGCCTCTGGGCTTCAGGTACTGGAACGACCCCGGGGCTTTCAACGGAAACGGCTTCCGTGGCGTGGCCGTCGTCTTTGTCTTTTGCTCGACCTTTTACGCCGGGGTAGAGTCCATCGCCGTGGCGGCCACCGAGACGCGCAATCCTGGCACGGCCATCCCGCAGGCGATCCGGCAGGTCTTTTGGCGCATCATCTTCGTCTACATGGGTTCCGCCTTCTTCTTCGGCCTGACGTGCCCTGCCAACGACGACAGCCTGGTCAGCGCCCACGCCAAGGCCCTCCAGAGCCCCATGACGGTGGCGATTCGAAACGCGGGCTGGGACGGGGGCGTCCACCTGATCAACGCCTTCATCCTCGTCACCTGCCTCTCGGCCATCAACTCGTCCATCTACATCGGCTCCCGCACCGTCCTCTACATGGCGCAGTCGGGCAAGGCGCCCAGGATCCTGGGCTGGGTGAACAAGCGCGGCGTCCCCGTCTGGGCCGTCTTCCTCACCAACGCGGCGGGCTCCATCTCCATGATGAACGTTTCCACCGGCGCGGCCAAGGCCTACGGCTACATCGTCAACCTCTCCGGCGTCAGCACCTTTCTCGTCTGGGCCAGCATCAGCTTCATGCACATCCGCTTCCGCCGCGCCTGGACGCACCAGGGCCGTGACGTGGGGGAGATGCCGTACCAGAGCATGTGGTACCCCTACATGGCCTACTTTGGCCTCTTTGCCAACTGCTTCCTGGCGCTCGTGCAGGGCTGGACCACGCTCTCGCCGTTCAACGCCGGCAACTTTGTGGCCGCGTATATCCTGCTGCCGCTGTTTGGTGTCATTTACGTCGTTTGCAAGCTCGTCTGGAGAGGGCAGGATGACTTCAAGAGGAAGCAGGACATTGACGTCGACAGCGGAAGAAGAGAGGATAGGGACAAGCGTGTCGAGGTCGAGGTCGGGCCGGAAGAGGGGATTCCGATTTGGAAGAGGGCGTGGAACCGGTTGATATAGGCTCTCATCACCCTAGGGAGTTTCCTATACGTGCATTAGAGAGTCACATGTTTTGCCTTGCAAAGTTAGTCGGAGGCCATGGATTGTTATACATACAGATTAAGACTTATTACATACATACACATAAACAGCCCAGGTCACACCACACATTCTTATTTTTTAACAGTGATTCATGCGGGAGAAGTCTTGTCATATTCATTTCACCCCGTCTCGGCTTTTACCCACGACTTACCATATCTTGAAGTCGATTTACACGTATTCAGTCCAACCCCAAGTGCCACGCGTTAATTTCTCCCCAAGTCCTGTGCTCCCATCTCGTCTCATCTTCATGAGCAACATAAAGAGTGCTAGACACGATGATATTCAAATCCTACCACCATCATCCTCAGGGTCCCGAGTCCGCTTGCCCAGCTTTGCACCCGAGAAGCGCACCGTCTTGCCACCCAGCTTGGCCCCTCCATCCTTATCCTCGTCCTTGGTCGCGGTCTCGCCACCAGCTTTACCGGAACCAGTTGGGCGGCGCATCCCCGGGCTCTGCACGACGACGTAGCCCGAAAAGAGGTCGTCGGCTCGTGCCACGGCCCTCGCCTTCGACTTGGGGCTGACGATGCCCTCGGCCACCCGCACCGCATCCTGGTACCGGCAATAGAGGTTCATCATGGCCGACTCGGGCTTGACGGCCGCCTCGAGGAGCTTGGTCATTGCCTGGTCGACGACGACGGGCAGGTTCTTCATCTCGGCATTTTCGGCTTCGGACCATAGTCGACAGTCATCCCAGGACTCGTCGGCATCGTTCTGGCCGGTTTGCTGAGCTTCCTCCGAGTCGATGAGTTCAAAGTCTTCGGGGTCGTCGTCCATGGCGGTAGTAGCACGAGTTGGAGTGATAGTAGTGTCGCTGGAAGTGTCTGAAACGTTGTCCGGGGGAACGATGTGACGAAGACGGGGGCGCGACGCCTTGGTAGCATTCGCATTCTTTGCGTTTTCCTTTTTGTCCATGTTCATAATGGCGGATGGGAATCGATAGAAGGGAAGTGTACGCTTCTGTTCTTTTGAGTTGAGGGAGTTGCAATTAGAATGCCAGGTATGTTTTTTTGGTTGAGAAGGAAAAGTTGTTGATGTATGAAAGGAAAAGTTCTCGATATGTTAAAAGGAAAGGTCTTGATATATTAATACTCAGAGGAAAGTTTGTTCGTGCATGACTATTCGCACAGCTACGTTGCGATGATTAGGTTAATGATAGAAAACACGATTCACAGTGTCATCGAGATGCCAAGTGAACAGTCTCTATAATCACGTCTGTGCGTAGGCACATGAAGTTGTCGTAACCACCAGTGAAGTACTCTCGATAACAAGAACCCGGGCTCGCTTGTAGAAGATGGTTCAACTAGGTCAACGTAGGTAGTAAAGTCTACTTCAAGCTCTCATTCAATGCGAAGAATACATACATGTACATACATGAGACTCGAGGTGAATTGCCTGTTATCAAGGTGAGCAGGTCGGCGCTTCAGCTGCGTGCAACTGTTCTCGTGGTCAAGGTGAATCTAACGACTTGTCATGCAAACATTTCCTCCAGATCTGTTTTCTGGTTATTATTCTTACAGTGAAGTAGCTCAACGCATGTGTTTCGATACTGTATGGTTGAAACGTGGCCAGGATAACGCAACTTATTTCAAGATTTTTCTTTATCCGGGATTTTAATAAGAATGGTGCACGCTTTAGAGAACATAGTACCATCTTGGGTATATACTATATCCCAGATGGGAGCAAGTGGTCTTGGGGAGGCGTTCATCTCATTTAACCTAAAACTTCTCAATGCACATTCACTCCGAGCATCAAGGCTCTTATATGCGTAGATGAATGGCTAAAAATGAAGCCGTGTGCGAGACTTGCAGGGTAACTTGCATCAATACGTGCCATCATAGTGCACCATATGTTGCTGAGGTCCAGAGGCTCTCAAGGACATTACAAGGGCAAGTATTATAATTGCAGCTAAGATGGATATGGTTGAAGATGTAGAAAACTCGGGATTCTACCGAAGAAAGCTAGCCCTCGGAAAATTGAGACACTATTTCACGCTGCTGGTTCCATCTTGGGCACGAAATAATAAATCGCAATCGCAACTTGTACACACCACTAATTATTATGTTCAGAACCGACCTTTGGTAAGAGGTGAGGGGAGGCGGGGGTCACTATCTGGGAAATATAACGATACGGTGGAAGCATCTCGTCGTCGTGAAATGAACATCTTGACGCGTATAAGCAGTTCATCTAAGAGACACAGCAAAGGAGAAGGATGCTTTGCTGTCAAACATTCTGGTCCTATTCTATACCTTTTGCTGGCCCTGATCTTGCTTGCTTGCTTGCTTGCTTGCTTGCATGTTTATAGGGTTTATATATGGAGTATACAAGTTACGAACCCGACAGTCGGTTGTTTTCCCAATTCTTTACCGAGATGAAGCTGATCGAACAAAAGAACATTTCCGGAACAGCATGATAGCCCACTAAGATGTACAAACTTTCCGCAAAGTAGCCAAGATCGGCGCCGATTTCTGCACGCTTGCGATGAACTACTACTGGTCCTCCGTCTTCCGCATCACCTGCCCCCTTTGTCTAGACAGCCTGATGCTATATATATTTATATATACTATATATATCTTATACGTACTTGTACGTACTTGTAACGCTGTGATTAGAGGATATAGTGCTGGTCGACGATAGGTAAGGAGCAAAGCGGCTAGGACGGGGAGCGGAGAAATTCAATCTTAGCTAGCTCATGCTTTGGTTTATGGCCTTCTTGGCGTGCACCTCGTATTGATGATTGCAGCTGGGACAACACCGAGGGCGAAATGATGATTTGGTAAAGGCTTCCTTTAGGGGAGGCTGTACTCCGTAGTCCGTACAGCTACATACACATATATGTATGCATGAGTGAGCAGTCTGCGTCGACAATGCCTTGAGAGTCACCGACTGCATTAAGCTCGGCAAGCAGGCGGGAACAGGGTTCGACAGCAATGCCAAAAAAAAAAAAAGAAAAAAAAAAGAAAAAAAAAAAAGAGAGCAATGCGGTAAGACAGTCCAATTGTTTCTGACAGAGCCGAGTTCCCAAGCCTTGACCGACCTTGGCCGTGACAAAAATCATTCCCGACAGGCTGCACCCTTGATCAAACGTTGAACTGTTCGGATATTTCTAGGACATTAGCTCTTGGCACGTTCTCGTCCTACCTTGTACTACTTTGCCAACGCTTGAGCCTGCGCCCAAAGTACGGAGTACGGAGTGTGCAGTTGTACTCCGTACTCCGTAGATGCAGATTCAGGGGAGGGGGGGTGCCCACCAAGTCAATCAATCTCCATCCCCTGCGCCCAATCTTCTGCAAGTTCGCACCTGGAACAAGCATTGATTGGCTATTCCGCCACTCAGAGCCCCCCTCTGTCGCTGTTGGTTCGTTTCCCCCCCCCCTTGCAAGCACGCAATCCGTTCGCCTCCTTCGTTCGATGCTGAGGAAAAGGCTTCCAATCTTTTGTGTTGTCCCATTCGCTCTCGCAGCCTTGCCCCAGGAAAAGAACAAGTTAGGGCGTACGCGTAGCCTCCCCCTTGGGCGGGGACACTGTTACTCCGTACTTGTAGTCGTCGTTGGCTATGTCACATGTTTTGTTGAGAAAAGACCCTTCCTTATCAAGGAACTTCCACGTAATTGACAAGGTGGGAGTGCAAAAAAAGTTGGAGCAGCACCAGCAGCCGTTTGTCGAATCTTTGGCTCTGTGATAGCCTAATAAATTGAAGGAAGTGCCCACGCCACTCCCGCCACAGCCAAGCCAATACCTAATAGCCTACCCAAATGTAGCAGTAAAAAAGCAAGTTCGTTCGTCCTCATCACCTCTTTCCCGCTAGGCCGAATCTAGGCCAGGGCTGACGTGCACTTTCTCGAGAAATACCTTCGGCCATTTTGCTGGAACGGAACGCTTGCTAAGCCAAGAAACAAGCTCAGTTTGCTGGGCCGCCACGCTAAAAATGAAACAAAAAAAAGTGTCACCATTACCGTCATGTCCGGCTGTTCTGGTTATTTCTTCAACCCCTGATTTCTATTACTACTACGGAGTACCCATATCCATGTACTCCGTAAGGCCCTTGCGCCTTGTCGCCCGCCGCACCCATAACCCATTCCATTCTCCCCAAGCCTGATCTGAATCTCTGCATCTTTTGGACCGACTTGCTTTTTTGAACCCTCTCTTTGCTTCTTCGCTCGCCTAGCGCACACATTCCAGATGACCTCGTGGTAGCGTCTTCCAGTCATTCGTTGTGAGTCCTTATCCCCGCCACGTCGCTCACCTTTTTTAACATCGCGTCAAGTTCTCATATGAGACTTTGCTGACCAGTCGCTCGCATATTTAGAATATTCATTCTTCTTCATAGTAGTCAGGCTTCCTCATCGTAGGGCCGGCTACAGCGGCTGGTTTAAAAATGGCCGCGCTTGCATTAAATAATTCCGTCCTTCGGCGCAATATCATCATTGCCATCTGTGTTCTCGCTCTCGTTCCTCTCCTCGCCATCAACCTACTTCATCTTGTGAGTAGTTCCCGCGTGTTGCCGCAGGCTTTACCACACTCCATGTCTCTCTCTCGCCTGCCTACTAACTGAACCTCGACCCCAGGACCTCACAAAAACCTCCATCGCTCCCACGCTATATCACAGCACCAACAGCACCGTCTCGAGGCTTCATTACCTTATTCCCGCGACCCAAGCGACGCCGAATTTCTGCGCCGTCGTTGCATCTGCGCTCGCCAACCGATACTCGATTCCTACAATCCTCGGCTACAAGGGCGAGGGCGAATTCGACGCCAAGAAAGCCCACATTGCCAAGCTCCGTGCTATCGCGAGATACCTACACAGCGAGGCTGGTGAATACAAGGATGATCTGGTCGTCATCGTCGACGGCTACGATGTGCGCGCCGACTTGCCCGCCGAGGCCATGATCGAGCGCTACTTCGAGCTTATGAACAAGGCCGACAAGCGCCTCATCGACCTCTACGGCATCACCATCGAGGAGGCCCACGCCAAAGGCTTGCGTCAGACCGTCATGTGGGGGACCGATAAGGGTTGCTTCCCGCCCAGGCTCAACGAGCCCCAGTGCTGGTTGTTACCTGGTACTCCTCTTCCCCGTTATCGCTTTGGCCCTAAGACGGACAATGGCGATCTCCCTTTCAGCGAGTCCAAGTTCTTAAACTCGGGAACCGTCATCGGGCCCCTGGGCGATGTGCGCAAGCTTATCGATGCTACCCTCCAGTTCATCTCCGACACCTGGGACCCCGAGAACACCTACCGCGACTCGGATCAGTACTACATCTCCAAGATGTATGCTCGCCAGGAATACTTCCGCACGCGCGCTCTCCACAATGGCGGGTTTCCCATTGATGTCGGTGACCGTGAGCTTCCCAGGGAGAAGAAGGGCGACGATGACGAGACCGAGTTCCATATTTTGGTCGATTTCGACGCTTCCTTCACTCAGACGCAATGCCACAACGAGAAATTCATGAGGCCCCTCAAGTACAACACCCCCGATCACCGAGCGGTTGTCGAGGAGGACTGCCTCGAGGAGGGCGAAACTTTCAAGCCGTATCCGATTCAAATGCCTGCCAATGTCTTCTTGGCTTTTAGCAGGCTTTACGAATCTATTGCCGATGATATCGATTTCGGCTCGGCCAAGGATTGGATAAACACTTTGGGTATTGGTACCAACGTCGGTACTAAGAAGATTTGGGGTTTCTACCACAACACCTGTGACAAATCTCACTTTGTCGACAGATACCGCGACGCCTGGTTCTTCCCATATGTTAAGCCCATGCTCAGTGCGGCATCCAGGGCCATCAAGAACGAGGAACCCATCCACCCCCGTCTCATCAACGGCCGCCTGTGGATGGCTGCTCAGAGGTACCCATCAGACGATGAGAAAGAGCACCCTTACGGCGGCGTTTACACGGACTACAAGGCGCAGAAGTTTATCCCATTCGAGGAACTGTGCAGGGCGAATTTAACTGATGTTTTGGAAATGGATCGAGGCGCATGAGTTTTAACGGCTTTTGTTTATTTCTTCTGGGTTGCATGTACTAAAACGAAAGAAAGAAAATCCCCCCCACAACATTTGCATATTGTTCTCATCGCGTCTCATATTTCTGCGTTATATTATGATGCAATACGGCCATTAGCTATACATGTGATATTTAGGATAGTTGATGAAATAGAGTGGTGAATCGACGTTTACATTCAGTTATCAAGTCATCAGTGAAGCATGGAAAATTGGCCGATCAATTGAAAGAAGGATGGATGTTGCTGCATGATGATGTGATGTCTGATTAGAGGTTCTGTCCCAGCCTGTAAAACGTTGACAGCAACCATCTCGACAACCGAGCCAATATAGATGAGATCTTGCCTCAATATATAAGGGCAAAGTGCAAACATATATCAACATACATCGTCACTTCTCATACTCTTTGTGAACAGTCAAAACAACCCTTTTAGGATAGGGTGAGATCAGAGAGCTAAAGGGGAAATATGGTGACCCTTATGAACTCAAAATACAACCAAAGTGAATCAGTCAAATGGAGGTTTAGTACGCTTCAACATGGGATTTGCCCTCTACTCGAAGTGACTTGTGGCTCTGATAGGGCTTGAAGTATAGAAATCAAATAGGGCGTAACCTCTAAAGTCTCCCTTGTGAGCTGATTGATGCTTTGATTTGGCCTTGGGGGGGATTTCCTGCACCAACTTCGGTCCTTGGGTCAAGGTTAATAGCTTGCATGCGGCATTGCTAAAGGCTACAGGGTGACATATGAACAGCGAGCTGGACTTCTGATGGCGAGTTCAAAAATGTTTGGTGTCTGGCGTATTTTCGAACCTTGTTGTTTGCTGAATTCTGGGCAGCCCGTTGGGCAAATTCTGGTCTACATGACGTCTCCCACAGACAAAGCGGTGAGCTCGGGAACGAGATTTGAGCTGTATAAACTAGAGGTCTGCAGCGAAGATGTATCTCTGTTATCTGCGGACCCCCACAGATGTTGTCGCCTGCCACACCAGGTGGAACGGCAGCCGGGGTTCAAGGGCGTCGATACAGGATCAAAGCACCTAGTACGGAGTACCGAGTCTCAGAAAGCCCTTGCACTAGAAGTATAGGTAGCAGTGCATACAGCTTGGCGTTTCTAAGCGTCGTGCTGCGCGTCTGAGTGTCTGCTTTGTAGAAACCCTAGGCAGATTCAGCAGCTGAGTCTGTCTGTGATGCCACCAAGTCAACCACACACGCCTTTAATCATGTAGGAAACGTGTTAATAAGTATAAACACACTATGAAAGTGAAGCACATAAACTTATACATCTTCACTGCTAGGAGTGATGCGGCTTCGAGGCAGTGTAAGTGCCGTGCCGAATACGAAAACGAGAAAATACGAAAACGAAAAAGCCGAATTCGAGAGCGCAGTATTCGGGTTTGCTGATCGGATCGCTTATACAGCTTCAAGGCAATTAGAACTGATATTTGATAGGTCCTTGGTTATGATATTATCCTATGCCTGTGGATTGACTTGATTGCATTAACTGCATGGTGCTCAGGAGTCGCTGCTGCGTAGGCTTCACCGTCGAGTATAAGACTGGTATCGCCCGCTCCCCTTTTTACTACCCAGATCAACACTTTCAAACTTTCAGAAGACCCCAAAACCGATTGAGTTGAACTCATAAATATTTCCTAGTGCTTAGATTCAAGCTTTTGAAGATGGAAACGTTTGTGAAGCTTGGGGCGTGGCTCAGTGCAGCTTTCGCTTTCCTAGTGTTGGGCAACGTCCTACGGCAACTGCTTCCTCAAAAGGCTTCGGAAGCCCCCAGAGTGTTTCACTGGATACCTTTCATCGGAAATGCTGTGGAATACGGCATGGACCCGTACCGGTTTTTCAAGCGCGAACAAAAAAAGGTAATAAACACACCTCTCTCTCTCTCTACTACCCCTAGCCTCGATGGCTGGCTGACAGGCTGACTTATCCTCTCTCCCAGCATGGCGATATATTTACCTTTACGCTCCTCGGAAAGCAGATCACGTGCTACTTTGGCCTCGACGGCAACGAGTTCATCCTCAACGGAAAGCACCAAGACCTCAACGCGGAGGAGATCTATAGCCCCCTGACCACGCCCGTTTTCGGATCCGACGTCGTCTACGACTGCCCCAACTCCAAGCTCATGGAGCAGAAGAAGTTTGTCAAGTTTGGCCTGACGCAAAAGTCGCTCGAAAGCTACATCCCCCTCATCTCGGCCGAAGTCAACGACTACACTCGCAACTCTGCGGCCTTTCAGGGCAAGAGCGGGCTGGTCAATGTGCCCAAGGCCATGTCCGAAGTCACCATCTTCACGGCCGGCAGGGCTCTGCAAGGGGACGAGGTCAGAGAGAAGCTCACGAATGAGTTCGCGGCGCTCTACCACGACCTCGACATGGGATTTCAACCGATCAACTTTCTCATGCCTTGGGCCCCTCTGCCGCACAACCGCAAGCGCGACAGGGCCCATGCCAAGATGCGCAGCATCTACATGGATATCATCGACAGGCGTCGCAAGAGCGGTTCGGAAGAGGGCAGCGACATGATTTGGAACCTGATGAACTGCAAGTACAAGTCGGGCCAGCCGATCCCCGACAAGGAGATTGCGCACATGATGATTACGCTCCTCATGGCCGGGCAGCACACTTCTTCGTCTGCCGTTTCGTGGATCGTCCTCCATCTGGCCTCCAGGCCTGACATCTGCGAAGAGCTTTACCGGGAGCAGGTGGACAACCTGGCGACGGACGGCGAAAAGCTACCTCCGTTGGAGTATGCGCACATGGCCAAGCTTCCCCTGCTGCACAACGTCGTCAAGGAGACGCTCCGCTGCCACTCCTCGATCCATTCCGTCATGCGCAAGGTCAAGAGGCCGATGCCGGTGCCCGGCACTCCTTACATCGTACAGCCGGACAAGGTCCTCCTCGCTTCGCCTCTGGTCAGCGCACTCGACGAAGAGCACTTCCCCAACGGAGAGGAGTGGGAGCCCCATCGATGGGACGGCGATTCGCACAAGGAGGAGGACGAATCCGATGACGGCGGGGAAGAACGCTTCATCTCCCGCGGCACGAGAAGCCCTTATCTGCCATTCGGGGCCGGACGTCATCGTTGCATCGGGGAGAAGTTTGCCTACGTCAACCTTGGTGCCATTACGGCGACGTTGGTGCGGAATTTCCGATTTCAAACGGCCTCGGGGGAGAAGGGCGTCCCCAAGACGGATTATACTTCTCTCTTCTCCCGTCCTGTGCAGCCGGCCATGGTGAGGTGGGAAAAGAGGGATTACAGGCGGTAAATAGAAAAGGAATGATGTTATTATAGCGCTTAATCGAGAGCCGGGGAGAGAGTGAAGACATCTACTTAATTACTAACAAGGACAAGGCTAGTCATCAATCTGTCTCTCAAAGGCTTTAAACCTAGTTGAAAGAAAAATTGGCATTACTTTGCGTCTTGGATGTTATTTTCCGTGCCTTTATTATGTGCTTTACTTAGTTTTGCTAAACTCAATCTTGATAATGCGTCATCAAGCTGGGACTACAGAAGGTGTTCGGCTACTTTTGTCACCACACAAGGTTATACGTACGGAGTACGAGGCCGGCGGCGGAATGTGTGTCGCACCGCTACAAGGCGCCTTCCTGTACGGTTTCGGCACCCGCTACGGCAGCCCCACTCCCACTAAACGTGCCTTGTGCCTGCCCACAGCAAACCACCTGGGCATGAATGAGGTCAATCACTCTATCCAAAGTGGAAAGTCTCCAACCCCCCAACTTCCCCAACAGCTCTGACTGGCGATAGCATCTCTTTTTTTATCACCCATTCGCTTTGCTTTGCTAATAGACTACTTGACCATTCGTCCTTGATTCTTCTACGTGTACTACCGGTTTTATTCACATAGACAACAGCTACGTGCCCTTGCCGGGCCTTCACCCCTCCGCGAAACCCGACATCTGGCCCGCCGCCGCCCATCCGATCGTCGCTTCATAGAGCTCTCTACGGAGTACACAGCTACGCGGAGCTCATATCGCGCCACCTCCAAGTTCCTTGATGCCACCCAGTACGCCGCGTCGCAACAATCCCTAGAGGCTCCCGCGACAAATCTGCCCTGGCGTGGGCCGCTGAGCTTTTCCAGACGGTCCTCGTCCCAAGTCGAATGAATGCAACCACTCAACCCCTTCTTAGCCGCCTTCTTCCGCAGCTCCGTACACTCCCAGTGCACTCCGGTACACCATCATATCCTCCTCGTACCCCTGACGGATGTTCTCCTTACCTGTCGCGACATCGAGAGCAACGCCTCGCCTAGCGAGGTGATTGCCTCGGAGGACTTCCTCGCCAGCCATGTCCTCCGCATTCCTCCTCCGGGGGGCAAGGATGGATCAACAAATCTACGGGATATGAGGGGGAAGCTCAAGCAGGTCACAACTGTCAATGGGAAACACTTTGTCATCAAGGACTCCATAGTCTGGGCAGAGAAGGGTGAGCTTGTCGACTTGCACTTTTTCTTCACCATCCCCAAGGCTAACGTAGTCCCCCGCCACCAGGAGCTAAAGGCCACCGGAATGCCCAGATACTCAGCGACACCACCTTTTATCCGGACGTCTTCGAGCCTCGGCAATGGCTGCTCTACTACATCTCTCGGCCCCTCGTCGGTACTTGGGAAGAGATCAAGATCGAACCCGCTATTCTTATCGAAGGCATGGGGCGCCAGAAGCTCTTCGGCTCACACAGGCCAGCCGCGGATAAGTCGGACGACGCCGGCGACGCCGGCAGGCCAGAAAAGATTGATATCAGAAACTTTCACGAGCTTCTGAACAACTTCCCCGCCATTGCGCGGCAGATGCAGCCGGGCCTTGAGAAGTTGTTCATTGAGTTCACGACGGTCTTCCAGAAGCCGCTCCCGCCTCCCCCTTCTTCAAACGATATACCAGACCCCCCACCCGACGGTCCAATCGCAACGGCAACGAGGAAGGCTCGATCTAATAGTTTGTCGGCAAGAAGCGCTGAGGACTCGACACGGAGGCTCTCGGTAAACGAGACTTTCTTTGCCGAGGACGACGAGGATATCATGAGGACCTCGCTAGAGACAGCCGTGACCGCAGCCATCGATTTATTCCAAAACGTCGACAAGAACCAGCTTTCCATTCTAGGCGTCCGAACTGAGTTGACAGGACCCGTGGTAGAGCGATTAATTGAGCGATATGTCACAGAGAACATTAACCATCTTCTCTGGCCACGGCTGAGTGCGTCTAAAAGACAGCAGGACCTGGAACTCGAGGCCAAGATCCGCCAGATGGAATATATTGACATATCTCAACTGGGCATCGCCCTCGAGGGAGGACCTCGAGGAAAGCATGACCTCCTGCTTCAGCTAGGCGATGCCATCGAGGAGTTTCGTAAGATCAATAGCGCTATGAGCCCACACGAAATGATGGACCTCCTGTTGTCAACCCTCAAAACCGTCTCGCAGTTAACGCAGAGTCAAGGACTGGATGATCCGACCGGTGACGAGAAACCCATCATGACAGTGAATGCTGACACATTGGTGTCAATGCTGCTTTACGTGGTGATTCGAGCTGGTGTTCGCCATTTGCAAGCCCGCCTTACCTATATCAGAAACTTTGTCTTCATCGACGATGTGGACAGCGGTGAGCTTGGATATGCCTTGAGTACTTTTGAAGCCGTCTTGACATATCTCGTCATGGACTCATCAGGGCTACGGCGAGCGAGTAGAAGGAACAAGGCGCTCTGGGATTCTGTCAAGGATGGCAAACTCGAGCAGGTCAAGGACATACTAGAACCCAGCTCCGCCGCCACGATCAGCGATGGTATGCACTCTCCGGACTCTCCAAGATCGAGGCGTAACTCTGCCACATGGAGCCTACCCAGTCGCTCTTCAAGGAGATCATCTTGGGCATTCAGCATTTCAGAGAGGTTCTCATCTGGCTCGGGATTGAGCCATGTGTTCCCTTTTCAGAACGATGGATACGAAGACGGCGAAGACGCACCAATGAGAAGAATAAAGAGAGTTGCAATGGATACGCGAAGCATGTCTAGTGGATCGGAGATCTCTTTCCACTCTCAGACGGCAAGTTTGCGAAGCGTGAATAGCACTCTCGAGGGAGATGTTTCTCCTGAACGATTGTCGCGAACGAATGATGGTTTCGGCGAGTCTCTTCCGATGATGGCAATTCAGAAGGAACAAGTTGAGACGCTCAAATACCTCCTCAGCTTAAGGGAACACTACCCTATTGAGTTCGTCATAGCCGACATGAACAACCAAAATACAACACTTATAAGTGCTGCCGTACAGCTTGCTCACACGGAGCTGATTGATATCATTCTGGCTTTTGTGTCGGAACGACTGTCAAGCAATACCAAAGTGGCCAATTACCTATCACTCCAAGATATCTGGGGCCGCAGCGTAGGCCACTATCTCTTCAACGCTCCTCAACTTATCACTCGCATCGGCCAGTTCATACCGTGGCGCCAACGCGACAAGAACGGACAGACACCCTTATTTGCGCTTTGCCGATCATACGATCATGCCGACTACCATGCTATGGTAAAAGCTGGTCTGAGAGCAGCAAGGGAAGCTCAACGAGATGGGGAGAGGCTGCATCTCGATGAGCACGTTGACGCGAAGGGCAACACTCTTTTGCACATCATCAATGACCCAAGCCTTACCTATGACATCTTGCGTTACTGTGACCTCGACGTCAATGCACAGAACGACAAGCGCTTTACACCGCTAATGGTGGCTAGCAAGTACGGACGTTATGACATGGTTCGCTCGCTGTTTGCCGATCCCAGGACGGACCTAGGAGCTAAGGAACTCAGAGGCCTAACTGCTGTCGAGCTAGCGAAAGACGAAGATGTTCGTAATAAGATCGATGATCTTACATTGTTCGGCATGCAGCCTGGACGAGATGGCCGCATTACTGGCGTCGTTAGGGCCTTCTTTGTAGAAGATGGTACAGTTAGACTGGTACTCAAGTCTGCCATGCCCACGGACCGAGAAAGCTACACGGTTACGACGAGCAGACGCTCATTCTCAGAATTCGAGCACCTCATTCGGCTGTTGGCGGAGGAGAACCCGGCTTCGTGGATTCCTTCTTTGGCAGATACCCGATCACCCTTCCAGATTCCGACGAAGCCATCTCGATCATTGTTACGGGACATTCAGGCTAAAACCGATACTGCTCTCAAGGTGTTGCTGAATCACCCAACGTTTGCAACGCACGAGATGCTTTGGGAATTCTTCCTTGTACCCGAGCTGCAGCTGGGTATGATGGAACAGCGGACGAAGCTCAAAGCAGAGACTCGTGTGGAGAAGATAATAGAGGACTACGAGCCGGTCAAGGACACAAGAGAGGTCGAGCAATTCGTCAACCACGCGCGAGAAATGGTAAGAAGTGTGAGCTTCTCCACCAAGAGCGTCACGAGGCGAGCCAACAGCGTAGGCCTTGCAGCAAAAGGTACGTCAACAAGCAAGAAACAGTATGAAGGATAGTCAGCTAATACTCGCTCCAGACATGTATGACTCGGCCGTACTATTGCATCGGGCCGTTTCTACATTACCGTTTCTTCCATCTTCTCACCTTGATGCGCTCGCGGATTATGTACGGTCGATATTGCCGGTTCAGTCGAACCCACAAGTGCACCTGCATATCTCTTTGCTAGGTGTTCAAACCACTACTCAAGCTCTCCTTTCGGCTCTTTCGCGTCCAGCGACCCTGATCGGGAAGATCAGCGCAGCTAAGCGGGAAATTGAGAGAAACTCTACAACAACACGTCCCTCACGTTGGCCTTTAGGCCTTCTTGACGAGACAAGGCAGCGCATGCAGGAGGAAAAGGAGGAGCGGGCCCGAAAGTCCCAAGAGGAAGCCGACTATCTCGCGCGCGAACTACGATACACACAGCAAACAGTTGCCGGAGAGTTAGCCGGGTGGCAAAGTATGCATGATAAGATGGGCAGGCGGGCTATCCGTGACTATGCCAGAGGGATGCTCGTTCAGGAGAGGAACAAGCTCGAGGGGATGATGCGCGCCTTGCGCAAGGTCAGAGGACACTGGGGGGAGCAGGGTTTGTCAACGAGCCTCAAAGTACATGATCGGGAAATGGCCGATGCTGCAGAGTCTGAAGCACAGGATATGGGCCATGGCACAGAGATTGGATGATGACGCGAACGAATTTCGCGGTATCAACTAAAGAATAACTACGCGGCATCGAGTCACGCGATAGGATAGAACGCGCTGGATGAGGCCACGGTCACCTAGGTTAGCCATGGACAGAATATTCCGACCCAATACGCACCCAATCGTACGGCCAAATAAGGCCGGTGTATTTTGGTACCGGGTGGCTAGGTTACATTATACCACTGCCACGCGCAGCGATGGTGGAGAGTGATATCCGCTCTCGAAGTCGTTCTTCCACAGCGGAAGTCTAGCGCAATAATTCCTACGTACATACACCAACAAACTTTGGAGTAATTGTACGACTAAAGCTGGTTGTGTGGGGTGGTAGATAAGCATGGGACGGGACAGCACAAATCAACGAAGGCGGGGCGAGTAATATATGCAGTACGTCTTGGAAGAGAACACCTGGGCTTTATGTGACTCAGACAGGTTCGAGCCCTACTTGTAAGGTACAGTGCGGGTGTTTCAAGTGTCAAGCATTCGAGATGTTGGTAGGCTGTTGGTTCTTGTGCGGGATGTGCAGATGAGGGGTTGATGGGTGGTGGGTTCAACAACAAGCACCGGCAGATGAGCCGAACTGCTTGTTGGCTGCCAACGTTTCATGTTTTGATGTGTGTGGTGGGCTCAGCCTCATGGATGATGACGAAAGCGCGGCCTTGAAGAGGCCATTTCTGCTTCTCTTTTCGACAACTTGACATGTTTGCAAATGGGCATATTCTCTCATTTGATTGTGCGCCAACTTTGCCATGATGTAGGGTATGTACTCCGTATGCTGGGTGCAAAAGGTGAAATGGGTCGTCGGCCGACCGACAAGTTGCGATAACAGATGGGCATTCTCAAAAGAAAGTCCAAGCGATCCAAGCCGAAAAAGAAAAACTTGAAACGTGAACATCTCGGCTCATGCACGGGAAAGAACCCTTGAAGACGCATGTATGCATGCATCGTCCATCGCTAATCTGTATGATGTTATCCTAGTCCCATGCCCATGCCCACTTGACGGTCTACACGTCGATCTTTGCGCGTCCCGCGTTGCAGAAACACTCAACCAATCGGGACGTGAGACCACAATCGCTTCTCATTGGGTCGACAGCTTTGGAAACGCGAACCCCGCGTCTGCCCGGCGCGTGGTGGGCAGCCAATTACTGGAAGATTTGGAGTGTGGCCAATGAGGTGTTACGGAACGGGGTCAGAACGCTCATCTGGCGAATCTATACGCGCGAGGGAGGAAGCGCTTGCGCGGGTCTTGCGAGCCCTGGCTTTTCCTGTTTTTGCCCTTTACGCGCCGCGAAGCGGCTGTGCACGGTTGAAGATCTGTCTGTCTACTACTATGCATCTATGTAATCTCCGTAGGCGCTTGTCTTACCTTCAAGGTATGTATGTATGTATGTACCTAGCCGAGCCGCCCGGGAAGGTTGAGATCCCTTGCCTTAGTCAGAAGGGGGACATGGTAAATGAGGCTCTTCAAAAATAGTAGGAGGGTCTGAGACTGGGGATTGAGATTCGTGGCACCTCGGTACTTACACTGGCGGCTACGTAGCAAACGATTTTACCCGCACATTGCGTCTCACCGAAAGCTTTAGGTAGTGAAACCAAAAAGATCAACGAGCTAAAACGTTGTCAAAGAGTCATAGCAGGGGGGGCACGAACACGTCGCGTTTGACAAGGGACAGAATTTCTTTATTCTTTCTTTGCGTTTTGTGAAAAATAACGAGTCACGACTAACAGACGTGGCATTCGCGGTGTCGCGAAGGAAGTTTTGGGGAAAAGGTGAAGAGAGAGACAAAAAAGTTCGAGCGTAAAGTTTGGGGTACGTAGGTGTATACAAGCGCAAAAACACCCACGCTTGCTACATGGTTTTTTTTTTACCTCTTGTTTCTGGTGGATCTTTTCCTGCATATGTTGAGCAAGTGAGTCACGAAGCGCTGGCCAGTGATTTGACCTTGGCTGACCTTACATGGGACAAAACGAACCCCCGGAAAAGCAGACGAAAAAAAAAGAAACTCCACATTGGGTACCCGGACCCAAACCCTGTCTGTCCTAGGAAACGATGGACAAAGAGACGACGGACTTACACCGCGCGTCTGTCCAGCTGTCCATGTTCCCGTAATGTACGCTTCGGCGTGCTGCAGCGAGACCCGCGCTTTTTCTCTTTTTCGCGTGTCAGGCAATCTTCGGAGACCACGAGGACCCCCATTGGATGTTTCCCGCCAGACAGACCTTTGCAGATCTCATCCCACCAAGTTTGGTGGGTCGGGGTCAAAACGTCCTCTCTCTCTGGGGTTTTGAGGATAAGTAGATGGCCTCGTCCACCAAGACCTGGACTTGAACTCCTCCTTGTTTTGAATCAAGCATAGTGGCATTTCTTTTCTTTTCTCTTTTTCTTTGCATCTCCTCTCTTAATTTGTTACATTATTATTTTTATCCCCAAAGTGCAGTTGGCCTGTGCTGAGTTGGAAGAAAAAAGAGAAATAAAAAGAAAAAGAACTTCACAGATACATCCCCATTATACACTGTTTTTTATATCACCATCTGCTCTTCTCTGCGAGATAGTATTTGCTTGTTGGAGCTGGTCTCCCTCTTAATACCCCTACCAACGAAACAAAACAGCTTTATTATCCATCTACGTCACAATGTCTACGTAAGTCTTGAGCAGCTCCTTCCTCACAAAAGACAAATCAGCAAACACTAACACCGTCCCTCAGCATGGCAGCTCCTTCTGACATGGACTTTGACTTCAACTTCCCCTACACATCCATCGAGGAGCAACCCTGCACGCCCTCGCCGCAGATGCCCGCCCTGGACTTCACCTTTGACTCGTCTTTCCTGGAGCTGGACTTCTCAGGGAACTACTACCTCACCCCGGACAACAACAGCCAAGCCTTCTCCTACCATGCCGCCCAGCCCATGCACACCCGCTCCTCGTCCCAGGCCTCCATGTACTCTGCCGTGTCCACGATAGAGTCGACGCCAGAATCAGCCTGCACCCGCTTGAGCACGCCGCCTCGCGCCAGCCCCCCCATCATGCAGCATGGTCCCCTTCTCCTGCCCAAGATCCGGCACCAGGACCAGGATGTCGACTCTGTACCCGTCAACCGCATCGTCAAGCCTTCCGTCAAGAGGCCCACGCAAAAGGTGGTGCGCGCCAATCAGGGTCATCACGCCAGGAGCTACACCAACCCCGAGACCCTGAGCAACATGGCCTTTGCCCACATGTCCTTCTCTCACCCCGCGGAGGACCACGTCCCCAGCGCCTCCCTGCTCTGCTCCCCTCCTAGCTTCGTCCAGGAGCGAACCCCTCCTCCTCCTCAGCCCCGCCACCGCCAACACCGTCCCCAGCAGCATCATGTCCGCAGCAGCTCCATCGATGTCGGCGCCATTGAGAAATACGGTTATGCCACATACCGCCAGAGGCCCTCTGTTCAACCCTCGGAGTACAAGTTTGCCTCGACCTACACACCCCGCGCTCCCTCCCCCCTTAACATGTCCTCTACTGCCAGCTTTACCCCTGAGCCCCAACCCAGCACAACCCTCATCAACTACCTCACCGCGCCCAACCCCGCTGCCTCTCTCGTCAGGGCCATCTCCTTCCCCCACCGCGATCCCAACATCAAGCACTTTTGGTGGGACGTCCGCAGCGTGCGCTCATGGACCAGCTTCACTGCCTTCACCGTTCTCTCCCTTCCTGGCGCCCAGGGCCTCCTGACCACCCCGGTGCCCGCCCCTCTGTTGCCCACTCCGTCCATGTCCGCCCGCAACCCGGAGACCGAGGGTGCCCTTCACAGCATCTACGCCAACTACTACGTCCCCAAGATCAACGCCGCTCTGGCCATGTCCTCCAGCCAGCCCCTGCAGCTCTCCGCCCCGACCCCGAGCAAGACAAGCCCCAGCGACCACCTCTTCGTCGCTACCGCCTCGGGCGAGTCGTACACGGCTGCCTCCATGTTCGGCGGCAAGCCTACCGCCCGCGTTGTCGGTCTCGTGCGCTCCTTCGACCGCTTCAACACGGGCATGCGCGTAGAGGGCAACATCAAGCGTGTGGAGTACCTACGCGGCTTGGCCGCCATTCACCACGCCATGCGCGAGCACGGCTGCCGCTACGGCTTCATAATCACCGAGATTGAGCTGGTTCTCGTCCGCAACGGCACCGAGGCCACGCCCTTCTTCGGCGACCTCGACATCGCGAGCGTGCAGCTCGCCGCCGGGCCCTCTACCGGCTCCGAGACACCACTCACCGCTTGCCTGGCTCTCTGGGGGCTCTGCCAGATGGCCTACGACACCCCTCAGCCCGGACAGGCGCACTGGAAGGCCGAGATTGGTGCCCCCGCTGAAGGCACCCGCCGCAAGGCTAAGGCGAGAGATACCTGGATGCCCCAGCCACAGCTCGCTGAGAAGCGCACCGCCAAGCGCAGCCGTGGATGGGTATGGCCCGAGGACGCCGTCGGCAGGAAGGAGATGGGGAGAAGGGGTGTCAAGTACAACGGTGGTGCTTGAATAGACCAAAGAACAACGGCTGGTCCGTTGGGGTAAAAGGAGTTTTCTTTCGTATTTCGGTTGGTGTGATCAGGGGATGATGGATGGGACACGGTTTGATTTTTTTTTCTCTTTCTGGGTTTGGACATTTGACGACCGTTATGATAAAAGATTACAGCAGCAATGTATTTTGATGATTATTACCTTATGTAGTTCTAATAAAGCCTCAAGGGCTTCTTCATACAAACCATTGACCCAGACATGTAACATGATGCAAAACGTGATGAGGAGACGTGATGAAAGCGATGTCATGATGCGACTTCACTCTTGATCACTCGAGGCTAACAGGCCATACTTTGGTTCAATCTTTTTTCATTTTTTGTCTATTGGACGGGTATATATTGTGGGCACTAGCCCTTGGCGGCACCGGCCTTGATGAGCAGGATGTCGCCGTCTTCTACTACATAGTCCTTGCCCTTGGTCATCATCTTGCCCTTGGCCTTGACCTCGGACTCATCTCCCATCTCCTTGAGAATCTCAAAGTTGTAAACGATGGCCTGGATAAAGGTCTTCTCGAAGTCGGTGTGAATGACACCTGCAGCCTGAGGAGCCTTGGTGCCCTCACGGATGGTCCATTGCCTGACCTCGTCGGGACCGACGGTGAAGAAGCTGCCGAGCTTCAGCGCCTTGCGCATCTGCTTGACAATCTTGGGCAGAGCGGACTCGGCGCCAACATTCTTCTGCTCCTCCAGAGCGGCCTTCTCGGTCTCATAGCGCGTTAGGCGCTCCTCGAAGGAAACGGAGATGGGAATGATAGGGTCGCCCTCGGCGTGCTCCTTGACCCACTCCGCAATCTTGGGAAGATGCTTGTTCTTCTTGCGGATGTAGTCCTTCTCAGAGAGGTTGACTAGGTAGACGACAGGCTTGGCTGACAGGAGGAAAAGAGGGTTGATGACCTCGACCTATAGTCATTACGTTAGCTATGAAGGGTAAAAGAACTTTCGACAGCAAGTGTAATGTAGTGTTGTTATCAGGAAAAATTTTATCTCAGTACGACCTCTAGCGTTATAATTGAGGCGTTCGAAGAGCTGGGATTAGATTCAGGCCTTATGGCCTTTGTTCATCACGTAACGAGTGCAGGAGAGTATGTGTTTTGAGGGGAGAAATGGCTTACCTCCTTGGGACTCCAGTTGCCCTTGCGAATGTCCTTGCCGTCGTTGAGCCATGCAAGAACCTTCTCCATGGTGTCCTGCTCAGCACGAGCCTTCTTCAGCTCCAGACTCTGGCCACCCATGCGGGTCTTCTTCTTTTGGTTCTCAATAGCCTTTTCAACGAACTCAATATCCTTCAGGCGAAGCTCTTCGCTGATGATATCGAGGTCTCGTGTGGGGTTGACGTCACCCTCGATGTGGATAATCTCGGCATCGTCGAAGCAACGAACGACCTGGAAAATGGCATCGACAGCGCGAATATGGGACAGGAAAGAGTTGCCGAGGCCAGCACCAGTAGAGGAACCTCGGGTCAGACCAGCGATATCGTAGACTGTCAAGTTGGCCGGAACTCGGGACTTGGGATTGTACTTTTCCACAAGCCAGTCGTAGCGGTCGTCGGGGACGATTACGCGAGACTCTTCAGGCTCAATTGTGGCATAAGGGAAGTTCTTGAAAAGCTGTCAGCACCCTGATTGCTGGTTCACGCGATCGATTTGGGGCTTCATACAGCGGGGTTACCGAGGGTGCACTTGGTGATGGCCTGGAAGAGCGTGGACTTGCCGACATTGGCGAGACCAACCTGCGAGCAGACGATCAGCACTGCTGAGTTCATTGGAGTTGGATCATCCAGAGTAACGCACGATTCCACTCTTGAGATTGTTTCCAGGTCTGCCCAGAGGAATCTTTTCCTCGACGACCGCCTTCTTGGGAGGCATTCTGGCTTTCTTCGCGTATGAGCGAGTAGTACAAGGAAAGATGAAGAGATGGGTGGGGGTATGAAGGGAAGTGTAAGCGTGTCCAAAAGCTGCAGACCTAGCTGCGCGAGGGGAAAAGGTGGAGGGATGAGAAGAGAAGAAGGAGAAGGAAATGCGCGAAGACACGGTGGGCTACAATCGGCTGACAACCAGCCAATGTCACCTGAGTCCTGAATGCGTAGGTGGAAGATGCCCCAGTGCCTCTATCTTTGGCTGGGTAGGCAGCTGGTTGGGAAAAGCAGGCGTAGAAAAAATTTGAGTTTGAAAAGAAGAGTAGGAGAAAAAGTGACGGAAAGGTTCGCAGGAGAAAAGATTGGATGGATGTCGAAATTTTGATGCACCCCACCTTCCTTACTCGTTGCTGTGGCCTGGAGCTCTTTGAGCATGGATGGTCCCGTAGCGGAAAGTAAAATCTTTGTTCCGAGGTTTCAGCCTAGACATCATTACTGGAAAGTTTCAGCGAGGTAGAGGTACGTACCTTTCCCCAGAATCTCCGCTCCCGCCTACCGGCGGGCGTTCCCTCACTGCGCGCTGCTGCAGCATGCACCTTTCCGAAGACGGACGCCAATAGGCACGCTTCTTTCAATTGCTGACCCAGATATCCTCGCCTTTGTTCCTCTGCATTTCTTAAGATCCCGTACTCCGTACATCCATTGTCGTAAAAAGAATCAATTGACATAGTACTTGTCTCTCCACATCATTACATTCGGGCTCTTCGAGATCTCAATCACCTTGTGTCCATCCGCCGCCAGCCCCGCGCTTCATTAGGAGGCACCCCAGGCTGCCTGCATCTCCGAGACATTTTCACATCCACCGCCTTGCCATAGCCAGTAATGCCTCCCACGCGGCAAAGCGGGCGTCAGTCTACGAATAGGCACCGCTCAACGTTGTCGTTGCAGAAGACAGAGATTGTTATTAACGTCTACGATCTGCTCCCTGTAAGCAGCGCCGCCAACGTCTCCGAAACTTTGATGCTGACAACGTTTAAATATCTAGGCCGGACGGCTATCTACAATGCTATGGACTTTTGGGACGTCACTCCTCCATTCGGGGGTTGTCATCAATGGAAAGGAATACGCATACGGGGGGCATGACCACCCCGGCGTCACCGGCGTGTACTGGACAAAACCAAAGACCGAACCGCCTGGCGGTACATTCAAATGCGAGATTCTGCACGGCTTTACTCTTGCCACCGACGAAGAAATCGAAGCCGCCATCCGCTCTACCTCCGACGAGTTTCAAGGCACGTCATACAACCTGCTCACCAAGAATTGCAACCACTTCACCTCACACCTCTGCAAAAAGTTGACCGGCGATGCTGGGCCCGGGTGGCTGAATCGCGCGGCAAGCATTGGTGTTGCTATGCCTTGCGTTGTACCACGTGAGTGGGTTGACCCGCCGGATCACAACACTGCCGAGGGCGAGTTGTTGGATGAGGATGGCGAGCTTGCGGGCGAGCGTGACGGGATGCTCGGGCGCTCTAGACCGCACTTGGTAGGCGATAGCTCCCAGAGTGACGATGGATGGGAAAGTGATGACAGATTTCATCGCACGGATAGAGCCTCGAAGGACTCTGATGGGCGGAAATTACCCCCAGCCGAAAGGGCACCCGCCCGTTAGGCGACCTTCGATAAGTCAGTTACGCAAAGATTATATTACGGTTATATTGCTAGGGCGTTTAGGAGTAGCCGTCCCCATGGATTCCACAATGTTGGATGGCATGTTTCATTCGTTTTCTTAATTTCTTTGGTCACAATACCCTTGTTTAGCGTACATATAGTATAGTACATTTCATACATTTATGTATACAGTTACACCTTTACCAATGCCCAGCTGGCGTTTACAAACGCCTCTTGCGCTTACTCCTTGTACCTCCAAACTTGAGTCTGGTGCTATCAGCGACCCGTACAATCTTCTCCCTCAGCAATTGACCCTCGGGGCTCATCAGGCATTTGACAGCGGCATCTCTTCCCTGGCCGAAGCCCCGCAAGACGACCTCCAACTTATTGATCTTGCTGGCCCAGCCCATGTATACAAGTCGATCCAGAACATATTTTGTTAAGGAATAGCCAGAGTCGAACATGCCTCTGCGATGCTTCTTAAATCCTAGATTACCGGCCGAAAGGGAGATGATGGGTTCTCGGTTGGGTCTGGTGCATGTAACGTGCGTGTTGTGTTTGTGGGAAAATATGTGGAGGTGGAATGGTTCATGCTCGTCCTCAGCCTGCTCTCGGGCCTGCCGCGGGGTCCATGCCCTTGAGGGATCCCCGGTCAGGGCGCTTGTGTCGATTGAAGATCCAGATGCGGGGGATCTGCTGAAGATGGAGCTGTTTGAAAGTGCGCTCATCGAGTTTGGCGCATTGCTCGGGGAGCCGCCGGCTGTGGGTTGAGGTGTGCCGTAGAGGTTCTCGAGCAGGGCTTGGGACTGCGGCCTGGATGTCGAAGCCGGTTGGGGTGGTGTCTTCTTCTCATCTTCGCATCTTGAGGTCGTTTGCGAGAATGGTCGGATCGATGATAATACTGCGCTTCTGGGCGTCTGGAACAGAGACTGCCCAGCGAGGCGCCTCGTCAAGTGGCGACTCATGATGATTGCATGGCCGTGAAATCAAGATGGAGGAACGAATTGCCTGCTGTACCTTTTTTTCCAGGCTTGAGTCGTGCCACTGTCCGCTGCTTAAAGTTTGTTCTGCCGTGGTTCTGCCGGGTCGCCGCTTTCCTCCCGCCTTAATGTGATGGAACGCCGGGGAATTACAGAGCCAAAAAAAAAAAATCCATTTTGCGCTGGAAGAAATCGTATACTTTCCACGCTTCGTTCTTTCCCTTTCGCCTCTTCGTGTGTGCGAATCTGTGCTTCCTCTCAGGACGGTTCTTTTCCTTTCCCTCTTTTCAGAATGAACGCCTTCGTCCGGAATGCGGCTAACACAGAAAATGCCCTCGCCAGGGCATCCTCCCACCTAAACTCCTCTCACACATACGGCAGGTCGCCTGCGTACCGGCGGTTAGCGTCCCAACTCGCACAACGACCACGAGATGGGGCCAGAATATCACACAATGCGCTTCCGAGTGCCATTCTCACACCGCTTCGCTCTCCGTTTCTGCCCGCCGAGTTAAGGTTGGGCCCCTCAGCGGTCCAGTCGAGGTTGCTACATGTGACCCCGCGCATGCAAGACGACAAAAAGCCCGAGTCGGAAAAGTTAAAGTCGAAGCCGAAGCCTGAGGAGCCCAAGGCTGAGGAGGAAGAACCCAAGCCTGAAGAGGAAAAGACCAAGAAGTCTGAGGAGGGTGAGGGCAAGGAGGAAGGTAAAGAGGAAAGCAAAGAAGAAGGGCAAGAGGAGGGCAAAGATGAGAAGAAGAAGGAGGACCTGCCTCCACCTCCGCCTCATGGCGACAAGACCCCATGGCAGGTCTTCATGGAGACGATGAACACCGAGTTCCAGGCCTCGAAGGAATGGAACGAGTCTACCAAGCAGATTGGCGCCGCCGCCCATCAATTTTCCGAGAGCGAGTCCGTTCGTCGCGCGCGTGAGGCGTACGAGAAGTCTACTGGTGCTGTTACGTCATCTGTCTCTTCCGGTGTCAAGACCACTGCTAGTGCTATTGGAAAGGGTGCTGCCTGGACATGGGATACCTCGGTGATGAAGGGCGTGCGCAAAGCTGCCAATGCAACTGGCGACGCCATGGATAAGGCTACTAAGCCTATCCGTGAAACTGATGCCTACAAGAATGTGAAGAACGTCATCGATGATGGGAGCTCATCGAGGTATGGCGGATGGGTTGAGAAGGAGGAGCGTCGCATGAAGAGGGAGCTCCGCGAACGGCAGACGGGTGAAGATGGCAAGGTCATGCAGGAGGACCCCAAGTAAGTTCCACTGACTCCTGGTGAAAAGATTAATGACTGACGAGAACTTCTAGTGCTGGCACAAATATTACTCTTCACAAGGATGCCGCATGGAAAGAAGCCTGGAGAGACTTCCGTGACCAGAACAAGCTCGTCCAGGGCATCTTCAGCATGAAGGGGAAGTACGAGGAATCCGAGAACCCACTCATTTCCACTGCCCGCAGTATCACCGACCGCATCGGCAACTTCTTCGCCGAGAACGAGACAGCCATTGTCATCAAGAAGTTCCGCCAGATGGACCCCTCTTTCAAGACGGAGCCCTTCCTTACCGAGCTGCGCGAGTACATCTTGCCCGAGGTGCTGGACGCATACGTCAAGGGCGACACTCAAACTCTCAAGCTGTGGCTCTCGGCTGCTCAATTCTCTGTATATGAGGCTTTGACAAAGCAGTACCTGCAGGCTGGTATGAAGTCTGATGGTCGCATTCTGGACATCCGCAACGTAGATATTCTTCGTGCGCGTATGTTGGACCCTGGTGAGGTGCCTGTATTCATCATCACTTGCCGTACGCAGGAAGTCCACGTCTACCGTAACGCCAAGACCAACGAGCTCGCGGCCGGTATGGAGGACAAGGTTCAGCTTGTGACTTATGCCATTGGTATCACACGCGTACCAGAGGACGTCAACAACCCCGAGACTAGGGGCTGGAGGTTGATTGAGATGCAGAAGAGTGGGCGAGACTGGTACTAGAGACCGCTTTCTGCCCTGGATCTGTAAACTTGACATGTTATGTGTATTACTGTACATTACGCCTACGAGATATCAATGAGGATGAGAGATGACGGAGGTTAAGAGCATCAGCATCCTATCTTGGACAGCATTCGAAAAACACCGCTCTGTAGGCCTCGTTGGCACACGAGGCCGTGTATCTTATTGGGAAGGAGTAAAATGGGGTAAAGGGATTGACTGCGAGCCTATAGAGAAAACGTCGTTCTTAATACCAAAGGCATAATTACTGCCTAGTGGCCTTCAAGCTTTTGCTTCTTCTTCTTCTTCCTTTTTCAGCTGCGTCCTTACCGTCATGATTGCTTTGCCCAAGAGATTCAAGCCCCAATCTTCCCTCACATCTTCAGCATGCCGCTCCGTGAAGCCTATTCCCCAAATGCGATCATAAGGACTGGCTTCCACAATCTCGTCATCTCCGGTCGCCAAAAGCTTTTCCTTCAGTCCTTCATCCTTGACCGGCTTCGTGAATTTCAGCAGCGTGCCCTTGGTCACAATCGCCTCCCTGTGCCGAACCCAAGTATCTTCATCAAAGTTCTTGATTTTACGACCCATGTTCTTGATTTCCCGGGGGTGACTCCCTTTGAGGATCTTGGCCGCCATGGTTGGGTCTTTGAAGAGGATAGCCTTTTGGTACATCATGTAGCTTGAAGGTGCACACACGGTTAGTTATATCTAGACGTGTAGGCGGGGGACCGGGAGGGGTAGGTAGCTACTGTTCTGCCGTCTTGTAGATGATGGACGGATCCGCGTCATCGTGAAAGGGGCTGGCGTACCATTGGGACAGCCAGCCCGTCTCTGGTACTGTCTCCCTCCAGAAATAGAGCTCCCCGGTCATGATGTGTATAAGTGCCCGTTTGTCAAAGTGTGGTGGTAAAGATGATACTCTGAGGGATGAGAGTAGTCGTCTTTGAGGCATCATTTATACATATTTAATGCCTTTTTATATACTAAACTTCACGGGGCAATGTTCTGCCTTGTGAGGCTGGGTTCAGACCGTTGACTCACCATGTCTTTGATTTAGCGTGCAGCTACATGTACGAGGTCTGTACGTTGTACTAGTGCAGGCTCACTGTCTCTCAACACTACGATTACCTAAAAAATAACCCGTCTCATGATACCTACTAGATGAGCGTGACTCGGCACTTGACTGATCTTTGAATCATTTCAATAGCCGTGCATTTTTTCACGATTTCTCGCTCCACCCAATACCCTTGACATATCATATCAACCTTTTCGCCAATGCCAAGGCGAACAGCATAGCGGTGAACTAAAGCCTTTTGTGACTCCTCCGAATTGTCGTCACGTTGGGGGACTGAAGCTTGATTATAAGCTTCCCTACCTTGTTTGCCTTGGCAGGTGTATTTAATCGCTTCCTCGGCTTCATCAAAGGTGCGGACCGAGTCGATGATGTCGTCGAGTTGCGTGTGCGAGGCTGGGAGTGCAGCACGCAAATCTTCCAAGTCGAGCTTTGAACCGGCATTGATGTCCTTGGAAGAGAGAAGGGGGTTGTGGTTGACGTTTATAGGCTGGGGAGGATGACCTTTCCCTACCTTCTATCGATAAAGGATCCAACCTGGCTGACTATACCGCCCGAGACTGATGGCATACCCTATAGGACCTGTAGCATCCGCATCGGCATCATCTCGAGTCGCGCTGTGTTGCCGAACAATATAACCTTTGTAGTCAATGGGTGGATTTGGAGAACTAATTTATGCCAGGGACGATCCTAACGCGCTTGAAAGTTGTTGGCATCTTGGATCATTCCCCAATGGAGAAATCATAATGCCGAGCAGAGATTATAATCGTGGGGCTCATGATGTCGATATTGTCCTCTGGTGACTGGTGATTCTTCTCTACAGTACCGATGTGCTGGGGGAGTGTCTAGGCCTAGCACGTTTCTAGCGCCGGGTCCCACCCCTTGTCTCCGGCCTGACTCACCCCGGTAACTTTCATGAGGCGTCCCCTAGCTCCTCACAGAGCAGGCATCCTTGCAGCACGACCAGACAGCTCTGCAAAGGGTATATGGGCCAAAGTAAAAGCATACTCTTTCAGCGAAGTAGCTCAATAGTCTTATGTTATTTCAGAACCTTAACGGGAGTACTGGATAGAGAACACATGGGATTTCTTAACGAGGTTCCATGCCCCCATATCCGGGGGTTCTTCGCTTTTTGCCGTCCGCCGTCCGTGAGGAGTTCGAGATCCGAATGAGTCGTTCTTTTTTTTTTCCAGCCCAAGTTTTACTTCGATGTCTTACACTGGGGAATGCATTGAGATATATCTAAAACCTTATAGATCTCTCCGTAATATTTTAATCGCAGTCGTGAAATACCGAGAAACTAAATGCATAACTATCTATAGTAGAATACCATCTTAAATTATAGGGCATAACCGCTCAATACATAAAGTGTATCCATGTAGAATTCAATGCATCTATTGCAGAGTAAACTTAATTTTTAAAGACCAGACGAATATATTCTTATAGTATGATTCATTCTACTATCGTCAGTAAGTTATACGTATAGCACTGCCAAGGTTGCTTCTAAAGATGCGAGTACAACCGTACGGTAACATTTAGCGGCAAGAGATGCATGTGGCGTGGCTTCGCTGTGAGGGCGGTATGACCAAAATTAACATGGCCTTTGTCATCCAACCAGGGCGATTGGTGTAGGGGGATCACGTTCGCTTTGCATCATCAAACATGAGCAAGGCTGCGAAAGGTCGGGGGTTCAAATCCCTCATCGTCCAGTTCTTTTTGCATTTTTTTCATGCTCATCTTGAAAAATTTTCATGCCTGGGACCAGTTTTCGTGGTATTTATGGTCTGTTTTTCGGGTTTTATTTTTTTTCACAGATGTCAGCGTAGCAGTGAGGACAAACTTAACAATAGAGTTTTGAGCATCGTCAGAATTTCGGTGGTTTAACAACCTTTGGCGGCAACTCCACCAAACCCACAGTAGCACTGTTTGCATTTTGTGTGATCCGTGGCAGCAAGATATCAGGCAGATGGTGGCCACGTCTCCGTAAACGCTATCGATAGAACCGCGCCCCGGATCGTGTCGTAGAGTATATCGGCCCATGATCGCGGCTCATACTCGACGTTCAAGAATCTGGTATTCAGGATGTCACTAATGTAAAACTTTAGAACACGTGGAGCTACATTTGGAAATGCAATCGGACTTGGGGATAGGATTGCTGCGCCATTAGATTGACCTATCATCGATTATAGTAGTTGTACTTAAAATGCCGTGCAACAACGAGACGCATATCAGAGATTGAAGTCCAATTTAAAACGGGTTCATGCCTGTAGTTACGACAACAAGACAACGGTGGAATAGAATAAGAAGAAATGCCAAATACAGAGAGAGTATTACGTCATTGGCATTTGCATGCAAAGGATGCCTTTGGTTGGAGAGGGTATTGCAGAGAAGTCCCTCGAGCATAGGTCAGGGGGAGTGGGAAGATGTACCAATATTCGTGAATATATTACCGGTACTATAAATCTAGACTATCAAATCTAGTAAAGACCCCCCCATAGGAAATCGCCGTTGTAACGGCTGCCCATAACTTTTCTTAACCATGCACGCAACATCTGTTCGACATATAGCATAATCAGCCGGATAATGGGGGATCTGCATTCAATATGGTCGCAACTCGTATCATCTGCAATGGCTTACAGATCGTATAGCCTATGCTTAGAAGATCGATCATTGCCAGGGAGTTGGAGGTATAATCTATAGACAATCCGTATCCCATTCTGTCCGGGGTATCGCTACCAGGTTGCAGGTGTGATTCGTGGATAATTTATGTCGCGGAGGTTTACGCTCCGGTACTGGCAAATGTGCACCACGCAAACTTGCATTGAAACTGCGGTATAAATATTAAACTGTAGAACTCATTGGCAACAAACCAGTCGAAATCTATAGTTGAATCCATTGAATCCAGACACTAGTTAAAAAAATGCTTTTCCATGCTCTATTGTTTGCGGTGGACGTCAGCGCCCATGCTGTCATGCAAATCCCCAACCCACGCCGTGTAAGTTGATCTGGCTCTCTATTAGATTCCTTTATATTGACGAAATTGCAGACTGGACCTGCTCAAGAGGCTCTTTGCGGTGCTGTCGTAACAAAACGCCTCGAGAACGGTATTATTGACATTGTACACTGAGATAAAGGGGTTCTTCGTCTCACAATTTCCCCTATTTAGATCGAGCTGGTCCTATCGAAAACGCAATGAAATATGCAGACGAAGACTACAATTGCAACGCCTACATGTGCCGAGGATATCAGCTCGAGGACAACCTCGACAATGTCCAAGTGTTTAGCGCTGGCGATGAGCTGACGGTGCACATCGATTTAATCGCCGGTCATCGTCCAGGTTACGCCGTGAGGTCATCTCCTTCAATGACTTTTTTATGAGAGGCGACTAACAGTATAAAGAATATCTCAGTCATCGATCTCGAGTTGAACCAGATTGTTGGAGAGCCACTAAAGTCTTGGGATGACTGGCTGAGCAGAGACCCCGACGTCCCCGACGACGAACGTATGCCATGTTGCCGCGCGCTGCCAGTGCGTAGAGAATATAAGCTGACGATTGTAGTTGACTTTAGCGTGACTATTCCCGAGGGTCTGGACGGGTGTGATGAAGCTGGCAAGTGCGCCATTCAATGGTACTGGTATGCGGGTGGTAATAAGCAGACATACATCAGCTGCTTAGACTTTTACGTGGAGTAAATGACTATTTGCAATAAATGGAAGGCATTACTCTATAGCGGAAAGAGCTGTTTGTACATGTGGTTAAATCAAGTGTGGCTGGTGAATATGGCTCGTTCTTTCCACAGTCGTGGCATCAATGTTGCAGGTTATACAAGGGAATAAATTGGACTCGAGACATTTGTTGCTTGAGACGATTAAAGCAGCCGCGGGCTCATAGTTGCATTTCCTTGGAAACCAGGTGAGCATATTACTGCATGAAAGTATGTCAGTATCACTCGTTGAATTGATCACATAAGTTGTACGGTCAAAGCAACATCCGACGTCCTATTCTGGTCGTAGTGGTAGGTCAACACAGCTTTTATCCTCGACAAATGTTAACATCACCTCCCACACACACGTCAGCCTTCTCAGCTATATGTATCCCTCAGCCCGCCCATTGCTGATGACATGATGCTTGATGGCCATCATCAATTTCTATCAAGAGGCTTCCATGATTAAGTTTTTATCCGGCCACGTATTATGAGGATCATGTCATGAATGGAATACATAAACTCAGTTCCTCTGATTGTCTTTTCTTCGACCTAGTCCATCACTTCGCACGCCGCAATCCCATCTGTCTCCTCCCATCCATCTCTATACTTGCACAATGCGTCTCTCCCGGAACCACCTTGCAGGACTTGTCCTGGTGCCCTTTGACCTCGTCACCTGCACCGTCCAGCCCAGTATATCAACCCAGCTTCGTCAGTGGAAGAAGGCTACACCTCTGATGGTTACAACTCTCGAGCCCATTGCCACGCTCGAGGCTGCAACGACGACCCAGGCCGTGACCATACTCGAGGTTGCAACCTCGCTCAAGACTCTAACCTCGCTCAAGAATCTAACCTCGGTCAAGACACAAACCACGCTCAAAACTGTAACCATGTTTGAGACTGTAACCACGTTTGAGACTGCAACAACGCGAGAGGCTTCGAAAACGCGAGGGACTGCGAAGACACTCGAGACTGCAACAACGCGGGAGACCGCGTCCAAGCCCAAGCTAACAGAGGCAGCCAAGGGGCCCATCTACACCGTCGCAGTAAAAGTGCCCGACGATGGTGACGATGACGAGGATGACGACGAGGATGACCATAAACGAGACCCGCTGCAGGAGGTGCAGCAGCTAGACGAGCGCTACCTGGCCTGCGAGAGCAGCAGCGCCAGCCCGTACGTCTACGACGTCGAGCAGGCCATCAAGCAGCTCCGGCAAAAGGGCGACGTCACCTGCTCCAACCACCACGGCATCAAGGGCACGACCTGCCACGACGTCGTCAAGCACGGGAGCGCCTGGCTCGTCCTCTGCGGCGACAGGCACCTGGCCGTGAGCTGCCTGACCCTGGCGACCTACGCCGAGTACATGCTGGAGAAGTGCACGCTCAAGGGCAAAGTCGGCGGCACCTACCAGCTTCAGCATTTCCACGGAGCGAACCGTCTGCAGGTGAGTGAAATCAGAGTTAACGGACTCATGGCGAGACGAATACTGATGCCCATCCAGATTCAATATTCGGATTAAGCTACTGCGATGTGTCCTCCTCGTTGGTTTGATCATAGAGTTTGGAAGCCATTGAGATGTATGTGGCTTGATTACGTGCTGCGAGGCTGAAGCCTTGCATCGTATAAAAAGACTGGGTCTCTGCCGAGTATGATTTGCGCTTATTGCGTCGGAAGCCGGAAAAAGATTGAACATGGGATTTTGAGGGTTTCCCCAAGGTTGATACATATTTGTAATGCTGCTAATTATTCCTTCAACAGCATTTATTTCCATAGAATATATATTTCATGTTTGTAATTGCTTGACTCTTTGTATCTAATTTCAATTTCATCTGTCTTATACTAAGTACAGAGTAACACAACGCTGTCGCATTAAACACTTTTACATATATTGTGTTTGATCTGATTATTGAGGCATCTGTCATGAGGCTATTTACGGTGGCACATAAGCGTGAAACTGCCAAAGCGGCAAATGCGCGATTTCGCAAAATCAGGAAATTCCCAAATCTGCGATTTTCGCATTTTCTAATTTTTTACTTCGATTGAATTACTTAAAAAAGTTTTTAATTATATAATATATAGTCTTAAATAGATAAAAATAGCCCTAAATAGAATGTATCTTCTTATATCCCTTATAGTAGCCTACGTAGCCGACGAAAGCAGCCTCAAGCAGAACGCACTCCCTTACATCCTCTTCCAGCAGCCCTCGTAGCCGCGGTTAGTACCCTCGAGCAGAACGCACTCTCTTACATCCTCTTCCAGCAGCTCTCGTCGCCGCAGTCGGCAGCCTCAAGCAGAACGCACTCTCTCACAGCAGCCCTCGCAGCCGCAGTTAGCACCCTCGAGCAGAACACTCTCTTCCAGCAGCCCTCGAAGCCGCGGTCGGCAGCCTTAAGTAGAACACATCCTCTTATAATAGCCCACGTAGCCGCGGTCAATAGCCTCGAGCAGAACGCTTCCTTACTAATAGAAATCAATTAAAACGTACGATACATTAATATATTGAGATGCTAATAGCTGTATGGTGGTGCTGCAAGGTGCTAGTCCCGATTTTCCGATTTTCCGATTTTTGCGCATTTGCCGCTTTGGCAGTTTCACGCTTATGTGCCACCGTAGCTATTAGCAGTATTAGCAGAAAAGTCGCGAGAACTCAATGCGAAGCTCCGCCCTGCTATAGGGTATGTGGTCTGACTTGGAGATGGAATTTCACCAAGGCAGCGCTGCATGAGCAATTGCCCGAGAAATGGGTTTGCAGACTCCAAATCCATTATAGCGCATGTTGAGAAGGATGCGACATGTCGAAATTGTCGGAATGCGGTAGAAATATCAAGAGAGTGGGCAAAATAAGCAGGGATGGATTTGGATGCTGCATCTTTTGGTGGGGGTTTTGGTGCTCCTGTACGGCCTTTCAAGCTGCTCGTCCGACCATGCCGACTTGGTACGGCTCCGATGTATTACTACTTCCGACGTTAACCATAAGCTTAAAGAACCTTTCCGTGCGCTCTTTGCTTCGGCGCTGCTAATTCCTAATCATCATCTTTCAATCGCGCAGCTGGCATCCTCGAGTTCTTGATTGAATTTCGGTCACTCAAACATACCAAACAATCTCTCATTACAACGACCCTAGTCACAGAGCAACAATGGACCAAGCAGCAGGAGAAGTGGCTTCTTCCAGGTGAGCTGACATTTTACTATATTGTGCGCAACAAGTAGCTGACAGCTCCCTACAGCGGCCTGTTTACGCCCTTCAACGTCATTCTTCTCGGTGTCGTCGCCTACACGTCCTACCTCTTCTTCAAGCCCAACAAGCCCGCGACCCTCCCCCGCTACCCCGCCGCGACCGTCTTCAAGACCTACACTCCCCGGACCCTGCTGCCTTTCAACGGCGAGGGCGACATGCCCGTATACATGGCCGTCCGTGGTCAGGTCTTCGACGTGTCGCGCGGCAGGAACTTTTACGGCCCTGGTGGCCCGTACGCCAACTTTGCCGGCCGCGACGCCACCCGTGGCCTGGCCTGCAACAGCTTCGATCGGGAGATGCTGACCGAGGACCTCGACGGTCCCCTGGACAAGCTCGAGGATCTCGGCCCCGAGGAGATGGAGGCGCTGCAGGGCTGGCATGAGATGTTCCAGGGGAAGTACGACATCGTTGGCAAGCTTGTCACGGTAGACGAGTACAAGCAGATGGGCAAGGAATAATGCGCGGTAAAAATATGTATGGTGTGTTGAGCGCTGCGAATGGCATTTACCTGGATAGCGAACCCCGGATCTTTCTCATGGTACCATGCACTTAAGAACTACTATTCATTGCTAACTGTTGATTTCTATTGCATATAACATACGTAGGGTACTTGCAACTTGAAAAAATATCCTTTGGTCGCATTCACGATGCCTGAAGTGGTTCGCTGTTACTGTTGGTAGACACCGAGACGCGCCAATCTTGAATGCCTTAAATTAGATCTAGGTCGATATGCCCCCGCGATAAGCTTTACAAGCTACAGGGCACTCCGTACTATTTCAATTTAGTAGTGGCATCAGCGCACATGCTTGGGTGTTGCCGTGCAAGCGATATGAGCAAGCAACGAAATACGCCAAGTGCTAGAGTACAAATTGATAAATGACCTGATTTGCGGATACGCCGGCCTCAATCGCCTTCTCACGGAACAGATTTGTGCCAAGGACGGATTATTATTTGGAGCGGTGGATGCGCACATGCAACTGCAGCTGTGTGAAGTCCGGATCGAAGGGGAAAAGCAGGGGGGAGGCAATGGGGAAGAGGAAAGGGGGCGTTCCAGCGCTGACGTGCGCTACAAAGTAACCTAACAGCGGATGTGGATGGGGGACATGGCCTGCGCCTTCAGTGCCCAGAACCACTTACGTGGACGCCGCTCTGGGACGCCCCCCCTGTTTCTGAGACACGACCACCCAGAGTCAACTTTCAATGTAATCTAAAATCCCATCCTTGAATACGGAGTGGCAGGATAACTTTCACGATCGCAAGGCCACTCAGACGCCTGCGGCTTCTTCTTTGCGCTGACACTGCTTCTCCTTTCTCTCTCTCTCTCTCTTTCTTCGTGTAGTAATTATTTCTCCTTGCGATACTGCATAACCCACACGTTCCTTACCCCATGTCATCTTGATTATTACCGTTTATCCAATACGATATAGTTCCTCAATGTTGAACCGCGATCTTTGCATGGCCTTTCCTTGAGACTATTGCGCGACGACTGCAACGACGAGCGTGGATTAGCGCACCGAAGAAGACGCAGCCTGAAAGATGGCGCCCTCAGAGAAACAGCCCTTCTACGATCCGATACCGCCGACGTACGATGAAGCCACAGCCGGGAGTAGTTCCCACCGGGATGTCTGGCATCGCTCTGAATCGCCGGCACGCAACGAAGCTGGTGGTCAGCACGAATCACAATCACTGCTGAACCGGTCAAATGGAGCATCGAGCTCCTCGAGACGGCCGCATGGCTACCAACCACCAACTGTCGAGTCCGACGACGATTCCGATCTCGATAGCCTACTGGAGAGCGGCAGTGAAGCCGAGGAGGCGGAGCAAGTACGGCGAGAGCTTGAAGAGATGGATATCGAAGAGCCGGGAAGATCAGGGAACACACTATGGGGGAAAAGAATACCCTTTTCCTTATCTTTACCCAGATGGAAGTGGTCTTGGAGACCGAGGTTACCAACTATGCCTCGCATGCGCATCCTCCTGCCACAACGACCGCCCGAAGACGAGGATAGTGCAGACGCGAATCGCAGTAATAATGAGAATGGCGATTCCAACGAAGATGAGACAAATACGACCAGGGGCCGGTTCTCGATACCAAAGGTCAATGGCATGATTGCACTAATCATCTTCGCCCGAGCCATGGCCGTTTTCGTCATCATGGGCTTTGTCTACCTGATATTTGCCAGTGATTTGTTCGGAAGCTTCAACAACCGTCTCTCTGGAGGATTGCGCTTCAACGCCGAAGACCTGAGGATCCACGTGCTGAATAGCGTTGACCCTAGGAGACTACGCGCCTCGGTACAGCACTTCTCAAGTTACGCCCATATCGCCGGTACAGAGGGAGATTATGCTACTGCGATGGATATGGAGAGTATGTTCGGTCGTGCTGGGCTAGACGAAACGTCCGTGGACGAGTTTCACGTATACATCAATTACCCGCGGAAAGATGGCCGGGCCATCCAGATCATGGACGATAGTGGAAACAAGGCGATCTGGACTGCGGCGTTGGAAGAAACTGACCCCGGCACCGAAATCGCTGGACACTCAACTTATGCTTTCCACGGACACTCCAAGTCTGGTGATGTAAAGGGACCCTTGATCTATGCCAACTATGGGTCACGAGATGACTTCAAGAAATTGAAAGATCAGGGCATCGATACAAAGGGTGCAATCGCGCTGGTCAGGTACTATGGTACCCAGGGGGATCGCGCTCTCAAGGTTAAGGCTGCTGAAATGGCCGGCTTTGCTGGATGCATCATTTACAGCGACCCGGCTGAAGATGGCTTCCTCAAGGGAGCTGTAGCGCCCAATGGCCGTTACATGCCCGAAGATGGCGTTCAAAGGGGTTCTGTTAGCTTGATGAGCTGGGTTGTTGGAGACGTTCTTACCCCTGGCTGGGAGAGCAAGTCCGATATGCCGAGGATGAAGCGAGATGAGACAGCTGGATTAGTCAAGATCCCTAGCCTGCCTCTTTCATGGAAAAACGCCCAAGTCTTACTGCAGCACCTCAAAGGATACGGTCAAAAGGTCGATGAGGATTGGAGAGGTGGTGTTCCCGACGTTGATGAGTGGTGGTCAGGGAATTCTACGTCACCCATCGTACGTCTCAAGAACGAGCAGGATGAAAATGATAAGCAGGCCATCTGGAATGTCTACGGCAAGATTGAGGGTATGGAGCAAACGGCCAAAAAGATCATTATTGGAAATCACCGTGATGCTTGGGCCTGGGGTGCTACTGACCCCCATTCTGGTACGGCGGTCATGGTCGAGTTGGCTCGTATTTTTGGAGATTTGCTGCTTCGAGGTTGGCGCCCGTTGCGCAGCATTGAGTTCATGTCATGGGACGCTGAAGAATACAATCTCATCGGTTCGACCGAGTATGTCGAGAACAATGTCGACTTACTCCGCGAGAACGCCCTCGCCTACATCAACCTCGACACCGCAGTTTCGGGCACCGAGTTTCATGCTGCCGGCTCACCCGTGCTTCAAAGAACTCTTCTTCGCGCGATAGGACGCATTGAAGACCCCAACCACAACACGACCTTGAAAGAGCTTTGGGATCAGCGCGGCGCCGAGCTGGAGGGTCTTGGAGCTGGTAGCGACTATGTTGCTTTCCAAGATATTGCTGGCACCAGCTCTATCGACCTTGAGTTCAGGGGTGAAGCTTACCCCTATCATTCGAGCTACGACAATTTCGATCTCGTGGAGAACTATATAGATCCCGAGTTCGCTTATCACGGTTTAATGACCCAGATAGTCGGTCTGATGGTCCTGGACCTTGCCGACAAGGCAATTATGCCCTTTGACATGATTGCCTATGGCGATAGGCTGGAAAGGTGGGTGAATGAGCTTGCCAAGTGGGTTGGCGACAAAGGAGGCGAGGCCTCGAAGCTGTCCTTTCAAGAAATGGCCGACGCCGTCAGTCTAGTCAAGAAGAACGCCAAGGAGTTTGCAAAGTGGGAATCGGAATGGGACCAGGCCATTTCCTCCAGCGGCGGCTGGGAAGACGGCGCCATGGGCGAGCGGAGAGTAAAATACAACAGCAAAATGGGCGAGTTTGAGACGGCATTGCTGGATCTTGAGCTTGGCGGCGGTGTAAGTTTTTACTATCAGATCCCTTTCGACATCTCGCGAAAAGTTCTAACAGAAAGTGTCTAGATCCCCGATCGCACGCAGTTCAAGCATGTCGTCTTCGGTCCCCAGCTCTGGTCCGGCTACGCTGAGGCTTTCTTCCCTGCCATCCGGGACATGGTCGACGCGGAGCGGTGGGACGACGCCAAGCGGCAAATAGCCAAGGCGGCCACCATTCTGCGCGGAGCGGCAGGCGTGTTGGTGATAGAGTAGGCCTCTTCAGTCACCAACCAACTCCCCGTGTACTACTATCATAGTCCGCTGCGATGGGGCTTGCTGACCCGTGGTGGCCGCCCTGCAGCTTATTCGAGGCTTTTTGCGCTTGTTCTATTGCTTCTTGTATTTAATGTCGGGGAGATGGGAATTAGGAACTTGTGCGATCTACAGTTGCCGATTGGGGCGCGCATATTGCATGGAGTTAATTGGATGTTGAACCCCCTTTTTATATGTTTGGTTGGGACGGGACGTATTGCTGTCCACCGCGGTTACTCTGCACACACCTTGTGCACCCTTTTATTAGTCATGTCATGTTTGGGTAAATATTATTAGCACTGGGTCCGGCTTTAATGAAGCTTGCAAATCATATCTGATCCTCGTATCCTCGCCGCTGTATGTTGAGTACGAGTGTTGCCTACGTGTGTTGACTACGAGTTTGACTGGTTCACGTGTGCAAATATGCGACATGAAATATTGCATCTCGTGAATAACGGCTCATAACGCCGCCTTTTATTCTTAGGATAACTTTCGACTTTGACGCAAAGAACAAAAAAAAGGCATACATACATTATGTACAAAACGTTCTAGCTACAACCATCACTGCCGTTTATCGTTGCCGCATAAAATAGAGGACGCAACGAATCAAGAGGGGTTTAGGACAATGCCCTCGTACTGCCTACTGCGAATGTTCTCTAGCGTCTGGTGGAAGTGCTTCTTGCTGCTCTCAATGGATGCAGACTCTTGCTGGTTGCCGTTGAGGTTGGAATGGATGAGCTCGATGAGACCGTTGATGTATTTGGTGGTTACCTGAAACGTTTTTGTTAGTACGAGCCTGATCGAGGATTACATTACGCCAAGGAGGTGCTTACGGATTCATTCTGCTGGTCAAAGTAGTACACGTAGCGATCGAGAATCTCGACAAACAGTTCGATCGACGCGGCCGTCTCCATGCACGAGTCCGCGACACGGAGCGCACGCTGGAGACACTCGAGAACTCGTTTACCGTCACGGTATAGCTGTAACTTAATTAGCGCTGGATTCGAGCCTAAAGTGAATGCCGTTGTCATACCTCTGTCTCTTCAGTCTCGCCGTTGGCGGCAATCGGTGTCGCCCACCACAAGTGGCTGGCAAGGTACACCGCGCGGCACTGATCAGGTTTCCGGAGCAGCTTGCTACCGTGCTGCGCACACTTTGTGATCAAGGTGTCGTAGTTCTCCTTGCCAAAGTTGCGCGTCTGGTGCAGGGAGGTTGCGATGACACACACAGCCTGGAACTGCGCCTTGGAGTCTGTCACAGCTTCCTCGTAAACGGTGAAGGCTTGGGCGAAGAACTCGTAGGCAACCTCTTCGAAGCCGACCATGTCGGCGGTTTGGCCGGCGTTGCAGAACAGGCGGAGAGCCATGTCCGCGGCACCAGACCCATTCACCCGAGTGTACAGCGTGCTCAGCGACGAGTGCATGAACTTGAAGAGCGCGTTGCTCTGCGTCTCCCAGTTGTCATCCAAGTGCTCTCGCAGCTTGAACTTGCGGGCGAGTTTCATAGAGGCCGTCATCAAGGGTGGCGTCGTTGTGCGGATTCGCTCGTTGCCTTCTGAGTAGGCCTTCTTGGTCATCTGGAGAAGCTTGAACTGGGTATCGTTGTCCTCAGCCGCGAGCAGGTGCACTATTCTGGCTAGCCAGCCTTGCTCTTCCATCGTCTCGTCTGTTTCCACAGCTTTCCTCTGCGGCGCGCCGGGGTAGCCCTGAGGCCCCTGAACGCCCTCCTTGATCAGGACCTTTAGAACCTCGAGCACATTCTCCAACTGGTCTACTGTTGAAATTTTTGTCTGAGACTTTAATAGTGCGCGTGCGACACCGCCTGCCACTGCGCGCCGCGTGGGATAAGTCTGTGCTTGGAAAAGAGGGACATATGTCGGTAGAGAGAGGGCGGTAAAGATGGAGACATATCGGTTGAGGGGCGCCTGCAAGAGGGCAAGGAGGCTTTGCTGGGCCGGAGCTGAGTGTAGATCAGCGCTGTTGGCATGCTCGCGCACCTTGGTAGTCGCGTAGTCCAGAATCTGGTTGACATAGTCTAAACGATCGGGGTATATGTTGAGAGCAAGGTTCGAAAGGGAGACGAGGAGGGCGATGATGTCTTGAACAGGCAAATGCTGCGCTTCCACGAGGTTCTTGACTTGGGCAAAGAAGACCTCGTAAAGCTGAACATCAGCGCCCGCAGCTTCTTCACCATTGACTGCTGTCGTCTCGGTATCGGCCACGGACGCTGCATCTCCGGCAAGGGTGCTACTGTCATCGCCTGCGGTCGACTCAGCAGATGGTTCGCCTTGATCCTCGACTGGCTCCCCATTCGTATTCGTCGGCTTAGATCCTTCGCTTGATTCCCCGCCAGCGTCGGTTGGGTTTGTTGCGGGTGGCGCTTCCTTCTCCAACTTGACCTTTTCTAGCAACTTTGTCAGAGCTTCGGCCTCGACTCTAGCTTTGTCTTCCGCATCTTCCTTAGAATTATCGCGTTCCGAGTACTCCGACAAACGATCCATGAGGCCAATGACGATGGCCTTGACGTTGACATGCGGATTCAGACGCGACACGGCACCAAGGAATTGGTCGAGTGTGTGGAGATGAAATTCGTCGGGGAAGACCTGGGTTATGACCTCTAGCAGATACTCCTGCGCAAGGACATCGCGGCACTGGACAACCTGTTCCAGCAGAGGTCCTAGAATGCTCGTCTTGTAGGTTTCGAGATCGACGAGCTGACTGAGGCGCACAATGTTACTGCCTACTAGCAGCTGCAACTCTTTCCGCTCGCGCAGCCTAGCCTCTCTTTCTCTCGAATGGCCCTGGTGTTGAAGGCGCACCCATAACTTGTTCATCTCGACAAAGTTGGTGAGGATGAAGTTGATTGAGTCGCTGAGGTTGCCTTCGGGTCCATCTCCTTCGCCTGTAGGTAGGAAATCCCTTGCCTGCCCTGACAGATAGTATCGCAGGAACAGACCTCGGATCGGATGCTGCACGCCTCTGCTCATATCCATCATGTCCTTCATGAGCTCCTTGACAGGCGCGTCCTCGATGGACATGTACGCCGTCCCCACAGTGACCATGAGATACAGCCTCGGGATGATGTTTCCGGCATATTGGACGAGCTCGTAGAGATCGGCAAGGTGGTTGACGGGGTGGTTCTCGCGGAGGTGAACTGAGAGGTAGCGCAAGGCGTCAAAGATGGACATGTAGAGCTCGTAGTACTGCTTCGGGCCGAGACTGCTGGTGCGAAGCTCGGAGACGAGAGTAGAGCTGCAAAGCTCCATGTCAGACCAGGTGAAGCATTGGGATATCGGCTCGACTTACCAGCACTTGAGGGCGTCCATCAGCTTGCCCGGCGTCTCGAGACATTTGCGCATGAGCGACGTCTGCTGGCGAACTGCGACGAGCGCATCCTCGAGCAGACGCGCCTGATCCTCAGGAGGCGCCGGCGTGGCCATGATTCGGGAACAGGTTCTGCGTACGTATCTCAATCGATATCCGTAGAGGTCGATGCAATTGTCGGGTTCAATGTCAAGGTTTCGGAAAAGGCGGCGGGGTATCTCAGTATTAAGCTGATCGGGGGCGTAATGTTGGGATAGGTTGAACTGTTGAAGTGGTGCTAGTAAGCTGCGGCGGTGGGGTTTTGCAGCTTCGATTCAACGTGTAGAAGGTCCCCTTATCCGCCGTTGAGAGAGGAATGCGCAGCACAAACACCGAGGGTTTGCGTTGGTGATGACGTTGGAAGGGTGGGTGGACACGGAGCTGCTGTGGCTGTCAACCTCAGCCGCTCCAGGTGTTACAGCTGGAGAGCTTTGGACACTTGGGTACTCCGTACAGTGCTGCAGCCTGCTAGTGCTTGGGCTGCCGCCTGCAATTGGCCAAGGTCGGGTACCTTAGGCGACCGGGGGAGAACCGCCGAGCGCCGTCTGCTTAGTCATGACTGTCGCAAGCATATTGAACCCGCAGCGATCTCCATGTTCTCAACCTTTGATAATGTTTGGATTTCCATAAAGCCATCAATTTGCGGATGAAGATACCAGACTTTGATTTCTTTACATTGCTTATTATTGGATCTTGCGATTGCATTCTGGTGCGAAGTTACTAGTGGGAATAATTGTCCCCGTTTCTCGATCTCTGTGTTGCTTTCCAGATATTGCTCGCAACAATTTGGATTTATTCAGAGTATAGCCATCGAGAGGCTGGTCATTTTATTGAACATCTCTCTTGCGTGCAAATCAGTTGGGAGCTAGACAAGCATTTACAAATACACCCCTGAACTGACCCTGGGGAAATACGGCGGGGTCGTAGCATGTGACGACGCCAAAGTTGGTGCCACCCTCAAAGCAACCCAGAGGTCCTTGTTCTCGTTGGTGTCGCCATTTGAGAGAATATCCTTATAATGGACGACGGTATCGACGACAAGACTCGAGAGTACGAGAGATAAGATAGTTGGTTACAATTGTAGTTAGAAAGAGTGTGTTGGAACGACGAGCTCAGGTTGAACTACATCTCCCCCAATACCACCCCTAGTAAAGAAAATTGGATTTTGTGAGCTTTAATTCCGACAACACCTAGTTCTTCAGTCTGAACAAGTTTATACACTTTGCTGAACCTCTCTCCAACTGCTACAAATACGATTTCCCATTCTTGAGCTGCAGCTACACCTTTCTAGTTCTGCAGGTGAGATGGCGAGACCGTCGCGGACAGGAGCCACTCCGGGAGTTGCTTGTTGGGCCGTTGAGGGGTCGGCAGTGAAATTGAGCGACTTGAATACCTCGGCAACCTCTGCAGCAGAACTTGGAGTCACAAATGCTGCATGCTTGAGATTACGGTTCGATTCTGTGAAGTTGGTCGCTCTGATCTCATCAAATCTTGCGTCGCCTGGCCCGGCACCGAGATTCATCAAAAAATCTCTCCAAGAGCCTTTGATGGATTCTGAGGTTGTGGCAAGCTTATCATGCAGAGCCCAATCAACAACTTGGTAGAAATGGGCTGATGCTATGTCATGGTAAAAAGTTGTCAGACTGCAACTGCAACAGGTGGTCAGCCACGCCGCACACCCGCCGTGAGTTGCTTACAAGTAGGCGCCCCCGATCCCGATGGCGAAGGCAGAGACGTTGAAATTTGGTCGTGGTAGCACTACATGATTCTACATGTGCAAGAGAGGCGGAGCACCCCATGTCTGCTGTGCAGCACATTCAAGACAGGCGACCACATGTGCCTACCGACTGCATACAAGTAACGTCGGAAGAGTAGATTACCTGCTTCATGTAGCCATTGCGCCTCGGCCGTGGACGTAGGCTCGCCTCTGGCGTTGAGTGTGGAATCTCAATTTCATGCCCCCTCGGGTTTAAATGCTACGATTAAACAATGATTAAAATGGCTGCGGGTGTGAGCTTGTCCTAGTAGTGTGGTATTTATTAAGCAAAGCTGCTGCGCAGCTTTGCGAATTGCAGTATACTATAGGAGTAGAAGCATGCTTATTAGATTTACTCTTCTTATAGGATATTTTATTATTATATAAGGGTAACGAGGAGGATTAATTAATTAGTCTAGAAATTATTACTAATAGAGATTAATTATTAATCGAGCTAATTTTAAAGCTTATTATTATATTTAAGCTAGAAATATAATAGTTTTTTTTAAGATAAGGTATATAAAGTATAATTAAAAATATAATTAAAAAAAGCTTTTATTTATATTAATATTATAAAAAGATAGATTAAATAAATAATTAAAGTAAGCTCCTAATAGGGCTATTAGAAATCCCTTAAAGAGTATTTTTTTATATAAAAGGTATAAAAAAAAGATAGGCTTATTATAAGTATTCCCGAAAGGTCTTTAAAAAGCTTCTAAATAAAAGTATAGCTTAAGTATAATTAATAAAAAATTTAAATATAAAAAAAATAAATTAAATTTATATTAAAAATAATAATAATATTATAAAAATATATATTTAATTATTTATTAATATTATTATTATTTTAACTTTATTATATAATTTTTTTAATTTAAATATATTTATTAAAATATATTTATTATAAAATATATAAAAATAATATTTATAATTTTTAAAATCCTTTTTTATATAAATTATTATATAATAAATAATTTTCTTTTTTTTAAATTTTTTTTTTTTATATATATTAAGATTATTATATTTATTACTATAGTATTTCTTTTATTATTTAATCTTTTTTTAAATCTTTATTAACTTATTAATAAAAAAGATTTACTTTTTATAAAATAATATATTTATTATAAAAAAATTAAGCTTTTCGATTAATTTATTAACAAAAGATAATTTAATAAATTAATTATTAATTATTTATATTATTATAATAAATTTAATATTTATAAAACTATTTTTTTTTTTATATTAATATAATATTAATTTTTATATAAATAATTTAAGCTATTTTATTTATTATTTTATTATTTTATTATAATAAATAATTAATTAATAATATTAATATACTTAAAGGAAACTAAAGCCTTTTAAGTTTATTATATTTAGCTTTTCGATTTCCTTTAATAAATAATCTTTTAATAGATTATTTAAATTTTATCTAATACTTATTTCCTTATAGTATTAATTTAAAAAAGCTTTTTAAGCTTATTAAAGCTTATAAAAAGAAAAAATCTATAAAGAAAAAGCATTATATAAAGTAATATATTAATAATAAGTTTTTATAAATATTAATATTATTTTAATTAATATTAAGATTATAATCTATAGTATTTTAAATACCTAGCTTTCTATTAGCTCGATAAATAAGTTAATCTTTTTACTATCTTTCTCTTACTCTTACCCCCTTTTAAGATAATAAATAAAATTATTTTATATACCTTTTATATTATATTTTATATTTATTTATTTAATATAATATAAATATTAATTTTTATTTCTATTATATTAAATATATTAATAATAAGGATTTAAATAAAAAGCTTTAAGTCTATTTATAGTATTTCTATTTATTATTATACTTTAGCTTTTTTAATTATAATAAGGAAGCTTAAATATATTATAATACTTATTATAAGATAGAATTAGTTTTTTAATATAAGACTTAAAGAGAAAGTTAGCTTTTTTTCTTTAATAATATAAATAGCTTTAAAGTATTTTAGCTAATAATTTAATTAAAATTAGCTTTCCTAATTAATCTCTTATTATAATAATATTAAATTTTATTAAATCTCTATAATATAGATAAAGATTTTTAATTAAATCTTAAGTTAGTTTATATTATAGATATTTTTTTTAAAAGGATTTAAATAAATTTATTTTAATTACTTAAGATCTTAAATATATTAATTATTAGAAAAGCGCTATAAGTAATTAAATAATAGAATTATATATTTATTATTATATTAAGTAATTTAATTAAGATTTTTATAATAATATTTATTAGAATTATAGAAATTAAGATTATAATAAATTACTTAAAGAATTATATTTCTTTAGCTTTTAAAATACCTTTAACTTTAATTATATCTTTAAATATTTTCTTAAGCTTATATAAGTGAAAGAAATATTAATTATATTAATATATATATATATTTAAGTCTTTTAATATAAAGGGTAATAATATAAATATTATAGCTATATTATTAACTTTTTTAAAAATATAAAAAGTATATATTTATAGCTATTTTTCTTATTATTAAACTTAAATATTATTATCTTATACTTTACTAATAATATTATATAATTTTATATAATTTATTAATTCTATTACTAATTCTAAGTCTATTAATATTATATTTATATATAGCTATAATTCCTTAAAGCTAATTATCTTAGCTATTATAATATTATAATTAATAAATAATATTTAAACTAGCTTTTATTTAATAGTAATATATTTTTTTAAGTTTTTAATAAGTTTAGAGATAATATTAATATTAAAGATTATATTATTAATAAAGATTTTTTTAATAAAGATAATTTTAATAATTTTATAATATTTAATTTTATTATTAATTAATTAAAATTAAATTAATTTTATATTATTATTAAGAATATATTTCTTATTATTAGCTTTAATATCTTAATATATAAAGTATAGCTTTATATATAGATATTTAATATATATTTAACCCCTATTAGTAAATTTAATTAATCTTAACTTTTTTTATCTTTTACTTTCTTAATGCTTTTTTTAATTAAATAAAAAGACTATATATAGCCTTATATTCGATTTATTAAATATAATTAATATATTAATTATATAATAAAGTAATATAATAAGCGCTTTATTTATTATCTTTATTTTTATTATATTATATTTAATACTTTAATATAAGGTTAGGTTAATTCTTATAGCTTTTTCTATATTAAGTAATTTAGCTTTACTTTAGAGCTATTTAATTTAATTAATCTTTAATAAGCCTTTACTTAAAATACTTTAAAGTCTAATATGCTTTTTAATTTTATTATTTACTATTTTAAAAATATAAAGGGTATTTACCTTTTTTAAAATATAAAGTAATAAAATCTTAAGGCTATAATATAAGGGTTAAAGTACTTTAGTATTTTTAATACCCTTTTAGTAATTAATATATATTAAAATAGCTTATATTATTATATATTATATTATATTAAATAGAAAAAAGCTAAAGCTTAATATAAGTATATTATTTTAATAGCTAATTTAAAGGATAGCTTTTATATTATAGCTTTATACTTTTACTTTTATTTTATTATTTATTTTAAATATATATTTAAGCTAAGGTTTAAAGTAATTAATTATTAATATTAATATAAATAATAAATATAAAGTAATATATATATATATAGCTTATTTTAAATTAATAAATCCTTTTTAATATAATTAATAATAAATATCTTATAAATTAATTTTATTTAATTTTAAAGTAATATTATTATAGTAATAAACTTTACTTTAATTACTAAAAGTATTATATTAATTAAAATTAGTAATCTTTTAATTAATATTAATAATTAATTTACTTTTTTTACTATTATTAAGATTATTAATAAAATATAGTAATATATATACTTTAATACTTATTATATATAGAAGTATTATCTTAGCTTTTTTAATACTTTAAGTAATAATAAGTTTTATAGGTTTTACTATCTAAGAGTAATATACTTAGATTTTATTATTATTAATACCTTTAATAAGTAATATTAAATATTTAATATACTTATAATAACTTTATTTTAAATAATTTTAATTATATAATTTCTTTTAATTAGCTAATTAATTATAATATTAATTTTTATATTTTTATATATATTATTATTAATTATATATTTAAATATTACTTTAAAGTAAAGATTAAAATTAAAAGCTATAAAGATATTATTAAAGCTATTTTACTTAAGGTTAATAATACTTAGCTTTTAATTAGTTTTATTGCTTAATTTATAAATAAACTAATAATTAAGAAAGATTAATTTATTATAAAAGTAAATTACTTATTACTTAACTTACTTTTATAATATAATACTTATATTTTTCGAAGTATAGACTATTAGCTTTTTAATTAATAATTCTAATTAAATATTATTAAGGAAATTAAGCTTTATTTAACTTAAAGCTTTTACTTTAAGTATTTATCTTATAATAAAGATTAAGATTTATTTACTTACGTTACTTTTTTAATAATTATTAATTCTAATAGAAAACTATAGTATATATTCCTTTATATTAAAGATTATATTTTTAATTATTCTTTTATTATAAGCTAATGCTTAGTATTAATAACTATAAGTATTTTTATTATATTAAGTTAATACTTTATTACTTATATAAATAAATTAAAAAGCTTAAGATTATTAAAGATAAGATATTTAATATATTTAATAATATTTATACTTTTTATTAAAAGATTTATTAAAATACTTATCTTAATAATTACTATATTAACCTATTTTTTATAAAAGCTAAAGACTTTAAGGAAAATATATTTTAAGAAAAACTAATAGTAAATAAAGTATAGTAAGAGCTTACTTAAGAATTATTAAATTATAAAATTAAAATCGAAAATATTAAGCTTTTAGGTTATTAAAATATTAATCTTATTTATAATTAATAATAATATATTAAACTATACTTTAAGCTTTTTAAAAATTAATATAATTATTAGAAAAAGTATAAAGCTAAATCTATTATATTATTAAATAATTTTATAATAAAAGATAAATTAATTAACTTTAATATTAAATAATACTTAGTATATAACCTTTTTATTAATTACTTTAAAGCTATAATAAATTATAATACTTTATAATTTTTACTTTTTTATATTAATATAAATAGCTTAAGTAAAATAAGTAAGTTTTTTTTAATAAAAGTAATATCCTTTAAGCTAGAAACCTTTATATTTAATAAAAATATTATTATTAAAATTATTCTTATTAAAATAGCTATTAATATAATTAATAAAAGTATATTATATTCTTTACTATACCTTCCTATCTTTAAATTTCTATTAGACTTATTATTACTCTTACCCTTAGACTTTTTATAGGTCTCTAAAGTATTCTAATATATATATTATTTAATTATTAATAAAAAGTCTATAATAAGCCTTTATACTATAGGATATATTAATTACTATTTTTATAAAATCTTTTTAAATTATTAAAATAAATTATTTAATATAATAAGTATTTTTCTTTTTAAAGACTTTTATTAATTTCTACTTATTATAAAGAAACCTTTTTATTTTACTATAGAATTCTATTATAATTTTAACTTTATTAATTATAATATATATTATATTATTAATATTATTATTAATATTAATATAAGTTATATATTAATAAAAAGATAAATAAATATTTTTTTCATTAGCCTTTAAGGGATTATATTTTAATAATCTTTTTAATATTTATTAAGAATTACTTTATATTTATATATAAACTAATTTTATTTTTATTAAAGTAAGAGAATTTAATAATATTTTATATATTTATTTAATTAATAAATAAATATATAAATATAACCTTAAGTATTTAAAATAATTAAAAACGCTATATATATATATTATAGCTATTAATATTAAGCTAAAGGTAAAAGAAATTAATTCTATAAATATAAAAAACTTTTAATAATTATTATACCTTTATATTAATAAATATATTATATTTATTAAGAATATATAGATTATTATTAGCTTTATTAATAATATATTTAATTTTATTATTAATATAATTTAAAATAATAATATTAATAATATATAAGTAATATTATTAATTATTATTATAATATAGTTTAATTATTATATTAGCTTTTTTTATTTTCTTAATAAATTTCTAAATATATATTAAATTATTCCTATCTTTAAGTCTATATACGATTTTATAAAAAGAAATATACCTTATACTTATATTTAATTCCTTCTTACTATTACCTATAGTATTACTATATATAAATTATAAGGTTATATACTTAAGAAAGTAATTATTAATATCTTTTAATATAATTTTTTATTTAATTTAATTTATATTATAATCTCTTATATTAAAACCCTTTAAGGTATTATATTTAATATATTATTTAATTTATTTAATATTTAATTTTTAATTAACTTTATTAATAATTAATAAGTAATTAATTATATTTACTATATTAATTAAAAGCTAATATCTTTTTTTAAAATTAAATAAATAAAATAAATATATATTTATAAAAATAATAATAATAATAATAAATAAATAATATAGAAATTAAAAATAGAATTCTTTTAATAAATAATAATAATATAATAAATAAGTAAATAATTATTATATAAATATATTTTATTAATTATAAAGTTTTTTAAATCTTTATTTTTTTATAATACTTTTTATTATATTTTTTATTATTTCTTTTATTATATACTTTTTTAATATATATATTTTTATAATATATAGCTTTTATTATATACCTTTAGTTTTTATTATATATTTTTAATAGCTATTACTTTATAATTTATTTTATTATTTTATAGCTTATTTTATTATTAATTATATTTATATTTTAATTCTATATATTTAAATATACTACCGTATAGTATTAGCTAGATAGCTTTAAATAAAAAATATAGTTTAATAATTATAAAAGTAATAGCTTATATTTTTAAACTTATCTTATATAATAATTTACTTTTTTATTATTATAAATTTCTAATTTAAAATAATTTAATTTTTTATTTATAATAATTTTATTAATATTAAAATTAATTAATAAAAAATTTTTTTTTTTTAAAAAAACTTTTATAATTTTATATTATTTAAATAGCTTAATAAGTATAATCTAAAGTAATTAAGTCTTAAAAATCTAGCTTTATTTTTATAATAATAGTTTAAAAAAAACTATATTTTTACTATTTTAATTTAAATTTACTTTATTTAATAATATTTATTATAATATTTTATTATAATTATTTTTTAATATTAAAGATATTTCTTTTATAGTAATTTAATATATTATATATTAGATTATTATAATTTATTTTATTTTTATACTTAAGATAATAATATATAATATTTTAATACTTTTTCTTAATTAGGAATTAAAATATTAAAAAGATAGTTATTTAATTATAGCTTTTAATATTTTTTTTTTCTTTTTATTATAAGCTAATTCTAAGCTAAAGGTATAATATATAATATATAATATATTAAGGGTATTATATAATAATAAACTTAATTAAAAAAATACTAGATCCTTATAAGTAGCTTTACGAACCCTTTAATTACTACGAAGTACGTTAGCAACGGAATTTTATTTACTCTGTATTAATGCATTTATTTGATTTTTGAATAAAGGAAAAACGCCCAATAAAAGGATAGAGAAATGACGATTTATTAGACTCCTGCCTGCTGCTTCCGCGGGGTAAAGCAAACACGAGCGTCCTCCCTAGGGAGCACATATGATCTCCAAATCTGCGCCCGGTTCGCTTTAGGATCGACCAGACGACAATCGAAATTCTTGAGAATGTGAGCCATCATCAACTTGATCGACACGGAAGCGTAAAATCGACCGGGGCTGCATTTCCTTTGTCAGAACGCATATCTCAAATTTGTTCATTTGTACATCAAAAATTGTGGCATAAAACTCACCAAACAATACCACCAATGCCCCAGGCGTGGTAATTCTCAGACAGGTCCGCGTACCTGGACGGCCCCTCTGGCTGCGACACGGTTCTCGCCGCGACCGACTCGGGGAGCTTGTCGCGGGCGGCGAAGCGGAATCCCTGAAAGTCGGACGCGCGGGGGAAGTAGGTCTCGTCGTTGAGCATGGCCTTGACGGGGACGCAGGCCCAGTCGCCTTTTTTGACGTGCGTGCCGTCGGAGAAGGTGAAGTCTTTTAGAGCTTGACGTCGACCGGACACTTGTTTGCATTAGTGGTCGTTGCGATGGAAGAAAAAAAAAAGAAAGGAGAAAAACGCACTGGATTCGATGGGGTTGACTCGGGATGACTCCTTTATGAAGCTGTCCAGCAGATGAAGGCCCTTTGTCGTCTTCATGAATTCGTCGAATGCCGGCCCTTCAACTTCCCGACGGAGCTCGTCGACATATTCCGAGTGTTCACACAAGTCAAAGAGTGTAAATGTCACAGTCTAATCAAAGACAAAACGTGTTAGGTATACTGATCACAACCTGAGGCCAAAACTTGAAAAGGGGCAACATGACTTACCGCCGACAGAGCATGCACGGAACCAAACCAAATGGCGATAATCTCATAAGTTACGCGACGTGACGTCCACCCTGATTCCGGCGGAGCGGTGTCGATGATCCATTGAATCATATCATGCTGAAACCGCTTTTGTTAGGACGGAAACTCCCCCTGGGGACGTGAGTTTGAATTACGTACAGGAGGTGGTGGAAGACTTTCGCCTGCCGCGATACGACGCTTTTCGTCCATGCGTCGTGCGACGACCTTGTCAATCATGGTGAAGACTGTGCTCTGAACAGTGGCCGTCTGCCCGACAATCGGACCAATGAATCTGCCGCACACACACTATATTCAGTAATGGTATCAAGGGAAGAAGAAAAAGGTTAGACATACCGTTTCAAGAACCCTGGCGTCACTCGGAGGACCTCGGCCGCGGTAATGACCAGCTCATTATACTCAAAAACATTCCTCATGAACGTTTCATTCTTTGCTATACGGAGTACACTTTTGTAAGCAGTCATCTTTATCAACAATGAATTAAAAACGCACCAAGCTCGTCGCCGAAGAAGCAAAAGCCATTCAGCTGCGTGAGGATAGTCTTGCTCAGAGCATACGCCGGCAGGCAGCCGCCGCTCCCTCCCCCCTGGGCCGCGGCAAAGCCCTCGAACGCCTCCCGCACGATCCTCCGCATGTCGGGCATGATGTGCCGGAGCTGCCTGGGGAATAAGGTGCCCACGGCCCGGACGTAGCCGATGCCCTCGGCGCCCCTCTCGTCGAGCCAGTTGTGCCCGAGCATGGTGTAGGCGGGCTGGAACATTTGCTTGGTCGCGCCGAAGAGGGAGAGCTCGTCGCGGCCGGCCTTGCGGACGTCGGCGAGGTGCTTGCTGGAGCTGACGAAGATGTGGCCGTGGTCCGGGCCGGGGATTCGGAATGCGTTGTTGCCGGCCTAGATGTGATTAGACTTGTATATAAGAAGAAGGGGGTGTGAAGGTGCAGCAGATGTTACCTGTTTGTATCCGGATGTTATCATGTCCGCTCCTTGAATAAGATATCTCCAGCCTGCGATCCATTTTCTCAAGCTTGATATGGCCTTGTGCTCAGCGTTAGATTTGCAGTCAAAAATAAATTGAGGATTGGCAGGCTTTTTGCGTATTTAGACCTACCGAACTGATGCCCTTTTTGTTCAGAGGGACGACCAAAACCAGAATCGCAAACAGCGCGACGGACGGGATTTGTTGCAGCATGGTGACGGCTTCAATATATATGTATATACAGCTTAATGCCTGTCACTAACCGTCTGTAAATGACAAGAGTTTACAAACGGTCAACGTCAACATCACCTTTTAGCCGATCACTGGCAGACACGCTTGATTTTATAATTCCCCCATACATCACTAATCCTCCTCCTCCTCTTCCGCCCTGCGGCCTAGCGCACGTCATGCGATTACGGGGGGTCGTTTCCTCTGCGCTTACAAGTATAATCACATTGATTCTTTTTTTTTTTTTTACCCGGCGCAGCCTCGGCGCCAAAACAGCAATCTTGGTAACTGCATGGCCCGATGGTTGGAGCGGGTTACGTATCTGCCACTGGCCGAGCTCCAAGACAAACTGTGCCGCTTGTTGGCATACACACACACACACCCTCTCCCGGGAAGAAGTGTTGGCTCTAGTTATTTTGGGAAGCCACTTTTTCTAATGGAGCTCAGCCTCGAAGCAACGTGTTGGTTAACGCGTGCCATGCGCTATGCTGACCACCCCTTCCATATCCAAGAGATCTTGACCCCCATGAAGCATTGCATTCGCATCATGCGATTAAACATCAGCCGTTAGGGGTGAAGAGTATATTCAAAACCTGTTGCATGTTGCATTTCATTGATACCTGCCTTTTTAATACCCTGTCTCCGTCTCTGTTCACAACCAACACTCCCTCTCTGAGTTGGCATATAGAACCACCGAGGCATTTCCATCCTGCATGTATGCACCCAGAAAAAGTGAGAAATGGAGAGGGTTAGTTACGGGAATACGCATCTGAAGAAAAGAGGCGCAGTTCTGTATTTTGGGTCCTGCCTTGCAAGGAAAAAAAGAGGGCTTGTCAAAGCATTTCACCATGTGGCCGCCACATATTTCTTTTGGCCATTGTCCAACGGTCTGAGAAAGCTGCAGTTTGACACCCCCCCCCCCCCCCCACCTACACACATGTTGGGGAAGTCGGATGCGTAGACTCCGCCACGCGGAACAATGGAAGCTGTCAAAGGCGTGAAGCACTTCTTTCTTTGGCTCCGTGCCTCGTGTCAATAGATGGCTCAACTTTCAAGATTGTCCTACCATGGCTCGTTCGTGGTTGCATCGGCACTTATTCTGCATAGATTCTCTTGGATTTAGATTGAGGGCTGGGACCAGCTCATTCTTGATATCACTGACTATTTCCGATTTGACTTTGTCAATGAGGAGTACTCGTTCTCAATCCTCACTTGAAAGTGTGTTTTTACTTTCAAGTACCCATTTGCAGTACGTACCCCTTGCTAATAGTGATAATAAAACTCCCGCCCGGAGCCCTCGTTCCGAAACCGAACGGCTTCTTCCCCTTGGAGATTTGAGGAGGAGGCTCTTCAAGGCACAACAAACGTATTCATTTTCCCGACCACTGAGTCGAGACTTGCCACCATCTTGAGAATGTTTATCAAATGGCAAACTAGATGGCGAGCTTTGGCTTCGAAGCCCTCATTCACATGTCAGAGGTGCACTTGCGTCTTTTTCAAGATAAAATGTGATGCTTTCTGCAGTGATGCTCTTGGTCCCCGACTTACAACTTGAAGTGGGACTTGGACTTTGGCCCACCAAGCGGCCGTTTGTGATTACGGGGACCGTTAGCTTAGCCTGCTGTCAGACGTCTTTATCCTGGTCGAGTCTTGCCGTTCCCCATTTTTGCTTGGCCTGAAAGGCGCCTTGGTGGGGGAGGAGGAGTAGTGGTGGTGTTTGGTCTTCTTTGACGAGCCCTTTCATGTGAGTACAGTAGATAGCGCCGGCATGTAATTAATTACCTTTTGCGAGAGGCTTTTGCGTGGAAAAAATGGGAACCAAAATCTCATCTTCATTCCGGATGCTGCATGACTCTGAGCAACATGTTGGTTCGGTACCTTTTTTTCAACGAAGCGCACGTATGGGAAAAGGCTCCGGGGGGAATTTAACCTTGCTCTATGGAACCCATTTCGCTATCTGCCCATGATAGGGTAGGGTTTAGGTTGAAAGTTCAAGCTAAAAAGAACTGCCAAGGGGCGGGGGAACCGGGAGCTTGTTTGATGTAGAACGACTGCGGAGGGGCATCTATTTTGCCAGCAGGGACCAAGACTTCTTCCCCGCAGTTGTGTTTGTTGGCTGTACAAGTAGGCCATGCATTAATATTCCACAAGTGCCAGACGTCGTTGGATCCTTTAGGATACAGGTTCCCCCCCCCCCCCCCCCCCCTTTTTTTTTTTTTTTTGGCACGTTTCCAGTGCGCCTTGATAAATGAATAGGATGAAAAGAACAGACGGCTATAGTAATAGTATCGCCGTTACACTTGTACACCACCTGTCACTTTGAATGTAGCACCGCCAGCCCCCTTCATAGGTCCGGATGCGGCTTCAATTTTCCTTACGCTCACTGGAAATCCGGGGCCACGTCACCTCGACACCTCCCGCAGTACGACGTAGAGGTGAATTGAAAGCGGCACAGCACGTTTGTGGTGGAGGGGAATGAATGAATGAATGCAACTCTACAGCCAGTCTAGGTGGCGATGAGAGGCATTCTAAAAAAGTACGCAGGTGAGAGGCGCGGATCAACTTTGGTGTCGCTGCTCCCGCATGTCAGCGTCTTGTCGCAGGTGAAGATGGTGGGCGGGTGCAACATCAAGATATTACATGCTGTGTTTTTTGTTGGTGTTGGTTTTCGTAACCAACGCTTTTTTTCGCCTTGTGGGTAATAAATGCAATGAAACGCCGCACTGCTGCAAAGTCCGACCCCTGCTTCGGCCAATCAGCTTCGTTTCATGTGGTGCGTGGTGTGATGATTTCAAAGTTGGGGTGCCTCTCGCTTACACGAAGTGACATTGTTGGCTACGGCAGACGTTGGTTTTTTTCTTGGGTTGCATTGTCATTTCCCTTTTTTATACTTGTATGTATCAAGGTAGAGCAGAGCGCCTTGCCATTCATGCGGAGCAATTCATTACTTATCCCGCCGGCAGAAATCATTCCCACCCTCTCCTCACCCTCTCTCACTCTCATGCTGTCTCAAATTGTCAGAGTGTTTTGGGGGACCAAAGAACATGGGCAGTGCATAATAATCGCATCGCCCCCCGACGGAGAAGCCAACCGAGAAAATCACCCCCCTCCCCTGGGATAGGATTATGCTCTTTGTGTGTTTAATTTAGCTCCCGTGGTGGGACAAGACGAGCGCATCGCCGCAACTACGGGCGGCCCTGTGCAGATCCCCAAGCCCATATGTAGGTAGATTACGGGGCCATCTCTTGGGTGTGTATTGGTGTATTGGTGTATTGGCTGAGAAGGTTGAAACGCCCTTACTGTACGAATGAATGCCAGGTAGCGAAAAGTACATGTACCTAGGACCTGTAGAGAAGAAGCATAATGAGCCAACAGACGACCTCCCCCCCGGCGGTCTCCTTGTCCGTAAACCCTTTGCATTACCTCCTAACCCTTTTTCATCTTCTCTGAAGCATACTATCCCGTCAAGCTAATGGCAAGACATGTAGGACTGCCAACAGTCGACTTGATCATCCTACCGGATAGTTTGTGATTGTTATTTTTCATTGCTATCCTTGTTGTTTAACCTTGACTCTAGCTTCATCTTAGCATCATGGCCAACGGGGATGTCTCCCCTATAAAGGGGCCTTCCAACCGTGGAAGCACGGTAATGTCTGAGTCCATCACGTACGAGCATCCAACGGCTCGTACATCAGTCAGGTAACCTCCATAGCTAGTCACCGTGTAATGAGGATGCTAAATCTTTTTTAGCCCGATGAGCGTCGCCTTTCGTAACCTCAGCGTCCACGGCTACGGGAAGCAGACGGACCACCAGCGCACCGTGTCCAACTTCCCTAGCGCAGGAGCGTCTATGCTGGTCAACTGGCTCACCCGGAAGCCGAAGCTGCGCATCGACATTCTGCACGAGCTCGATGGCCTCGTGTCCAGCGGCGAGATGCTCCTCGTGCTGGGGAACCCGGGCAGCGGCTGCACCACGATGCTCAAGTCGCTTTCGGGGCAGACGTACGATCTTAATGTTGACGAGAGGTCGACTGTGAATTATCAAGGTAGGTTTCTTCATTCCGTTTTTCTTATCTTCTTATCTTTTCTCTCCTTCCTTTTTTTGCAAATTTCGGTTGTCCTCTAGGCTGACAAGGTTGAAACAGGACTGACGTCAAAGCACATGTCCACCGAGTTTCGAGGCAAGAGCATCTACCAGGCCGAGACGGATATCCACTTTCCAACCTTGACCATGAGGCAGACGCTGAAGCTCGCCTCCAAGGCCAGGAGATCGCCAAAGTACTGGGAGGAAGCCGACCTCGTCGTCGAGAATGAGGCCCGGACCCTGAGGCTCTCCAAGGCGCTCGACACCAAGATGGGAAACGCGCTGATCCCCGGATGCAGCGGCGGAGAGCGCAAGAGGTCGAGCATCGCAGTAAGTTGTAATTGCTTCTTCATCATTGGCGAATATTTGGGAGTGCTCAATTGTTGGTGCAGGAGATTCTCTTGACGGATAGTGTTTTCCAGTGTTGGGACAACAGTACGCGTGGTCTTGACAGCGTCAATGCTCTCGACTTTATCAAGGCGTTGAAGAAACGAACCATGGAAAGCGGTTCCGTCGCAATCGTGACGCTTTACCAAGCCGGCGAGGATATCTATAATGTAAGTAAGGATGGAAGATGAAATATCACGGTAGGTATGTGTATGTATCTCGGCCACATAACTGAATATCTCGTCTAGTTATTCGACAAAGTCACCGTCCTCTACGGGGGTCGACAGATCTATTTCGGCCCAGTTCAGGACGCCAAGCAGTATTTCGTCGACCTCGGCTTCGTTGCCCCAGAGAGATCCCCCACTCCAGAGTTTCTGACGTCCGTGACGCGGCCGCTTTCTCTGCGTCCCCAGTCGAGAGAGGGCTCCGGGCAACCACCTAGATCGGCGGAAGAGTTCCAGATGGCGTGGAAGACTTCACCTGGGTACGCTGCCCTGGTCAAGGATATCGCTGCCTATAACCGCACTTATCCCCTAGGGGAGGATCAGAGCGTTATCGAGATGAGGCGAATCTGGAAACAAACTGAAAAGAAGAGGTTAGTTCTGTTCTTGCAACTCCCTTACGCACTCTATGGCACACAACAAGCTTGGTTGATGCTAATGTGCATGTTTTTCCCCTTTATTAACGTGTGATATAGTTCTCCTTATGTGCTATCCATCCCCAAGCAAATTAGGCTATGCTTGGGACGGGCATTCTTACGCTTGCGCAACAACCTCGCAGTCCCGATTCAGACCATCATGGGAAATCTCGTCACGTCCATCATCCTGGGAAGCATGTTTTACAACATGTCGGAGGACACCGACAGCTTTTTCGGCCGTTCGGTACTGCTCTTCTTCACCAGCCTGGTCAACACGACCTTGGCGGCTTTTGAGTCCGTCTCCCTCTGGGATGATCGTCCCATCATTGAAAAGCACGTTCAGTACGGCTTCTATCACGCCTTCACCGAGGCAGTTGCTTCCTTTGTCTGCGACCTCCCCAACAAGATTGTCCTGACCTTTGTCTTCAACTTCCCGCTCTACTTCCTGAGCAACCTTCACCGCACGCCAGGTGCCTTCTTTACCTACTATCTCTTCGGTTTCATGAGCCTGCTCAACGGCTCCGTGATTTACAGATCCATGGGCGCCATGTCGCGCACGCTTGCTGGCTCGCAGCCGCCGGGAGCGGTGCTTGTCTTGCTCTTGACCGTCTACAGCGGTTTCGCAGTTCCGTTCTGGGACATGAGGCCGTGGCTCAAGTGGTTTTCGTACATTAACCCTGTCTACTACGCGTTTGAAGCCATGATAATAAACGAGGTATGTTATGCATGGGGGGCTATGATTTTGGCGGTAATTGGGGTTATCGAGGTCCGCTAATGATTTATTGCAGTTCTCTGGACGTGATTTTACCTGCAGCAATTTTGTCCCGAGTCCCTATAAAGACCCCTTTATTTGCAACGCCCCCGCTGCTGAGCAAAATCAGGATACCGTATCCGGTGATGCCTATCTTCGAAAAGCGTATGGATTTTCACCTGAGCATCTTTGGAGGCAAGTTTGGTCATTTCACTATCAACCAGTTTTCTTCATTTCGAGCGAATAAACTTTGAAAGACTACGTCTAGTCTTCTTCATGGTGCTAACTATATCTCGTGCAGGAACTTGGGCATCTCCCTCGCGCTCTTCTTCTTTTTCGCAAGCGTCTACGTCTTGGCATCAGAGTTCATCACCATGCTGCCACCGCGATCAGACGTCCTTCTTTTCCAAAAAGGCCATGTGCCCTCATCTCTGAGCCAGCGGGAAGACGACGAAGAGTGTCGCGACACTGCCATAAGTGAGGACACGCAGAAGCTCAGGGTCGACAAGACAATCGACTATGAGACCAGCGATGGCGCCCATCTTCTCTGGAGCAACCTCTGCTTTTCCGTCAAGGAGCAGAAGAAGGAGAAGGTCATCTTGCACGACGTAGATGGCTGGGTGAAGCCCGGAACACTAACGGCTCTTATGGTTCGTAGTTTCTGTTGATCTCATCATCGGGACTTTGTTAGCTAACTGTTACTTGTAGGGTCCATCGGGAGCAGGAAAGACGACGCTACTCAACGTATTGGCTGAACGTACCACGGTCGGTACTGTGAGCGGTGATAGAGTCATCGACCCTCGACACCACAACATTGCATTCTCTCGAAACATTGGGTACGCCCAACAAGATGACATTCACCTCCCGACGGCATCGGTGCGAGAGGCGCTTACCTTCAGCGCGCTGCTTCGTCAACCCAAACACTTCAGTCGAGGAGAGAGACTGGCCTACGTGGACCACGTGATCGACATGCTCGACATGCAGGCTTTCCAGCACGCCGTAGTCGACAGACTGAACATTGAGCAGAAGAAGCGCGTCACCATTGGAGTCGAGCTGGCCGCACGCCCCGAGCTGCTGCTCTTCCTGGATGAGCCCACGAGCGGTCTCGACAGCGATTCCTCGTGGTCCTTTTGTACTCTTATTCGACGGTTGGCCGACAGCGGACAGGCTATCCTCTGCACGATTCATCAACCTTCGAGCCCGCTCCTCGGTCTGTTCGACAGGTTGCTGTTCCTCAACGAAGGATACACAATGTACTTTGGCGACTTTGGACCCAACTTCAGCACCCTGATTGACTACTTTGAGCGGAACGGAGCGCGCAAGTGCCTGCCTCACGAGAACCCTGCCGAGTGGATGATGGAGATTACCTCTGGGGAGTCCATGTGGGTAGAGGCCTGGAGCGACTCTCCGGAAAAGGCGGCCATCAGCGCCGAGTGCGAGCGGATGAAGGAGAAGCTGACCATGGTGACGGGAGAGTACGACAAGTCTCAGCCTCGGACCACCGAGTTCGCTACCTCTTTCTGGTATCAGCTCTGCCTGGTCACCAAGAGAGCTTTTGAGCACGACTGGAGATCTCCCGAGTATCTCTATTCAAAGAGCATCACTACCTTTGGATGTGTAAGTTGTAATCTTTGATCCTTTCACAATTATATATACCCCAGCTGACTGACTGACTTTCTTTATGCAGGCTTTCTTCAACGGTGTGAGTTTCTGGGACTCGGGCAACAGTTCCCGCGACATACAGAACCAAATCTTCTCCCTGTTCCTCCTCACCACCATTTTCGGCACCCACGTCCAGCTCATCATGGAGCGCTTCTACTACAGCCGAGTGCTGTACGAGAACAGGGAGCGCCAGTCCCGCACCTACTCGTGGCTGGTGTTCCTCATGTCCAACATGTTTGTCGAGTTTGTCTCGCAGACCGTCATCAGCATCATTGCCTACGTCTCGTGGTACTACCCGCTGGGGCTCTGGAAGAACGCGCCTGATGGCGAGATGGACAGCCGCAGCGCCCTCATTTTTCTGCTGATTTGGTCCTTGTTCATGCTGTTCCAGACGCTGTCGCAGATGCTCATGACGGTCATGAATGATATCCCTAGTGGTATCAACACTGGAAATCTCCTCTTTATGCTATCTCTAATATTCTCTGGGTCAGTTTTGATTCCTCCCCTCTTTTCGTTTTTGTCTGTGCTTTAGGTAAAGTTGCTTATTTATACTGACATTTCTCCTAATCACAGAGTACTTGTTCCCCCGAGTAAATTGCCCAAATTCTGGATCTTCATGTACCGCGCAACTCCACTCTCGTACTACATCTCGGCCATCATGTCTACCGGGCTGTCCGGGATAGACCTCATCTGCTCCGAGTACGACATTGTACGGATCGACCCCCCCGAAGGCCAAGTCTGCTCCGTGTACGACGCAGAAGGCATCAAGTTGAGGAGGCCGGATGCGGATGGCAAGTGTGGGCTGTGCTTGTACGAGACCTCGAACCAGCTGCTGGACCAGTTCGGCATCTACTTTGATGACAGGTGGTGGCAATGGGGCGTCACCGTATCGTACAACATCATCAACCTGCTGCTCGCCATCCTGCTGTATTGGCTGGTGAGGGTGCCGAAGGGTGCGAAGAGGCAGGCAAGCTCTGCTGCGGCTTAGAGCTTGAGCACGGGAGTTTCTACTTTGAGCCCGCAATATAGCGTTTCTAGCTATCGCTTCTGATATACCAGTGGCTTCTGCTGCAAGGTTGTTACTAGAGTGTATTTTTTTCTTTTTTTCCTTTCATGTCATTTCTCTTCTAAACATGCAAGTCATGATGAGGAGCTTCTTGAATAACTCCCATGACATCAGACTATTCTCTCCTTTATATAGATCGAAAGTTCGAGTCGTAATCTCGACACGCGCGTGTATAGCTGTTTGATAATACATTGTTTCATTTCCTTGTAACCTGCACCTGTAGATGTCTCGAAGCAACTGTGTCCAAACTCTCATAACCTGCCATGTACAAACATTTTGGTAACAAGTTGAAAAGTTCCGTTGGCAAAAAACTAGGGAGTCAGCCTATGCGTATCTGTCAAACGTCAACTATATTCGCAAGTCAGCGAATGTGGTCGCTGCAGCCGAGTTCTATAACCAATACCGATGCATTGGCGAATGAACAATAGGGGAAATCATGAGTCAACCCCGCCTAGGCTTGTGTTTAATAGGACGACTTCTCGCCGAAACTAAACGCTGCTTTATTACACTACTAATTATTACCGAATGTTTTCTCATCTCAAACGCCTATCAATCCTTGTAATACGCTTGTCATGTCCATGGAAGATCCCAATATAGCGAAATAATGCCTTTTCGTTTACCTGTGGGAAGTACATATTCCATTCTACATGCAATGCAAGAAATCAAAACCAGTCGGTGACCCCCGGGTTCTTGATTGGCACTTCCTTTGCTTACCGACAAAGGGGGCACATTTATAAATTTGATATTGAGTAATGTCCTTCATTTCCAGGGCACGTTCAAGATGATTCTTCTCCCTTCTTCTCGCGAGCCGAGTCCGAGGCCGAGTTGACGACAGCCTCATCCGTCAAATCGCACTTCTTGTCCTCCTCCTGCTTCTCCTCCTCCTTCTGCGACAGGAAGAACCAGACGGAAAGGGCAAATCCCAGGACGCACATGGCCATGGAGGCGTAGTATCCCGCTCGGAAGCCGGCCAGGAGGGCTTTGGAGTTTTGCTCGCCTCCTTGGTTGGCCGTGACGGAATCTCTGATGACGGTCAAGACTGCGAGGCCCAGAACGGCACCACCCACGTTGATGAACATCTATTTTCAAGAGTCAGCATTGAACCACCTCCATTTTTTTACCGACGGTGAATGAATAAACATACATTGTATACGCCAGCGACTGTGCCCTGGAGTTTCTCAGTAGCCGTGGCTACGACGGTGACGTTGCCGAGAAAGTAGATGGTGTTGATGCCGGCAATGTACAGGACCATGCCGGGCAGGCAGAGGCGCCAGTAGTCGTCGGCGGAGGACATGCGCTCGACGAGGATGATGCCGCCGAGGCCGACGGGCCAGCTGGCGAGCATCATGTTCCTGGCGCCCGTGTACTTGAGGAGGGGCGGTGCGGCAAAGTTGCCAACCATGGCTGTGATGCCAAGGGGGAGGAAACGCAACGCAGTTCCTAGAGGTGAGAAGCCAAAGCCTAGTTTCAAAGTCAGTCTACTGAGATTACACACAGGGTTCAAAGGGGTCTAAACAATTAAAGGGGTAAAGGAAGAAAAGGGGCCATACTCTGCAGCTGCAAGGTGAGGAGGAAATTGACGCCCTGCCAAAGAGCGTACGTCAGCGTCCCCGCGACGCACCCCAGCATCCTCGTCCGGTCCCCCCAGACGTACCGCGGCAGTATCGGCCTCGACACGACGCTGACCTCTGCGACGGCGAACGCGGCGATGAGCAGGACGGACACGACGAGGGTGGCGATGACGTCGGGCTTCCCCCACCCGTGGATGTTGCCCGTCGTGAGGGCGTAGACGAAGAGGATGACGCCCGGGACGGAGAGGACGGTGCCGAGAACGTCGAGCTTGACGGGGAGGTTGGACCACCTGCTCTCGTCGCCGTCTTCGGCGGGGGGCGGCGCGCCGGGGAGGTTGTCGCTCGCGAGGAGGGCCAGGGCGACTATTTCAAGTACGCCTTCGACTATCAGACTGAACCAGAAGATCTGCAAAACAGGTTAGTGGCGGGTAGTTTGTGTGAATCAGGTTTTGTGTGTACGAACCCATTGCTAAGAGGCAAGAGAAGTGAAAAGTCCACCGATGATGGGACCGAAGCTGCTCTCATTGTATTAACACGTTGTTTCGAACTGAATGCTGGAGAGAAGAAAGCTGACACGAATCCCGTCGAACCAGCTGCACCCCATAGCGCAAACGCCTTGACTCGACTCTGGGGGTCCTCAAACGATAGCGAGACGAGAGCTTGTGCAGACGGGATTGCCAATGCAGCGCCGAGTCCTAGAAAATAAACTGTCAGTCATAAATTATTGCAGCAAGTTAAAACAAAACAGGGGCTAAATACCTTGAAAAGCTCTCCCGACTAGGAGACCAATCTTGTCATTCACCAAAGCGCAGAGGATGCAGCTGCCGTTGAATATAGACATGCCGACGAGGAGGACGTTGCGATGACCAAACATGTCGCCCAGCCTGCCGCCCGTCATCAAGAACCCGCCAAACTAGAAATATTTCCCCGAGTTAGTCCAAATGTTTGCCTCTATTAAAAATAATAATGATTTTGTAGCAAGTTGACCTACCGTCAAGGCGTATGCGGTGAGGATCCATTGCAGCGTCGCTTCGTCGAATCCGAAATCTTTCTTAATCGTGGGGAGGGCAATGTTTGCCATGCCCAGGTTGGCAATGTCTGTGAAGAAGACGAGGCATCTGTTATAGTTTTAGCTTTTTCTTCTGCTTTTTTTTTTTTTTTTTTCTGGTCTCGTCGTTTCAGGAGCTTCTTACACTATTATCAGCGTGACCAACGAGGCCGCCGTCTTCTTCTTGTCCGTGGCCATGGCTGCCGGCGAGTTGAATAGAGGCAGCTATGCAGATAAAAGTCTAAAAATCAAAGTGATGGCGAATTGTCAAGAGAAGACGAGAACAAATATCAGGTAAAATAATAAAATTAAAAATCTAGTGCTTCCTTTGATTAGAAATTCCCCATGATGCAGTCTTATTTACACGGACCAGTTGAATTGCCAGGGTCCTTTGCTCCTTTACTCCTCATTACTCTGTTCAATAAAGTCTAGATAAAGTCGATTCCCACGCGTTTTCAACCCCAGCTCAGCTCCTACCGTTGTGGACGTAATTACCGGGGTAGGTAGCGAACCGGCACCACCGATCCGCACCCCGTGCAGCCCCGTGCTCTCCGTCGTCGGCCGAATTTATCGTGCGGGAAATGGTGGAGACGGCGGCACACGGACACGGAGCTGCGAGTTTTACTTTTTTTTCACTGTAAATAAACTCCACAACCCACGGAGTACATCTAATACGGAGCACATGTCAACGTTTCAAGTATTGGCCAATCAAGATTTCATTTTTTTTCGTCTTATTTTTTTTTCTTTTTATTAATAACAAGAGCTCCACTACTATTGGCATTACAAAATGCTATCCCCTCAACGCCATCCTGCTGGGTGACGCTCAAATGTCCGTCGAGGCAGACAATGGGTGATGATGTCTTTGGGTATTTCCGTAAAATACTTACTCCGTAATACTGTTTGACACTTCTGTCAACCAATCTTTTTGCTCAACGACCCGCGTGGCGCATTCCAAAGTTCTTCCAGAAAACCCTCTCGACAAATTGCCGCCAAGGAGGAGGTCACATCCGAACATGGGGATTCGACACGGAGCGAGCCATTACCAGGCAACCCTCTATCCGAGGACCAGCGGCGCCGGCCCGGATGGCTGCCTCTCCGAACTAGGCCAACGTAGTTGTACGTACTCCATACTCTATGTAAGCCGGTAGTTGGCTACCTAATTTTTATGCATACGTCAGGGGGAGGATGAAGTCCCCATCATTGACAGATTTTCTGACACATTGAGATGAGAAAAGCTTGGCTTGCGGCCTGCTAGGATTGTTGCGATTGCTTCAACGCCTCATTGGCCACATGTACGAAGTAGACAGTTGATTTATTTGCAAAGGATTTCATGGGGTAGGCATCCCGGGGTACACACCCTAGGCAGCCCGTCTTAAACAAGCGTAATTATATGCTCGCTTGCTGCTTGCCAATCAACTTTTCAAAGTCAACAATCCTGACCCCACAGGCCATCCGCCACAAGCAGAGTTCCAGGATGTTAGGAAGTGGCGTGTATGAATCCATCGACAGGCGAATCACCTACTTTATTATGTGTACTCTGTATAGGTCAAAAAGAGGCGAGGCAGCTTGCTTGTGGGTGCCGTTGGTTGAGGGGGATCAGGATCCATGCGATGGCTACTAGTCGCCCCCCGGACTTTTATGTCACTCCTGAGCCGGTGCTGCGAAGGAATGATTTTCAAAGGCCAAACATGCCATGACCCATGCCAACCTAAGCTTCAACCTAAGCTTCTCTCCCAAGTTAACTCGCTCGCTCAAGATTCTGGCACAGCTGCCCATCCGGACTCTCGAACTGTCCCGTCTCGGCGAAGTGTCCCGGATTGAAGCTAATGGCAAGAAGCGTATAGTTGGAATGGTTCCTTGTTGTATATGTACATATCTGGAGTAAGGGAATTGTAATCGCTGTCTAAATATTAAAACAAGCAAGAATCGTCATCGACCTCGGTATCAAGCCTTTCCCGAGACCAACGCCTGTTTCTCCGACTTGAATCATCAGTCGAGCATTGGGTGCACTTGGCAACTCATCTTCCGTATTCGCACTGCCCTACCGACACAAATTCACGACTGGTCCATGACACGGGCAGGAAGGCCCAGCTCCCTCAGGAACTCCACCAGCGTCGTCTCGATGGACCCGGAAAAAGCAGCGTAAACGAGCATCATGCTGGTCCTGGGCTCGGCCATGCCCGTGACGCGCGACCGAATCTGCACCTCGCCAACCTTGCCGGCGGCCGAGGACAGCTCGCGCACCCACTCGAGGCAGTCGTGCCTGGTGGCGTACAGCAGCCTCAGGTCCGAGATGGTGAGCCCGCCCGGCCCGTCCCACGGCTTTCGCGGCCTCCCCCCCTCGACGACGAGCTTGAGGGTGTCGAGCCGGGGCATGTGGCCGATGTAGCGGCATAGCGTCGACCAGTCGCTCGCGTCCGTCTCGATGGCCGAGCAGGGCCCCCGCTTGTGGACGGTGATTTCCCGGATGAGGGACCGGGTCGAGGGCGTCCGGTCGTCGAGGAAGGGCACCACGGCCTCGAGGTCGTGGCCGAAGTGGAACGACTTGCCGCCGTACAGGTGCTGCGACGCCTCCTCTCTTATGAGCCGGTTGACGCACAGGATGGCCGGGTGCAGCTTCGCCTCCCCGGCGTGCACGTACGTCGTCTCGTAGCCGCGGCGCGTCATGGTGCGCTCCAGCACGTAGTAGCTCGTCCGCTGCGGCTTGTCCGGGTTCTCCCTCGTCCGCGAGAGGGGTCGCCGGGGCCGGTTCCGGATGTGCACTTGGTTCTCCTCGGAGCTTTCAAAGAGGTGCTCGTAAATCATCATGCGGATCTCGGCTGGCATCAGCATAAGGGGGCTCTGCGTGTCTTGTGGTGGTGGTGGTGGTGGTGCCCTCTTCTCAAGGATGACCTCGGATGAGGGCTGCGCTGTGATGACTCGACTGAAGCTCATGATGAAAATGAACCAAATGATGCACGGTAAGACTGAACGAGCAATAATGTGCGTATGTGGTAGGTATGCAATGTATATGACGAGAAAGAAACCAAGTGTCGGATATCAGGGCAGGAATATCGTCCTTTAATCAATCGCAGCAACGACACCTGGATGGTTCTGTCCGTCTTTTTTTGGTCCATGTCAGCCAGCCACGTTTTCCATCTCACATCGTCAGCTCCTAGTCCATCGACCGAACCAACGGGCCCAACGCTTATCCGCGCTCACTCGGCTGTAGTTTCGTACTTTGACCCAATGACTCGATTGCGACGGCATCGCAAATAGGAATAGACGGGCTGCTCCTGATGAGTGTTGCCCATTCGCCCTCATGGTTTCTCATCCATCAGGGTGCATGGTTTGCACCATGTGGGGATAAGCGATGCCAACCCGTCATTTTAAAAAAGAAAACCATAGGATCAAGCCCGACTCAGGCACAAAGGGGGGACATGATCTGTTGGGGAAATCGCAGATAGAATGGCGAGTTGGCTACTCCGTACTGGCCATTGAAGGTGATGCTCACCACCCTCATGTAGAGGGATCTAGTAGTTTATCTACCCCCCTGCGATGTGACTGTCATTTTGCGGGAGCGATAACGGTCGGACCCTGCAGATCTAGAGGCGACACGCAGATTTGTCGGTGAAAAAAAAGATCCCACATCAAACAGCTCTTGCCATTGACCCTCTGAAAATGATGACAAGTCAAAAACGATGTTGGCCCCACTCACTGCTACATTCCAAAGTATGACGCCTTTTAGCGGGGAATTCAAACGGCCCAGCTCCAAGGCCAAAGCATCCGTAATAGCTATTAAACACATGGTATACAATAACTGAATCTCTGCGTCAAAGTTGGGATGTGCGGTTCATACCTGCAGCTGTTTAAGAAATGATATAATGCGGGAAGTCTATGAAGCATTGTGGTCTGATTGATCGTATGTTCATCTCAATAAGCTCAGACTACGGCAAGTCTAAGGGATGGGGACTTCCTTCCTCCGCAGAGACACAAATGTCACTATAAGCTGTTGGGTCACGGGACGGCAAAACTTTGGCAACAGAGAGGCAACAGAATTTCAAGATTTGATTCCAAATTGATGATGTTTCTCAAATTCTGCCAAAAAAAAAAAAAAAATCATGTCTCATAATTCCTCCCTTCACCACTCAATAATCTTTTTCGGAAAATACTCATCGATGAGCTCCAGATAGTAAGGCTTCAGGTCCTCCACCCTGGGCGGCTCGTCGGACTTGCTGTACAGGTCGTACGGGTTAAAGGCGTTGACGGCCTTGAGCATGGCCCAGTCCTTGTCGCACATGAGCTCGCGGTAGGCGCCCTCGCGATGCCAGGGATAAAAGGAGTGGTATCGGATCATGGCGAGGGCCTCGTCGGGGAGTTCGGACTGGTCCCTGACGACGTGGTAGAGGTACTCGTCGTGTCCCCAGCTGAGCATGACCTTGTCGAGGCCGCAGCCGGGCGAGTAGATGCCGTACTTTGTGCCGTAGGCCGGGTGCCCGGAGTCGGGGTTGGCGGCGAAGGTCTCGGGGTAGATGATGCGGCGGTCGAACGCGCAGCCGACGGGGAAGGTGTCGCCGACGACGTCCCACTGCCCCTGGGTGCCGAGCTGGGGGTCCAGGAGCATGAGCTTGCCGAGGTCGTGGATGAGGCCCGTCAGCTGCATCCAGCGCGGCTTGCCGTCGCGGCGGATGGCCTCGGCGCTCTGGAGGAGGTGCTGGATCTGGCTCAGGCTCGTGTCGGGGTCGCTCTCGTCGACGAGCGTGTCGAGCTTCTCGATGGCCTCCCAGACGGTCATGCGGGGGCGCGCGCGCGAGGCCGAGCTGAAGCGGTTCCGCGCCGCGAGGTTGTAGGCCACCGTCTGCTTCTCGTGCTGCTCGCGGTAAAAGTTCTTGACCCGGTCGCACGCGTCCTCGTACTGCCGGAACGTCGTCTTGTCCTTTGCCGCGTCAAACTTGGACCTTGTGTCGTACTTGATGCTGTTGACGTCGTCGACGGCGTCGGATATCGTGTCCATGGTCTTGCCGTCCGGCACATAGTCGATGGCTGAAGGTGACATGTTGGGGTGAGTGACTCGTTGAAAAGACAAAATTTTGATATATTGAATGGAAGAAGACGAAGCGTAGACAAGGTTGTTGATGTATAAGGCGAGGCGATGATGGCTATTTTATACAAGTGTTCCAACGTGAGATGGAAAGGTTGACCAGTGTTTGAATATATATACAAGATTCTGAATCCTCTCTAAATAAGAGGGAAACATTCTCGACTTCTTATAATCACTCCCCCTCCTCCTCAGAGAAAAAAAGTGCCATCATTGTATCCGCCCGCCACAGTCAAAATGCCGTATTCAAACCCATAATAATCACAAATGGCCCCGACGCCACCCCGTCAAGCTGGAGATTCTTGTTCGGACTTTGTCCAGTTTCAACGTGCAGATGCGCTCAAATCAGGCAATTCTTGCCTACCACGCAGAATTTGGGGCTGCGAGCCTTGCGCCAAGCGGGGGGGTGGTGGAGCGATGAGCATTGATCGTATACAGTTAGCGCCGCCGATGATTTCTCTAATAGGGAGTCAGCCGGCGAACAGTTCCTTTTTTGGAATCAAGACTGCAGAGTACTCCGTACAGAAGGAGGGAATCTTTAGACGAGCATGGGATTTTGCCCTTGTTGACCACCATTTGCCGCACGTGGTCGGGTCATGTGGTCATAATGTATGTATGTAGGCCTTACATATGCGCGCAGGCTCTTTGGCTGTTTTGTGAAACGCGATATTTGAATACATTTTGTCTATTTCTTATCTGTAGTTTTGGGAGACCTTTTGATTCATGTGATGATGATGCGACCTCTCTAGGTGGCTCATGAGTACCCTATGATTGGCTGATTGGACGATTTGTACGGAGTACAGGGTCGATAACGAAATGAATATGTGATTAAGCATCTATAAATGACGTCTTTACGCCTCTGATTAAGATTTTTATGAGCGGCAGTCGAGATTGGACTACTTTAGAAAAAGAAAAAAAGACATGAGACTACTTGGACTTCCCCATGCGACGCTCGTTTCGGCGATTCTTTTAGCTACCAGATCGAGTGCCCAACATGCCGAATTTTGCCAATTGCGAAACGCGCATCTTTCGCATTGAGCCTACATATATCGCGCGGGCTCATATCTTTCAGCTGGGAAATGGCAGTAATGCCCGACCAGTCCACGTGAAAATGTGACAATCCAATTCCTTCTTCGGGTCGTTGCGAACCGGTAATTTTTATCCCATTTGATTGATTTAGACGAAAACAATGCCTCAGATTTATAGAAATGGCCTTCCTTCAGCATGAAAGAAAGTTCATCTCATACTACATTTGTGCGACACGGGGGATAGGAAACGAAACAATTGACTGAGCTAAACTTGAAAATCTGTTGATTGCGAGCAAGCGCGATAAGGAAAAATTAATACATTGACAGAATACGCTATACATTAACAACCGTAAGAAACAGTTATGCCTGAATGGTCTTTTTTGTCTCTTGATTAGAGATAAAAGAGTTGTGCTAAACTTGAAAAAGGTTAGTGTCCGGGTTTTGAAGTCCGTGGCATAGCTCAGCTCGACAATCACTAATACTTGCTGACTACGCAGCCATCCACCGATTGCTTTCATCATGCGTAGGATCAACATTGTCCGTGGAAACATTGCGGCTGGTTTTGCTGGTGTAAGCACTCGTATAGTACATAGCCATTCTAATATAATCTGCTAATACCTAGTTGTTTACGTGCAGTGAGCGCGTGTGCTATAAAGGGCGGCATGGGAAGTCACCATGTCTTGAGATTCAACATCATCTATCAAGACTCCCTCTCTAGAAAACACCATTACCAACAACCTACATCAACTTGCCATTATATCATTCCCACGTATATACATATCGTTATACAAAGTCTACCAAAATGTCTGCTCAACCTCTCCCCAACCCGACCCGAATCGTCTCCTCCAACGTCGAGACGGTCCCCCAAGGCCACGACGAGCCTGCCGTCGAGACAACAAAGGGAGAAATGGAGATGATTGACATGTTTGACGGCAAGTTCCGCCGCGGAGTCATTGGCGTAACGACCAGCTTTCCCTCTAGCAACGCCGGCCCGTACGTATCATTTACCTACCCTAGTATGCTTTGAAGATGAAACTCTGCTGACTTTTTTTTCAGATTGAGCGCTGCTGCTGCTCCTGGCTCGGGCATTGTTCAGCCGGGGGGTGTAAACTTTTACTTCCTGGACCTGGCTCCCGGATTCACGACGCCCATGGTGAGTTTCGTTCCTTTCCAAATATGCTGCATGATGCAGATGCATATACTAACTACAATGTCCGAAGCACCGTACCGTCTCCACAGACTTTCTGATTGTCCAAAAGGGGACGCCTAGCATCATCACGCCCAAGGGAGCTTTCAGCGTCAAGGATGGCAAGGGTGACTACGCGGAGACCATTGAAACCGCCTGCGTGGAAGGCGACGTTATCGTCCAGAGGGGCCAGATGCACGCGTAAGTTTCAACGTAGTCCTCTATATTTCCAAAAGAAAGACAGAAAAAAGAAAAGAAAAGCAGCTATACTGACACCAAAGCTTGTAGTCTCAGCAACCCGACAGACTCTTGGGTCCGATTCTGGGTCGTCGTCGTGGACGCCAAGGCGCAGGACGTCGAGGTTGGCCAAGGAGAAAAGGTCAAGACGCTAGAGGAGATTTGGCTGTCAAACTGAGAGGTTTCCTAAAGCTGGGGAGAGGTCTAGTATTGTATTATTTGTTATGAGGGAGGGGGGCATATGGGGATGACGGCAGTGTTGTACGGAGTACTATTTGAATATATGCCACTTATAAGCTCATTACCTCGGACAAACCTCTGGTGCTCTATTGAACTTCTGAATTTAACCATCGGCTTATTAAGATGGACCAGACTTATTCCTATTTGTTCGTGACACTAACATAATTACATCTCCGCCCTTGATATGAGCGTCCTCTGGCAGATGAACGAGCACGACAAGCCGTCTCGAAAATAAACCCCCACGTCCCAACATAGACAACGAATACTCAACGGAAACAAATTGCTATTTATTCACGGGCATGACCTGATAGCGTAGTGTAATAATGTAATATATGGTGCCCTGAAAAAGCAAGTCAAGGCTTGGCGTATCCATTGCCGCGGCCAAAGGGCTATCTTTCCCCGCGGAAAACCTTCCCCGCTTTGAGGGACTGCGATCTCGGCAGCCAAGATAGATCATCTTAATATCAGAGAGCCATTTTCCCATGATATTATTTGCTGTTTTTTTTTTTTTTTTTCACAACAAGTTCAAATAAATGTCGGGCGGAATTGAGTGATTTGATCATCGCCTCTATGAAAACGCCCACATAAGAAAAAGAGGAAAAACAAGAGGAAGCCGTCGAGTTTCAAGCCATCAGGTTGTCTCTCGTAATAGTCTCCATAGACGACCCCACTAATGATTCTTGGGGTTGATATAAGAAGGATGAGATGGTCAGGAATTAAACTACACTTTACAACCTCTCTTGCACAACTCTTCATCTTTAGTGATCTAATTTGATTCGAGACAGTCTAATCTACTTCAATAACTTGTGATATAGAAAATGGGGAGCATTGCCCAGGACCCAGAGGCAATCCTGCCGCCCAAGGTCAAGGCCAAGATTGCGGCGAATCAGGAAAAGGCGTCTAGGGATTTCCGCTCAGATGTGGTGACGGTGCCGACCGAAGGCATGATGGAGGTGAGAATAGAGAATAGTGTCTAGCAAAGACAGACACTAAAGCACCCCCCATCAAGGCCATCTTCAACGCCACAGTCAACGACGACATCTACGACCAGCCGACCGGCGACGCATCGGTCAAGGCCCTCGAGGCCAAGATTGCCGACATGACGGGCAAGGAGGCAGCCCTCTGGGCGCTGTCGGGCACCCAGGGCAACCAGATCTGCCTCCGCACGCACCTGACGCAGCCGCCCCATACGGTCCTGCTCGACCACCGGGCCCACGTGCACTGCTGGGAGTCGGGCGCCCTGCCCGTCTTCTCCCAAGCCTCGGTGACGACGGTTCACCCCAAGAACGGGGTCCATCTGACGTTGGAGGATGTCAAGGCTCACATGATTGCCGACGGGAACAGTGAGAAGGGCCCTTGCTCGTCCAGTCCTGCAGACGAACCGTGAAGATTTGGTTATAGCTGATGCTTTATTTCTTTTCTCTAGTTCATTTCCCGCCTACCCGCGTCGTGGCCCTTGAAAACACGCTGAGCGGGACGATTCTGCCTCTGAAAGAGGCGCAGGCCATCTCGGAATTTGTCCGTAATTTCCCCGTCCCGGAGGGCACGCCGCCCATCGCCATGCATCTCGACGCGGCGCGCGTTCTGGACGGCGTCGTCGGCGAGGGCGTGGACCTCAAGGAGTACGCGGCGTGCTTCGACAGCATGTCCATCTGCCTGGCCAAGGGCGTAGGCGCGCCCATGGGCAGCGTCATCGTCGGGAGCAGGCGCTTCATCGAGAGGGCCAAGTGGTACCGCAAGATGTTCGGCGGGGGCACCCGCCAGCCCGGCATGATGGCCGCGGCGGCACTGGCGGCCCTGGAGTACACGCTGCCGCGCCTCGCGGGCGTGCACGCGCTGACGAGGCGCACGGCAGCGAGGCTCGACGCCGCCGGCTACAGGTTCGCCCTGCCCGTGCAGACCAACATGATTGTGCTGGACCTCGACGCCGTCGGGATCCCCGGGTCGGCCGTGGTCGAGTACTGCGCGAGGGAGGGGCAGGTCGTTTTTCCCAACGGGAGGTTCGTCTTTCACCACCAGACGACCGAGGCGGCGGCGGGCGCCCTGGCCGACGCGCTGGAGAAGCTGATGAAGGACAAGAAGGATGGGGTGGCGTTGGACGATAAGGAGCTGCAGTCTGGATGTTCGTAAATTCTCCTCCGGAGATAGATGGAGACCGCGTAGGCCGGGATAGATAAGAGAAAGAGCGAGGGGGCATTTTTGGGGGATATTTGACAAACCATGGCGAATTTCATGCTGCCCCTTTCTTTGTAACCCATTTTCGTCTCTCTACTCAGACTCTCCCCTTTAGCTCACTCTTCTTTCTTCTCAACCCTGGCCACAACAATGGAAGCCCTCAAAACCCCCGATCTCCCAAACCAGTCAAAGAGCCTGCCTGCGAGCTTATACCCGCCAAGTGACACGCCGTATTCCCCCAGCGCGCTCTCCTGCCGGCCCAGGAACTTGACCACGCCGGGGAACACGTGCTCCGAGACGTCCCTGACAACGGCGCCCCGCCCATTGTACCCGCACCCGGCCAGCTGCGCCCTGTACTCGTCCTCGGTGAGGAAGGTCTTGTAGGGGCAGCCCATGACGAGGCCGATGAGCCTGGCGAGGAGGACGTCGCGGGCCGACGCGGCGTCGCTGAGGATGAGGTCAAAGGCCATGAGGTTCGCGCCGAGGGACTTGACCGCGTGGGTGAAGACGGGCTTTCGCGAGGGCTGGAAATGGTAGAGGCAGTCGAGGGCGAGGAGCCACCTTGCTTCTTCGAAGTCGGGCTCTGCCAGACCTTGTACCGCGTCGCGCACTTGCGCCGTCCACGTTTCTGGCCGTGCGGCGTCGGCGCAGAATAAACGGAAGCATTCCGCAGTTGGGAACTTGCCGTCGTTGTGGTAGTCAGTGTTGGTAGTGCTGTTGGTGTTGGAGAGCTGCCGTCCCAGGTTTCGGGATGCAGCGTCGAGCTGGTCCCGGTTCAGCGTCAGACCTACGTAGCTAAACTTGCTGAAACCCCCTGGCGGCACCGTGAGACGGACGAGCTCGAGCGTCTGGTCGCCGCAGCCGAAGCCCAGATCCAGCACCGCGAGCGCCGTGGGGGTTTGCTCCCCGTCGACGAGTCCAGCCGTGAGCAAGATTTGCCTGAGCAGGTTGGCGCACGCAGTTTCAAACACTTGTATTTCCTCTCCACTCGAGTCTGTCCTATTTCAGAAAAGTTAACCCAAGTAAAAGACCAAGTGAGTTTCGAGACGAATGATAAAAGATAACTCACCAGTATCCTAAATTCATCCACATGGTCGTCAGCGGCATCTTTGCATTCAGCTTCCAATGGCCCAGCCCGTAGGCGTCGCTCATTCGAAGGGCTGAAAAGGCCAGGACCCCGACCGTGACAATGGCTGCCAGGAAGCCGCCGACAAAGGCCAGGGCGATTGCCCCGCCGTATGAAGGTGCTGCTGCCATTGTCAAAACGTTGCTTTACAAGTTTTGGAAGGTTTTCGAAGGCGGGCCAACAGCGTGATCTCGTCATTCGTCTTGCTGTTCTCGTTTGTGAGAGCGTAATGCGTGGTGGATTTAGTGGGCACCCTCTCCCCCGTTAAGCACATGTGGTCGCATAGCCAAATACGGACATCATACGGAGTACAGAGAGCTCATATATTGGGAAATGCTCTGCTTAATATTGCCAATAATCGAATTCCGGAGCCTTATTCTAAATTTCGACGTAAATACGCAATAGCAATAAATATGCAACGAGGCTCGTGTTTGAAAGTCATGTGCTTCATAAGACGTTACATGTTCAATATCAACGCGCCAGCTTACAACTCGCTGTCTATCAGATGTCATTACACCAACCAACTCATGCTCTGCTCACGCTCATCCTCACACGCTCCAGGGAACATCGACGCCAAAGTCATCTGCAACCCGCATGGCTGAGACGATGCAGCCCTCGAGTAAGACCATCCCGTCCCAGCACCAAGCGCCAGCTAGCCAAACGTTGCCCTCCCCATTAACCCACTGACGGCCATCCCGCCTCTCGGGGCCTCCCATTATCCGCCCCATCAAGGCCCTGCTCTCGGTCGTCCGCAGCGTCCTCACAAACTTTGCCGTGCGCAATCTCGTCTCGTCTCCACCGGTGTCCTCGTTCAGCGGACAGGTGCTGACCACGACGCCGCTGGGCATGGTGTGGAGCGCTTCCGTCCAGCCTTGTCTCGGCGGGAACTGGGATCTCAAGGTGATGACCTGGGCCGGCGGCGACGTTCCTCTGCGGTGATGATGCATACAGCCCGCCACGGAAGAACCGCCCGACGTGTCCACCACACGGTGCGTCTTGTCCCCCTCGGCCACGACGCAGCTCTCGACCGTGACGGTGGGCATCTTGCTGAGCACCTCGCTGAGCGGGTCAAACACGCGCGCCGCGACATCGGGCGACACGGCGAGCACCACGCGCTCGAAACGCTCCTTTTGCACCTCGCCCGACTTGGTGGACTGCCATCTGACCATGACGCCCCGCTCGGCCTCGTCGGGCAGCACCTGGACGACGCGAGCCCCGAGCCGCACATCCTCCAGTCCTTCCGCCAGCCTTGCCTGCACCTGGCTGACCCCGCCGCATACGGCATAGTGCTGCTGCCCGTTGGACAGCCTCTTGTAGTTGACAATGTCGCTCGCCGGGAATTTGAGGAGCTGCTCGTGGGAGCACGTCGACACGCTGCTCATCAGCGGGAGGAGGTACTGGCAAAGGTACCGGCGCGGGAGCCATATCCTCCGCATGTACTCCGCAACCGTCTCCCCGCCGTCCTCCTGGGCCGATCGAGGTCGCACAAGGAAGCACGCGAACGAGAACCAAAAATGGCACACAATCAGGTACAGTATCTCGGCCACGTGCGCCAAGACGCTGCGGTTCCCTGGCCAGGGGGGCGGCGTCTGGTGTAGGTTCGAGGCGTGGACGAAGTAAGTTTCGGGCTGGCTGGCTGCGTCGGAGGGTCGTTTTGGCGAGGACGAGGGCGAGGACATCACCATGGCTCTGGAAAAGACAAAGAGGAATCGTATGGGGTGCAGCGGTATGCTGAGGTAGTTGTACATGCGCATTAGGTTCGCGTAGTACCCGCCAGCCACTGCGCGCATTGGGAGGTCTATTCGCTCGACATCCCCCGTCCTTTCATTCCTCACAGCCACGGACGCGCCATTGAATGAAAGTCCATCTGCCTAAAAGAAAAAAGAAGAAAAGAAAGTCAGTACATTGATTCTCGGGAGCGCTGCAATTGGGAGTGAGGAATGTTGAGGGGGGAGGGAGAAAATGGAGATGACCTCACCTGCTCGAATAACGTCACTGCATAACGATGTCTGCTGTCCTGCTGCAAAAGATGTGCCGTGGTCAGTCCAGCCAGACCGGTGCCAATGATCGCAACACGGCTGGGCTGCTTTAACCCCGCGGTGTCGGTCATAATATTTGTTTTTTTGTTCATCAATTCTTTGCGATGAATTGGTGGTTAATGTGACATGCCGATTTCAAAGGTGGTTTTTTTTTTTCTCTCTCTCTCTAAATATGCTATGCCTAAAAAGACCTTGAGACGAGGCTAGAAGCCCGCTGATCATCTTTATGTCGGGGGGTTCCAGTGGGCTTTGGTGGGTTTCAAAGCAAGGGAGGCCAGATTGATTGTCCATTGTCAACGTTTTTTATTGTTCAATGACGACCTTATTGCGGTATCCACAATTTGCTGAGGCCAGCAATGAACAATGAACAATGATGCGGGCGGGGCTCTTTGTCCTTCCTTTGTTCTTCCTTTCTCCTCTCGCACACGCACTCGCACTAAACGCTACCAAGCCATCACGAATAGCAAGTAGTAAGTAGGCTGACGGGTGAAGATTACTGTCCAAAATTATTTTTCATTTCTCATGCTACTTGTTTTTTGACTGGGCTCGAGAGAATGGACCTGTTCAAGCCGCTACTTTGGCGGCAAAAGGTCCTTGACCTCATCAACCGGCACCATGTCGCTGGCCTCGCCATCGTAGTCGTGTAGCATGAGCAGACCGCATCAGCTGGCTTCGGAGTAGCTTCCATAGACCCTCGGCGTCCATGCACAGCAGACAGGCTGTTCGATATAGCCTCTTGCGCAAAGTCGATGACTGCAGCCGCCGTGGCTCTGCTGGTCGAAGACGACAAAAACTTCCCGGAGGTGCAGTACGACGCGTTCCATGTCTGAGCTGCTGCCCGACGATTTCGTGATTCCCGATGCCGAATATACCAGAAACGTCACCGTTGACGATGTCCTCGGCCACAGGACAGGAATGCCTGGGTAGGGGCAACAGCAGCTGTCAACTTTCCTCGCGTTGAAGGAAAAAAAAGATAAAGAAAAACACTAAAACTAAAACATGGACTCTAGACATGATGATTCGTATTTGGGCACCAGAGCAGATGAGCCGGATGACGCGCGCACGGTGACGAGAAATCTGCGAAACCTTCCGGTCGTCGCACCGCTGCGTTACAAATACATATACTGCAACATGATGTACACGGCAGCATCATACCTCGTAGAGGTGAAGAGCAGATCAAGCTTCTCGGATATCCTGCAGAGCCGCATCTTCCAGCCACTTTCTATGCATACGAGCGCGTTGCAGCCTCGAGGAGCCCTTTCCATCTCTCCATCAGTAGGAACTGGGCGTGCCATATTGTACTTGACTGGGGAACAGGAATTATTCACGTGTGTGAGCAATTTCTTTTCCCCAGTCGAGAATAATATGGCCGGCCCAGTTCCTACCGATGGAATGATGGAATGATGTTGACTAAATATTACGGTAGGCTCGCAACAGGATACACGTGGAGCAAAAGCCGCCAGATGTACCTGAGCCGCCCGATGCAGGATTGCCCAGAGGGGCAGGGCGCGGGTTCGGTCATCTCGAGCGCGGATGACATGATCAAGTGGGTAAAGGCCATGATGAACCACGGGGGTCCGATCAGCAACCAGGTGTACCGAGGACTTGCACGGATGCGGTCTTTCAAAGAACCTAATCGCGGAATTGTCAAGCCATTCATGTCACTTCCGTTCTACGCAGCCGGGCTCGAAATTTACAACTACCGAGGTTACACTATTGTGTGGCACAACGGGTCCGTGGAAGGATTCGAGAGCCAGTTTTTTTTTATCCCCGAGGTTGAGTTCGGTCTGGTCGCGCTGGGCAACTCGGAGGGAGCTGGGTCTGTGGGCGCGATGCTGGCGAGGTATCTCATTGATGCAGCGGTAGGCCTGCCCCAGGAAGGTCAAGAGCCTGAGAGAACTAAAATGAAGCCGAATAAACGGCCAAAGCGCCTGCAAGACGAGGCAGAGGCACAACACCATGCAGTCGACAAGACCTTTGAGAATGCAGCTTCATCTGAACCCCCCTACTCAAGCACCGGCATTCGGAAAGGGATGTCGGCCTTGACTATCCAAGAGCTAGATGGATATGTATCCGCCTCGCAGGACTCGTATTTGCAGGAATATGCTGGGTCCTACTGGCACCCAGGCTACCGTGGTATGACATTACAGATCAGGCGTGGTGAACTTGTGGCCGATGCCAGGGACCGCTCCTTTGGCTTCACATTGCGTTTCAAGCATCGAGAAGAAGAGGGGAAATTAATTGCTCACTTGACCGATTACTACAGCCGGCCGGGTGGGAGAATCACGCCCGAGTTTGCCTACGATGGAGACGAGGTTGTCAAGATGGGTCTGGGCCTCGAGCCATTGATGAAGGAGTTCATCTGGTTTGACAAGATGTCTTGATGCATATAATTGAGTTTTTGGCTGGTACGAGCCACGCTACAGTCTCCAAACATAAAAATATCTTAGGTGAACGAGCAATCTGTCTGATCCGTCTTGATGACCTCGTCCAAGCTCGAGCCCAACTGGCCAGCGCGTTCGATCCAAGCCTCCAAAGCGTCAGTAAACTGCACGAAAGATGGGGATGGTACACTTACATCCAGGACCGTGTCATCGAGGTGCTGCTCCCTGCTGAGCACGAAGAGGGTGGTGAAGTTGCTGGACTGCACAATGGCCATGTCGCCGGTGTATTCTGTCACCTCTTTAGCATGAATGCATAAGACATGTAAGAACGCGCACAGAATTTTACCTTGAACAATATAGTTGGGACCGGGGCAGCCTGGAGGGGGCTGCCTCGGGAATTGCACGCGAAAGACGCCCGCGGCGCCGTAGCCTGCGTCGGCAGGGGTGGCCGTTCCCAGGATGTTGGAGGCACGGCCTTGACGTTCGCACGTGTTGTTTACCTGGACAGTTCCATCGTCCTAGACATGCGCCGTCAGTCACTGTTGATGCACAGTAGATTGTATAGGATATCCAAGGGAAACCAACATTGAGCTCGTAATGAGCAAAGATGCACTTGCATCCTGCGGTATAGGGCGCCCGCGTGCCGGCAACCTGGTACCAGCGCCCGAGGTACGACTCGATCTCAAAGGAACCATCGGCGGCGGGATAGTAGCAGTGTCCATCCCAAGTCGAGGGAACGACGTTGGGTGCTTTGAGGGTGATGTCGCTAGAAGCCGCGGCGACGGCGGCGCCAAGGAGGATCTGGGGGCGCATTTTTGTTACTGTCGTTTTGTTACTGTTTGTCCTGGTGAGGTCTAAAATGCGGAGGGCAGAGGAGGTAACAAACAATGGAAATGGTAGCACGAGATGTAATATACTCCTGCTCTGTCTCACGTATGGACTGACTGTCTTACATGGTCGTCTACTTAGGCTCTCCTCGCACAACGTGTCACCAAACGCCGATAACACGCAGAATCTAGTCATGACGATGCTTTGACCCCGGATTTCCCATTAAACGTAAACTTTGATTACCGGTGCCACGAGAGATTTCCCGCCGCCAAGTCCCAACGCTTTCCGCGCTAGAAGTGCGAATTGGAGTTGAATCCGGCGGACCTGCAGAATCTATGACGCATTTCCCGTCGGCTGGTGGAACCAAGGTGTCTGGCTTGTGGTAATTGAGTTTCGATGAGTTTTTGATGGTTGGCTGCGTCTTTAATGTGCATCTTGCTGTAGTTACTTCACAGAGAATATGTAATACTCACTAAATCACAATATTTGATAATTGCTCCGAGATCACTATACTTTGATTGTTATCCCGCTCATTAATTGGCCGTCTTGAGTCATGTCACTGCTTTATCATATAAATTCAGCATTCCATAGCCGTAAAATTCTCCATACATGTATAAATCATACTATATAAATGACCATTCTACATAAATCTCTCTAGAAATATGAAATCTCCATAGAAATATGAGTACCAACGCTATTAAGGCAGACGAGTGTTGGTGTAACCATACTTCTCAAACCCAGGAGGCATAGTGCTACCAGCAATCTCAGCACCCTCCAAAAAGGCGCGCACCTCTGCAACCTCGGCGTCGCTAAGCTTGACGTCGAGCGCAGCCCAGTTCTGCTCGAGATACTTGATCCTCTTGGTGCCGGGGATGGGAAAAATGTTGTCGCCCTGCTTCAGCAGCCAAGCCAGCGCCAGTTGCGGCATGGAGCAGCCTCCGCCCATCCTGTCGGCCATGGCCTGAAACTGCGCCACGGTCTTCATGTTGCGCTCTCGGTTTCCCTCCTGGAAGCGCGGCATGACCCTGGAGCGTACGTCCTTGGTGCCATCGTCGTTGCTGCCGCCGACCTGGCCGTCTTTAAAGGTGGGCGTGAGGATGCCGCGGCCGAGCGGCATGGCGGCGAAAAAGGCCACGCCGAGCTCGTGGCAGGTGGGGATGAGGTTGGTGCCCTTTTCGTTCTCCGGGTCCAGGACGAAGGGGGAGTAGTCGGATTGCACGGCGGCCACGGGGGCCACCTTGACTGCGCGGCGGAGCGTGTCCGAGGATATGGCCGAGAGGCCGATGTGCTTGATTTTTCCTTCGCTGGAAGAAAATCAGTATTGCTTTATTGAGAAGTTCTTGTGGTGGGTGCTGGGGATATTGAAGTTGACTTACGCCTGGAGCTCAGCGAGTGCTCGCATGGTTTCCTCGATAGGAGTATGAGGATTAGCATGATGCATGTAGTCTTTTATCAAGAAATTAGTCACAACTCTTCTCAACAAAGCATTAGCAAAGGTCTTTCAGGAATACTCACATAGATCAATGCTGTCGACTCCAAGCAGTCTTAGACTCTCATCACAAGCCTTCTTGCAATACTCATAAGAGCTGTCAACCTCATACGTCTTGCTGCCCTTGACAAAACCAAACTTGGTAGCGAGAAAAATGTCGTCGCGCTTTCCGGTACGCTTGAACCACTTGCCAATCAGCTCCTCGCCATCACCATAGAGACTGTATAAAAGTTGTGTGTCAGCTCAGTTTTAATGTGTGTCTCACAACAGCGGCATGGATTACTCTGCAGTGTCCCAGTTTCTGGCACCAATCTCGTAGGCGCGGTCAAGAAACTTGAATCTCTCCTCGTCGCTCATGGTAGCGCCGTACGTCTCGTGGGAAAGACCCATCATGCCGAGTCCGAGGGCGGGAATGAGAGGGCCATTGGCACCGAGTTTGCGCTTGGGAATGGAGTCGAGGCTAGGCATGTTGACGTAGGAGGAAGAAAATGGCTGTATTGTGATGAATGGATGGTTATAGAGTCGAATCTTGTCTTTGATGTTGTGCTGCTCATCCTGTGTAAGTGGACGGGTTGGGAGGTTCTTATACCCCTCTGGTGATCACAATGAAGATGACTTCAGAGGAACATGGAACGCAATAGAGAGCCTATCTCCGTCAAACATCATCCGGTAACTCCATTGTTCCACTCAACTCTCGATATCCCTATTCATGGTGCAGCCAGCCCTCTTACACGGATGCATTGATACATCTGGGCAGATCATGGTGGGAAGTCGATGTGTCCACCCCCGGAAACCCTCCGTTTTAGACAAGCCTAGCATCGCCGTGTCGACCAATCATAGCGCTCAACTGCCGAGCTCCGCATCTTGTCAGGGACTAGATTCGTACATCCTTGTCACTTCCCCCCCTTTCGGCCCAAGCGGCGATTTGGTGTAGAAAACGACCAACATCATCTTTGGCCAGGCTCTCTCACCTTTGATAATTCTACCTTCTTGACGCATAGTACTCCGTACAAGATCTCTGACTAGTCAAATGCCTTGATTGCCGAGATTATCTGCCTGCCTCATGTATCAACCTTAATTGATGCTGCCCTTGCCACACTTCTCGGAGCTCTCAATATGTCCGTTGCCTTTAAACAGTCACAGAATGGTGGGTTGCTGCGGGTGAAGACGGGCTGCAAAACATGCCGGTGAGTTGTTTGCTACCGTCTGTTTTCCGTTTTACTGTATTAAGCCTAAACTCTCATTAATGAGAAAAGAATGCGCAAGGTCAAGTGCGACGAGGGGCGTCCGGCGTGCCGCCGATGCATCACGGCTGGACGCGTCTGTGAAGGCTATGGTGTCTGGGGCGGTGGAGGTGTTGTCCATCGCCGCCGCCCCGTCAGCGAAGAACTGTGGCATAACCAGGCCAAGATCCCGCAAGCCCCAGCTCCCATCCAGCAGATGTCAAAGTGGACCGAGGAAGACAAGGGGCTATTCGACTGGTTCCGGTGCCGTACCTCCATCAAACTGCCCGGCAGCTTCATGTCCGAATTCTGGACAACCCTTGTGATACAGACGAGCTTGGCCGAACCTGCTGTCCTGCATGCTGTTCTGGCCCTGAGTGCTGTTCATCGAGGCGGTGTTGTCCAAGGGCATACAACACTACGGCACTACACTAGAGCCATTAACCAGCTCAAGCCGCACTTGGACAATGATGTCTGCCCTAGGAAAGGTCTGCCCCAGATAGCCCTCATCGCTTGCGTCGTGTTTATAGCGCTGGAGCTTCTGAGCGGCAATTTTGAGAGGGCCGGCCTGCACCTCAGCAACGGCCTTCGTATCCTCCGCGGCGGCCAACAGGTGCCGGGCTATTCCGACGACCCGGTTCTCCTTGTCGACGCCCGCCGAGATCTGGTTGACGATTGGGTCGTGGAGGCATTCCAGAGGCTGCAGCTGCAGGTGCAGCTCCTCAACGGCTCCGGCCTGCTCAAGCCCACCATCTTTCGGACTGCCGGGCCAGAAGTTGCCCCCGTCCATTTTGCGTCGTTCAAGGGAGCTTGGAAGTACCTCGAGGTGCTGATGAACAGGATTCTGCACGAATCACACCAGATGCGCTGCCATCGTCGTCATCGTCGGGACTCATCGGAGAATGACGAAGCGGCAGCCGCACTGCTTCGGCAGCAGCAGCAGATCAAGGCTGCCTTGTCACGATGGCTGTACCTATACGCTGTATTCAAGGAGAGCCGTCGCAAGCCGGAAGCGACCGAGGGGTCGAAGGCGTTCCAGCTCCTGATATGCTACCACACCGTGGCGGAAATCATGGCAGAGACCTATATGCGGCCAGACGACGAAATGGCCTTTGACGCTCACACGCCTCAGTTTTTAAAGTTGCTGGCCGCTCTGATCGAGCTATGGGACGTATCCAAGATGGACCTAAAGGACGAAGGCGAGAAGGACACGCCGAACCAGGACGCCATGTCACGGTCCATAATCGACCTAGGGTGGATCGCACCGTTATACTTTATCGCCACAAAGTGTCGGAATCACCGCATAAGGCTGCACGCGGTCCGGCTGGTCGACGTGACTTCGCATAGAGAGGGCATGTACGACGCAACCGCAACCTCAACGATAGCGCGCAAGGTCCTGGAGCTCGAGGAGGGGGATCATTACGAGGCGTTCGCTGCCTCGGACGACTTTGACCTACTCACGCCTCCGTCTGAACGGGACGTTTCGGGCCTGCCCATCTTACCTGACCGTCGAAGGCTGCGCCAGCTCGAGGTGTCGCTTTTGGGCACCCCGCTGGATAGGATACAGCTCTGGCACAAGGCGGCCGAGGACAAGGATGATGCTGCTGCCAAGGCGCTCTTGGCTGAATATCATGTCCCGAGTCAGGTATGGGTTACGCTGAAATAGCATTCAATACAGACAAGTGAAGTCGGAGGCAGGTGCAGCCGACCAAGGCAAAGCGAAGCTGTACATCATATGATTACGTACTTTTTACTTCGGTGAGGAAGGAGGTACCTTATTTCTTAGCATTTTAGCTGATTAACAAGAGTACGGTATGTGCTCTCGGCTAATAGCTGCAAGGTAGAGCCCTGAGTCTTCTACCCCCTTTAAAAAGCTCGCGAAAGCCGCTTTCGTTTTTACCATTGGTGCTAAGTGAAGATCCGTTAATTGTTCATAATCTACTAAAGATAAAACCTTTCAACGTGTATAACAGCCGGCCACTGAGATGCTACAAAGGCACCTCCGTGTTGAAAGTATGGAAGAAGCGATACGTGTCTTGCATGATCAGAGCCAAAACCGTCTATTAACTTAACGCTTAACGCTATGTATTATCTTGGCCCCCAAAATCTTAACCCCTCCTCCTCCCCCCTACTACAAGCGTACAGTTGATCAAAACTCCCTGCTTTCGCCAATATCGCACACGTCAAACACACCCGTCTCGTCGATGCCCTTCTTCCCCAGGGCCTCCCTCAGCACCCTCGGCGGCTCCAGAACCTCCTCGGCCGTGAGCGCCCAGGTGCCCCAGTGGATGCCCATGGCGCGCCTGCAGCCCGTGTCGCAGAAGATCTCGACCGAGTCGTAGGGGTTGGCGTGCATGCCCGAGAAGGCGACGCGGGGGAAGTAGGCGCCGATGGGTATCAGCCCGAGGTCAAAGGGACCCCTGTGCTGGCCGATCTGCTTGAACTGGGGGCACCGCGGCAGGGACTCGTACTCGGGCCCGTAGTCGTCCACGCCGGGGGGAACGGACAGCGTCGAGCGGTAGCCCGTGTCGCCCCCGAACCAGACTGATTTCCCGCCAGCCTCGACGGCCCACGAGCACCAGAGCGTCGTGTCCTCGTCCCATGGCGTGCGGCGGGAAGTATGCTGGCAAGGCAGGCAAGATACGCGTGCCGTAAGTTCCTTCCATCCCTCTTCACCTTCGCCCCCTTCTCTGCCGTCGGAGGAGGAGACGCGCACCGTCAGCTCTGCGTCCTCCCACCAGTCGAGCTCCGTCACGTTTTCGATGCCCTGGTTCCGGAACCACTTCTCCAACCCGAGGCCGACGAAGAATTGCGCCTTGGGGTGCAGCTTCTTGATCTCGGTGACTGACGGGTACGACAGGTGATCGTAATGGCTGTGGCTGATGACGACGGCGTCAATCACGGGAATGTCAGAGAGGTCGCACGGCCGCGGCGTGAAGCGGCGAGGTCCGATGAGCGACACCGGCCACGGCGAGCAGCAGTCCTCAAAGACGGGATCGAACAGCACCCTCAGCCCGGATGGGTATTCAACGTAGTAGCAAGCGTGCCCCAGCCACGTGGCCCTGATCTTGTCCGTGCCAGTAAACCGACCCGGAAGCCATTCCGGTTTCTGAACCGGGACCGTTGGAGGCCTGGTGTCCGGAGCCTTGAGCTCTCCCTTCAATCTCGGTCTAAGCGATCGAACCATCAGCTTTCAATTTTTCTTTTCCAACTTCACCCATTCAAAAAAAGAACTTTAGCTTTTTTTCTTTTTCTTTTTAAGCTTACAGAAGGATGTGATTTACTGGCTGCGGGGCATGATATGACGGATAGGGATTCTTGAACTTGATAATAGGCCCGTCTTTCGTCTTGCGAATGTGATGAGGATTGGCCAGCGCTTCCTCTGGGAGATTTGTGCGTTGTAGACTTTTGGTGACTTTTGTCGAGTACCCGTCGGGAGCTGTGGCATCAGCCATGTTGAGTTATCGCTTTGTTCAGAGTTTGCAGATTATTCGTCAAATATCTGATGAGTTGGAGGGGACGTGAGAATTTGTCGGCGGGGAGAATCAATAGAGCAGAGCAGCACCGCTCTCTCAAATATATATCATCAGATCATGCCGCCCAGCCATGTTGACTAATAAGTGGTGTTTTTGTTAGCGTTGGTCGTATCCGGAGTTAACGGCGCCCAGGCCTTTCCCGAATGCCGGGAGGATTTATATAGGTGATTGCTTTCCATTAGTCGATAACCCCTGCCATTAAAATCTTCCCGCCAATGCTTATTACGTGGCGAGACGACTGACTTTTATCCGTTACTTGCACGAAATACGAACGCCAGCTCATTGAAGATTGCAGGTCTGCGTATGGCTGATAAGGTAAAAATAGGCTAGCAATCCGCTGCAACCTAGAAAATAGCCACTCAAGAATCCTCAATTACCGACCCTCAGGTACTTTTTTTTTCCCATTTCATTTTTTATTCCTAATTTTTTTTTTTTAAAAAAAAAATATTAGTGAGACCCGAAACGGTATATCAAGTGCCATCAGGACCAAACTCAAGGGATGCAGATAGCAGTCATTTTCACTCACAGAGTGCCCTTGTAATCAACGCCTTGGCATGGCTTGCTTCAATAACAACGTTAGGCAATATCGCGGTAAAAGGCGGCGAACACCTGGGAGCATTGGAGGAATCATTTGAGGATTTTAAAATTTCCTGTAATGTAACCTCGTATGGGGATAATGCGTGCCCCTACCCCAGGATTGGTAAATTATATACAACTAATAGGCCACGATGATAAATACCGAAGCTCGATAGTAACTCATCAGTTTCAAGAGTCTAGATAATCGACGACGCATGCCAGGTTTCTCCTCTTGCTTTTTCTTCTTTTTTTTTTCTTTTGATGCCTCGTCACAATTGGTAGAGTTGGAAGAAACAGCCGTCCCGAGCCCAACCTGCGCTGTCGAGACCATGGTGATGGCTTCCCTGGGGAAAGGCTGCTGGCTGCCTCTGAAAGCCGTAAAGGTCGAGCAACTCCTCATTTGGAACGTGTCTCGGGTCTACCCGAAGTCATCGCACTAATAATAGGTCAGTATGAAGTTAGACAGCGCGCATTCACAAAAGCCAGCAACGTCGACCAGTCAAACACGTCGCATACCTCTCAGATATGCAATCAGTGACCAGCGCCACGTTTCATCCTCCCAAATCATCCCGCGACTCTAGAATATTTAAGCGCCCTGTATGCTCGTCCCAAGTGTGCCTTGCGGGACCTCAAATCCTTCCCATTTGACGGCGGTGTTTCAGCTCGTGCGGCTGATATGCGCGTGGTAACCGTCCTAGGTCTAATTTGTCAAGCCAGGGCCGTTTCACTATGAGGGGCAAGGCATACTGTCAAAATTACATGTGCAAAAGTTTGACAAACAGGTATCAAACAATCATTGACCCGGCATGCTTTGTTTGCCTCGCGGGTCGTTTTACAGAGCATAGCGACGTACTAAAAATAATAGAGTACTGGATCTTGATATTAAGATTAAATAAGTGGAATTTGGTGCCCCGTACTGCTTAATTTATAGTCCACCGATAAGGCTTGTATCTGCAATTGTTTGATTTATATTGTCACCCCGACCAACCGCCATGTGCCAGCCGCCCGCCAACACTTTCCTTGCACTTATAGAAGGAACTACCCAAATATCATTAAAGTCGCCTCGTGCTCAAGCCACCTCCCCTTCCCTCTTGACCCAAATATCAGTAAATCGTTTGTATTTGGCATTGCTAATGATGTCTACTTCAGCCGCATAGCAAGCACCTACGACTGCATCTTCCGTAGAGGACATCACATCAGAGCCGTATTATTATCTCGCCGACCAAGACCTGGCAAAGCTAAGCATCTCAGACCCTCTTGGCGAGACTGACATGAGGCTCCCACCCTCCCTCAGGAATCTTTACCACAAATCAGCGACGGAGTTTCTCGATGCTCTCGCGAAACATTGGAAGATCCACCGCGATGAGTGCGCGTCCTCGAAGCTCATAGTGGAAGACCTCCGATCCCTGATGGTCCCGTGCAGAGGTGGCCGTTCGTTCCCGCTGGCAGATACATATCTGCCGCTGCCCAGCATTCAAAGGCAGCATGCCTGCTTCTCCGTCAAGGGCGGCTTCCCCATCCTCGAGCTCCCTGCGAAGCTGGAGGAGGGCACCTGGAGGGAAGATTGGGGGTTTCTGGTCGACTCGCTCGGCGTCAGGGCCTTTGACGACATCGACTTTTACCTGCGTTTGCTGCAGTTGTGGAAGGACACGCACACGCCTAAGGAGATTGTAGGTAACACCTCGATCCCTCGCTTGTACGCCAAATTGTTGAGTAAATGTGATGAGTCGATGAACAAGGAGGCTGCAAGAGAAAAAGTAAGGTACGTTTTTCCCAACAATGTCTCGGGGAAATCATGGCTGTTGAAATAACAAAAACAGGGACACTATAGAAACGCACAAGCTCATCTTCGTTCCCGCGCGCGTGGAAGACGGCGCGCCGTACTGGGCGCACCCTCTCAGCTGCGCCTGGAAGTCCAAAGGCCCGTTGAACAGCAGACAGCCCCTGGAGAGGATCTACGGCGAAGCGTACCACGCGCCTGGCATGAAGGAGCTCTCGGAGTTCTTCATGTCGGTCGTTGGTCTCGAGAACGTCACCCTTTCCAATCTTTTCGATGAACTGAAGCAAGTACGCGAAATGGATACCTTGGATGACCGTTGGATCCAAGACTTGTACAAAGACATCCACAACGCCTTCCATTACGCATCTTCAACAGAGAAGAAAGACTTCTTGTCAGTCTCAAATCAAAAGGACCCCCTAGTAGCTTATTCTCCATTTATACTTACAACATCAATCCAGGGCCAAGTTCTCCGAGGAGCCTCTAATCTTCATCATGACATCTGACGGCCCACAATGGAAGAAGCCAGCGGAGTGCATCTGGACCGGCGTCCTTTACGAAGGAGATATGTTCCGGAATCGTTTCGTCCTCAGCAAGTTCTGCGATGTAGAGACTGAAAACTTCTTTTTGCAGAACATTGGCGTCGAGAGGGTAACTTCTGCCATGGTCTACGAAGAAATCGCGGAACGACTTCGAGCAATGCCGAGCCCACCACCTGTCGCAGAGGTGAAGAAGCTCATTTGGGATGTCAACGACGTTGTGGATACAGATACACTCTTTTCTGCACGAGAAGAGGTCAAGACCTTCCTAATGCTGCCGGTCAGGTATCCCGGCAGTGAGCTAAAAGAGGCCAGGGTCGAAATCGAGACTTTCAAAGCAGAATTTGCCATCAATGACCGCAAGGACCTCACGGCGCTTGGGAAAAAGGCAAAGTGGCTCGACTTCACTTTCGAAGAGGTGGAGCAGTTGGCCCCTTTTATCTGGTGGTTTGGGCTTGATGACAAGCGCATCTCTTCCATGGTCAGGAGGTCTACCACCATAGGTGCAGATGGCGAGGTGGTTGTGACGCAGAATAAGGATAGGGACATTTCGCAAAGGGCTCATGCTCTTCTCAGGTAAGATTCACCCAGTATCTTCATGGCTAGCTTTTTCTTTCTTCACTTTTTCAATTATCGTGGCCTGGAGGTTCATTATGGCTGACCATTGTCAGGATCGCCGCCCATGTTACAAGCCCGAGAAGTTTGAGTGACCAGAAAAAGCTCTACCGCACTTTCTGCAACACAACGGTTCAAGAGGCCACGGACATCAACCTCAGATATGCCTTCTCGCAAGACGGCACGGAGCACAAGATCATCGCCCGCAACACCGGCGCCCTCCTCGAAGAAGTAGTGGGCACCGCGCCCGGCCTCAAGATTACCGTTCCCAAGGATCCCGAGAAGCAGCACCTCAGCTTCTTCTCGTACCTGCCGCGGCAGATGTTTACGTGGCTGATGGCCACGGATAAGAATCCCCAGCCTTACGAAAACCCCAAGGCTATTCACGCCCTCGGCCTGGTTCTCAATGCGCCGGCTTCGATTGCCCACTGGATCCTCGACAGAGAGGGCATTATTAGCGTCGACATACCTGCTGACAAGGCTGCTCAGCCAGCCCAACCTCCGCAAGTCTCTCAGCCTGTGATGGTCACACAACCTGATGTAGCTGCACGAGCCTCAGGCCCTTTAGAGACGACCCCAACGGAATTAACCCCAACTCCGTCGGCTTTTACCGCCTCAACCCCTCAAACGCAGTCCTCGAATCCTTTGACGACGCCGTTGGGTCGGCGTATTCTCCCCATCAGATCCAGTCATGTCGCCTCGGAGCCGCCGACTCAGTCATCTGCCAGTCCGCCCGCTTTTGTTTTTAGAGGCGCATCGTCAGAAGAAGGATCTGCGCGATGATTATTGGGGTGGTTGTTTGGATTGGTGTTTCGGCGTGGTTATTACGCCCCCCCCCCGATTGGAAGACCCCAGGCGCTATGTATGAGAGATGGCGGGGGTCATGCATGCTGTCGGCATGCTTCTCTTCCTGCTGCTGGGTGGTGTCTGCAAAGTCATCTGGGGGCCCAACACCCCCCCTGCCACATGGTACACGATATGTCTTTGATTTCTAGTTAATGTAACACCGAGCGCTAGGAACGATGCTGTTTTGTATATACATCTTGCTTGTGTAACCAAGTCCCCGCCGATATTGTACGGGCTCTATGTTTGTGTGTAGTTAGACGGGAATAGCCGTCTTCTTCTCCTCATCCGTCACACTTATCGTAGCAGTCTTGTCCACGCCGGAGTCGTCATTCTGTGCAACGTCTCTTTTGTCCTCCACCTCCCAGATCGTGAACACGGCGGGAATCAAGGCAACACACCAAATGGTGACATCAATCACTGTTGTGTAAAAAGGAGAAAATTTGCTGCGGAAAAACAAAAAAAGGTCAGCCAACTCGTTTTCTTGTGCTTCACTTCAAATTCTCATAAAACGTACCTGCTACTGATGCCAAACGAGGCGCACTGGCCCCAACTCTCAACACCTCTGAGGAGGCCGGTCGACCTGCTAAGCTCCAAGGTGCCGTCGCCAACGGTGCCGATCAGGAAGTAGAGGTAGTTCTGCACCATGTTTCCGGTCGTCTGGAGCATGATGTAGATGCCAAAGGCGCGGCCGAAGCCGGGAGAGGTCCAGTCGAGGTAGTCGGGGCGCTGCTGCTCGAAGCCGTGCTGCACGATGAGGACCCAGATCCACATTGTGGTGAAGATGCCGCAGGAGATGAGGAAACCGAGACGAATACGGGTCTGGGGGAAGATTGGGGAGATCAGCACCAGAACATCAAGAAGAACAAGGAAGAAGACGGGGACAGTGAGGGGGGTAGACGCACCTTGATGGAGAGCTTCTGCGAATCCATGAAGAAGCCGAAAATGACACCGGCCAAGGACCCCGTGATGGCAGACAGGAAAGAAGCCAGAGCGCGGGCCCTGACGGTAAAGTACAGCGTCAGGTAAGTCGAGGCATACCCCCAGTAAAACCAGCTAGCGAAGAAGACGGGCAGCAGCAACCCGATGCGCCTAGTGGTGGCGACCTTCCACAGCATCTTGAGCTGAACCTTTGCCGGCGTCCTATCCTCGACCACGATCCTGGACCCGTCCGGCCTGACCGTCTTCCCCGGCGACGAGAGCGCAAAGGAGATGGGGAACGCGAGGACCTGCAGCGCGATGAATACGATGATGGTGACGTACGAGATCTTGCCTCCCGTCGACCTCCCCGCGTTGAGGCCCAGGTTGACGGCCCCGCCGATGAGCTGCCCGCTGTTCTTGAAGGCGAGCCAGAGGGCGAGGTAGCGACCCCGCTTGGCGTGCTCGGGGTAGGACAGCACGATGGCTCCCTCGGCCGCCCAGTAGAGCCCCGCGCTGACGCCGCAGATGGCGGCGCCGAAGATGACGAACCACTCGGTGCCGTAGCGGTTGTTTTGGTAGAGGGCCGCGCTGTAGACGGGCCAGCCGAGGGTGCCGAGGATGAGGGTTTGCTTGACGCCGATCCAGTTTACGGCTATGGGGGAGAGGATGCAGAAGAGGCCCATGAGGGCGAAGACGAGCGAGTTGCCCGCGTTGACCTTGAAAAGTTGTTAGTCATGTTGATTCATGCTTGCGAGGGAAGTAAGTAAGAGTGAGTGAGAGTAAGAAATAGTGAGTGAAGATGAGTAAGTGTGAGCAAGTGAGTGTGAGTGAGTGAGTGAGTGTGAGTGTGAGTGTGAGTGAGTGTGAGAGAGAGGAAGAGAGTGTAGTTTGAATTTACCAGATAAGGCTCAAGAGCACCTCCTGCTCCAAGCGAATTATTTGCATTCTATAAACCCATTCATCAGCAAAAACGTCCCCCAACCTCCCGCCTCACACATCAATTCAAGACAAACGAACCCATAATCCAGGACCAAGCAGAGCAATAAGCCCACAGATTATCATCTGCGCCAGCACGCTCCTGTAAAAACTCATTTTGGCCAGCCTCTGTAAAACGCACCACCGCTGGAAAAGAAAAAAAAAGGAAAATATTCAATCAAAAGATGATTAACGAAAAATAACCTCTTGTTGTAGGAAAACCCAAAATAGAAGGAAAGAAGAAGGGGAAAGAAAAAAAAAGCCATTCAGTTCGCAGCAATTCCTTTTAAAAAAGAAGGATGCCAAGATTGATGGAAAAAAATAATATACCCAGTCACCGAATCACGCAATCGTCTACGGTTACCTCGTCTTTGACCGGCGGCCCCACCGTTGAATCCCACGGCGTCGGGAGAGGGAAGTGGGAGGAGACGCGGCAGGAGATGGTGTGATTTGGGTCTAATGTAAATAAAAGAAGAAAAAAGGAAATGGATATATAAAAAAGACAAAAATTACACACAAAAAAAAAACGCAAAGGACGGAAGATGTTGTTGTGGGCAAAAGCAGTTTTTGACTGCTCATGTTGTCGTATTCTTTGTACCTAGTAGTTTAGTATCTACATAGTCATTCTCTCGGGCTTCTCCCCCCACGCGCGAGAGTCCTTCTCTCTCATAAAATCATATACATCGTCATCATCATCACCTCCCATCAACGTCCTCTCTCTCAACCGACCTCAAACTTTTTTAAAAGTTGTTAAAGAGCCACTTCATACCGGCGTAGTTCTCCTCGCCCGATGGAATAATGTTATCGGGGCTGAGGACAAAGCCGTTGCCGCCACCGGAAGAAGGGCGGAGCTCGAAACCCCAGGCAATCTCAGCATTGGCGACGTCGGTGGCCCAGTCCATGGAGCTGCCAGCAGCCTGGTAGATGACCTCGCAGGTGGGGCCGTGCTCGAACTGCAGACCGTTGACGCCGGCGATGCCATCGGCGACACCCTTGCCGAGCGACATTTGCTTGTCCAGGTTCTCGACCTTGGCGGAGCACGAGTAGCCATACGGCAGCAGGATCAGCTGGCTGAACGAGTGCCAGTCGACAAAGTACTTGATGCCCTGCGACCCCGAGATGCCCATGGTGTGGTTGGTGAGGACGGCCATCTCGGGGGTGTCGCCTTCGGCCTCGCCACGGAACGTCTCGTCGCAGGGATCGGGGGAAGAGCCGCCATCAATGTCCCACTTGTAGGGCCAGTTGCGGTTGACGTCGGTGCCGACGCAGCTCTCGCCGGAGCGCTCCTGGCGGTTCTTGCGCCACATGCGGTCTTCCTCGATGGTGTAGACAAATCCATCGGGGTTGACGATGGGGAGGATGTAAAAGTCGTAGTTGTCGAGGGTGGACACGATGTCAGTCTCGCCTTTCTGGTAGTCGGTGACGATCTTCCAGGCCATGTACTCAACCGTCTGCAGTTTACGCACATGTATTAGCAAACAGAAAAAGCTAGCTCATTCCCCATGTTGTTATTGTCGTAGTAGTAGTTGTTGTTGTTGTGTGCTGCAACAACTTACCATGGAGGTGATCCACTCGCGAGCGTGGACGTTGCCGTGCCAGACAATGGCAGTTTTGCCAGGGCCGCCGGAGCCGTAGAGATGGATGCCCCTCATGTCGCGACCCTCGAGAGATTGGCCGGCGACAAAGGTCTCGGAGTTGTCGGCGAAAGCTCCCGCGAGGTCCTCGAGGAACTGGCCGTGCTCCTCCCAAGAGTGGTATGACTCAAAGTAGGACTCGTCGGGAATAGCAGCAGCACCAGACTTGGTGGTAGCACCTGTCAAACGCAATCATTTAGTCATCTGATCTGATTGCTAGAACACATACCCAAGACAAAACATACCGACGTAGGGCTTGAAGGTCTCGGTGGCCATCTCGGCACCAAGGTCTTGGCTGATGACCTTGGTGTCAAGGTTGAGAGCCTCAAAGGCCTTGATGCTCTCGGGGGCGATGGCGACATCGAGGCTCTTGTGGTTGCTCTCGCAACTCAGGGATACATGCTTGATGTCGGCGAGAGCGGAGCGGACAGCCTCGTAATTGTCGGCACTGTCAATATGGAAGGCCTGGTAGCCGTCATAGTTGACCTTGGCCGCAGCCAGAGGCAGCAGCGCGCTGAGAGCAGTGACAGCCTTCATTGTCCCCGGTACGTGATGTAGCTGGTAACCCTGTTCACGGAAGAAGGAGGGCAAGAGTGATGATGCAACGGAAGAAGAGAGTAGGACGGGGTACGGTCAAGCTTGAAGGAGGGGAGAAAGGGGACCATGATTGTATTTATTCGGGTTCATGGGTATCACGGCAGTTGCACAAGCCAAGCGAATGACGTTGGGTCCAATGCCAGCTCCCGGCACCTACTCGTCTAGTAAGGTGACACTCCACGCAGCGACAACACCGTCCCTGAACATCAGCAAGCCGGCGGCGAGCATAGTGACGATGAAGAGGGGTCCTGACCTTCCACATTGGGCCATGGTGGCCGGGGCTGCAAATCGACCTGGAGATTCATGCAGGGGGTCCGAAAAGTGTTGCAAACCCCCCCACCGACGTCCTTCTCCAGGCTCGTTTTTGGAGCTAACAACCAGCCAGGGTTCGCTAGAGTGCGACAGAAAGCTTGACACGATTGGCCCCAGCATCCATGAGGACTTTTGAAGATCTACACATTTTCGCCTCTCCAGTCCGAGATGCTTATTCAGGAAATAATGTACAAGTAGATCAAGACCTTTTGATTTATGGAGTACCCTCATTATTCTTCCATGGCGGCTTGGTGATCTAAGACGATGATCGCAAAGATCACGCACCCTGGCTAAAGGTTGGAGCCGTTTCATTTCACAAATCTGTTTGGTGTGAAACGCCTCTCGGGAGGAGGGGGCATGATGGTTTCGCGTCGCTGGCGTGAATCAGTGTCACGTCGTCGAGGAGAATCAGGTCAAGCTTAGCTGTTCAAATACCCTTCTCGCGCAAGATTGTTCCACCATCTTGGCCTGCCATCGTCCTTGATTGGAGGCTGTGGAGGCTGCAAGACTAGCGGTAGCCATCAAGCCCCCCCCCCAAAAGTCCAAGCTCTCAAGTTTCCAAGATGCAAGGGACCCATCGCAGGGCGAGCACGTCGAGGCAAGGCCGACAATGAATGTGAAAGCTCGCTTAATGCCAAAAGGGCACCTGCTTTTCGGTGGCGTCTAGGTGTCTTGGTGTGTTTTCAGGTTGCAGTGTACAGATTACAGGTGATACGGAGTACGGAGTGCTTGATGGTGGTTCCACAGGCGTCGCACGTGACGTGCCATATTGCGTAGTTACCCTACAGGTATAGGAATTGCACTCACTTGAAGTCATGTTCATGTTAATAAGATGGCGGCTTCATGATTATGTACGTGGTTTCTGCGAGGAGCGTATCACTATTGCCATGGTCGGCGCTGATGTTAGCATAGCTGTGAAATGGAAACACGTAGTCGTGACCCTCTGTATGGTTACATTAGCATGCACATGTGTGAGCTATGTAATGATTGGAGTGAATATCGTGAGTAAAGGGTATATTTACTTGGTATTTTCAGCGTGAAACAGGGTCTTGATGGGTAAGGCGAACCTTCGCTCACCTCGACGATCTCTATGACTGGCACACTAGATGATTGTACACTTTTAGCTTTCTAAATAATATACTAACATTACCCAAACGCAATCATTTCTATTGTTATATATATTGATGCCGGTCATTTAATACGTCGGTTCATATTGTATATATTGCAGTACTGAGAAAAGCTTTCAGCGGTTTGTCTACCAAGTCCTGTTGGCGGGTGCTCTTTTACCTTGTTACCTCTCTACGCGCACTTGCTTTGAGAACGTTGTGTGCACTTGCTTTAAAAGCCCTGTGCGCACTCGCTTCAGAAACCTTGTTGAACGCGCCTTCCTGAGACTACGCTGACGTCAGCGCCGCACGCTCTACTATATATACCAAAGGCGGGGGCTGAGATTGTAATTTTCACCCTCTCTACAACTTCCCTTTGGACAGTTACCATCGAAGAAGAACGTACAAAAGATGTCAAGTATTCTATTGTTCTGCACCGCCAAGGTGCCTGCGCGGGTAAGTTAGTACTTGGGGACGCTTGTCACGACGGCAGCATCATTAATGCAGTCACACAGGTCATCAATACCCTTATGCGCGATATTGAAATTCCCGACCTGGCCTTCAACTTTTTCAGTCTCGTCCGCGATCGCAAGCCGGGGCTTCTCGATGAGTGGCACACCGATCCTCCCGTGAAAGACTTCGAAACCGGCTTCCTTGGGGCCAGCGATGACGAGCTCCGGGAACAAGTGGTTCCTCGCATGATCGACATGATGGAGCAGAAAAAGGGCACGACGGTCATCCATCCATGGTGGTTCGCTGTGCTGGATGAGAAATCAGAAGAGCAATCAGCCGTAGTGATGCATTACGCGGTGCCAGAGCGATATTGGTCGGGACCTCTCTTCGGACATGCTCAGGTTAAGGATGGCAAAGTTTGCTTCAAGTGGCGCGTCCCATTCCATTCAGTGTTCAATATGGTAATTGCTATTGATAGTTGCTACGAAGAAGCTGTGGAAATGTATGCGCGCCCAGAGTATCAAGATTCACGAGGTGTACTGATGCCAGAGGAGCCGGAGAAAATCTATGCTCCTTGTTAATTACCTGGCAGGGCATTTGCAAGATGTCGGGATGGATAGCTTCTGAGCATGACCAACCAACTATCTCCATGCGCAGACCCTGCGCGGTACTAGTATTTCTCGATATGATTTAGATAATGATAATTCATTCCCTCGCCGTGAGCTATCATCATCCCTAAGCGTAGATTTTATAAGGGTCCTTTCTTAATACTAACTAAAGCTAAGGCAGTGTACGATAGCTGCTGCTACTGCCTTCCTCTACGGCTGCAGCAGACACAAGCTTTTTCCTTTTCGACAAACTCAGCGTATTACTGTTTTCGACTCATGACTTCTGTTTTTGGATCAGAGCAAAAGTATAACGATTCAGGCGAGGGAATTCACTTGAAAGTGACAGTGTTTGGGCTCAAGAAAATCGCTTGTCTGATTGGACATGTACTTGTCTTGTATCAAACATGTAAAACGTAACCGTATTAGCACAAGTCGTATATATCTCTCGTACAATTTCGACTCGTGCTTGACGGCTTGTATTCCTTCTTTCCCGCCTCTTCGGTAGCACCTTCGCTTACCATCGCCAGAAGGTGTAGCATGAATCAAGTGTTATTATCATGGCTCCTCAACTTTATAAATCAAGCATCTGCTCCTTTAGTACCATGAAAACTTTCAAGCAGATCAAACGGGTACGCCTACCGTCATGATGAAGTTCCTCACTTTTCTCATCGTTCTTTTCCTTTTCAACTATGCCGCCGCAGTCCCTGGGGCTGTCCCCGGCGGGTCTGGAATGACTCCCAGTGACCCCATTGAGGGCAAAATTAATCTCAAGCAAGGCGCAAAGGCTGCATTGCCTTTCGAGGTCGACTGCTTCGTGATGCTATGCAAGGGTGTTTCGCCCGTCATGTAAGCCACCTATGATGCTTCATTTCAGCTTCCGAGTTCTTCACTTACCTTGAAACCAAACCTATTCCAGGCAGCGTGTTGTGCAAGAAGTAGACAAGGACAACCGCGTCATCAGCGGCGCCGAGAGGAAACCGTTCAAGACGCCTCAGAAGTACGGGATCGAGATGCCAAAGGTGAAGCCAAGCTGGAACCGCGGCTTGCCGTTGTCAACTGCGGAAGAGTTCCCGTTCGCCTCCACAAACCAAGGTGGTGAGGGGTATGTGATTATATTCCCCCATAGCGTCTAGTACACTACCCAGCCAGCTCGGTATCAAAATACACCGACCTTGTTTGGCCGCATATTTGGGTGCATGTTGGGGACTAGCCAGCTGACATACCAAAGGGCCTTCCTATCCCCTGCCGAAAGGAATTCGCAGTCGAGCCAGGGAGCGATCCTCTTGGGCTTCTATGACAAGTATGGTATCAAGCGCTTCAACCCAAAGAAACCGGCCACAACAGTCCCCACGTGGTTTAGGATCACGGCCATTGAGGGTGATGTTGGGTAAGATCAAAAGAGGGGCTGGAGAATGGAACGATATCACTAATGCTTATGAATAGTCCCTACTGCATAGCTTTCGGCAAAAACGACCAGTCCGTGTGCAGCGCCAATAAGCACACAAATGGCAGCTGGGGGTTTGATGTAGGCCACTACATCTACAAGTGGGATGCAGCCAAGACGACTTACGCGCATATCGAAAAGTAAGTCCAATGGTAGCACCAGGGGAAGGCGGCTGAAGCTGGCTCGAGCAGAATGTTTTCTTTGGTCGTGGCTTTTCGAACCTTTGTCTTTTTGAGATGTACGTTGTCAACGAGTTTAGAAAATTCATCAACGTCATGTTGAATGCTTTCGCGCTTGATGCGCTAATGTGACGCCTGCGTGCCTGCCATGAATTCCCGCATCCTTATTATCATCTTTATTATCATCTTTATTATTATCCTTATTATCATCTTCATTATTATCCTTATATTATCTTTATTATTATTCTTTTTCTTATATTTCTTTTCATTTTATTTTCTAATTTAATTTTCTTTTTTTACTTCTTAATCCTAATGCTAGTAGTATAAAGCTAGAAGCTTAGTCTTTTTTAAATATAATTTAAAGCTTTAGCCTTATAATATATAATCAAGCTATATATATTTAAATAGTTTTTAAACTTAATAATAATTAATTAAATTAAATAAAACTTAATAAATTAAACTTTTCAATAATTATTAAATATTATTATTATAATATATATAAAATCTATATAAGCTTTTTATAGTGCTTTTTAATCTTTATCTTTTACTATATATATATATATATATATATATATAATAACTATAAATTATTAAGCTATTTAATTAATTTATTTCAATTATAATAATATAGTTCCTACTAATAATTTATTTATTGATATTATTTAAATTTAAATATAGCTTAAAGCTATATTTGAATATTAATTAAGTTTTAAATAATTAAGGAAATTATTCTCGTAAAGGTAAATTAGGGAAAGTAGGAGTTTATAGACTCTAAGTCCTCTTTTATTGTAACTACTCCTAATAAAAATAGTTTTAGAATTATTTTTTTCGTATCCCCTCTAGGGTGCGAAGCGCCCCGCAGGGGATCAGAAGCATCTTCGGCGAAACACCAGATAGTAAAATACATCCTCAATGGGTAGCTGGTTTTACTTCTAGCGATAGTTATTTTAAAGTTAGTATTAGAGAATCTAAATTACATAAAGCCGGAAGTCGTATAGTATTACTTTTTATATTAACTCAATATATTAGAGATGAAAATAATTAATAACTAAATTTAATTAAATAAGCTTATACTTTTTATATAAATTAAAAAATACTATAAAGCTTAATATAAACTATAATATAAATATAAGATAATACTTTTTAAAAGTAGTATTAAGTAGTCTTAAGTATTATTAAGATAATATAGGTTAAGAGATAAAGATAATAAATAAGTATAATAATATAAAGGAAGAAAGATAAAAAGAAGTATAAAGCTTAAGGATATAATATACTTAATATTAATACTTAATAACTATTAAATTACTATAAATATATACTATAAAATATATATATTGCTAATATAAATTATATAATATTAGTTCTATAGAATTATTTTATATATTTTATATTAAAATAATTATATAAGCTAATGAACTAAGTAAATTGTCCTCTGCAGCTAGTATCACGCTTACAGATTACTTCCTGTCTTAGGCCGGCAATATAACCTTCCTCACATCCTAAGCGAAATGATCCATCCTCTTGTCTTCCTATCTCCTTCAGTGATCTTGGGGGCATTGGTGTCCGTTTCTTCATATACATGTTTCAGGCAAAGTAGGCTCTCTGCCTCGTCGGCTCGTGCTTGACGCCGAGAAGCAATGACCTTTTCGACTCGTGAAAACTGCGGTATCTCGCATTGTTCCTTCGCCATTCGCCGGGCGGGACATGTACCCTCTTGATATGCTTCCGCCTGCACCACCTCCCCTATCACCGTTGCACTTGTTAGCTCATGCTTCATGGTGCACGAAAACGTGAGTTACTCGAAGCCGGCGGGTTGGCCTGCCATAGAGTAGAGGAGCCTGCGTCGTGGTCCACCAAGGCGGTATAGACGTATACCGCCGTCGAGAAGCATCGGCCTGGCTTGGCTAGCTGGTCGTCCAACGGATTCATGAGAGACCCGCGCTCATCTTCCCGACATCTCGTAGGGCATTTAGATTATCTAGATTTGGTGCTCACGCCCAGTGAGTGCAGAAGTATGTACCCGTCATACCGCAAAAATGGAGGGACTACATTAGAAAAAAGCATCCAGCTCGTCCGAATCTCCTAATGATAGAGAGTCTGAGGCCCCCAAGGCTGGTGGAGATGAATTTCTTGACACTCTTTTCTGTTCTTTCCGCATCATTATTGGAAGCCCCCAAACACCATCCACGAGGTTAAAAAAAAAGCTCATAGCCAGCGTAGCGTGACCATGTTCTGACCTGAGCATGTCAGCTTGGCAGGCATGCCTCTCTCATGAGGGGTATTTTGACGTCCGGTAGTACTTGCACGTTGGTCAGGGGAAGGAACTGAGGCTTGATGTCACAGCCGATGTGAAGAAATGGGCCGGCAGCGTCATGATGCCGACGAACAGAAATGGCGAGGAAGACGGGCCGCCGCCTCTTGAGGATACTACGATGATAATCGTGTAACAACATGGAAGCAAGCAAGCCAATCGGCTGCAGCTCTAGACCTATTAGCCCGCGCAGCTCCGGTTGACACTCGAAGGTGTCTCAATCGCTATATATCCATTTGGGCTAGTGATTGGTTTATTGATTATAGATGGAGTAATTAGATATATTTGCATGTACAGTAAAATACTTTGGAGCAGGAAGCCAAGGCTGCGTATTAGGCATATTCTATAACATGACGAAAACTCTAGACAATACAAAGTGCCTGAATAAAATTGTAGAATTATGATGGCTTGAAAATGTCATGACGAGATTTAAAGACATTTCTTTGATGGTAATGTTTCCCTTGGCGCTCTAACCCCCCTGTCGCTTGCCGTGCAGCAGCTCCCTATCATTAACTGCTAAGGCGCTGCACGCTCCCGACAGCTTGGTAAAGAGCGGAGAGGTTAAAGCTGGAGGTTCCCGATGCAGCTGGCCAAGTAGGACGTTCTTTCCACCGTCACTTCATGTATTTCTTTTCTCCATCTTCATCATATTCAAATTGTATTGAGCCGCGATATTTGCTATCTAATCATGCTCTGCCTTGAAAGACGACAAACATCTCAGCGACATGGTATCAGAAGCTCTGCCATGAACCCTCACAAATCGCCAAATTATCAGATCTGGCTGCCCCACCACTATACGTAGTACAAGAGTACACGCTTGAAACGCGATGATCACGCGGCGGAGGAATCGTAGGCTCCTGCTAGTCACAGCCATCGCACTCTCTTTCTTTCGCAAACACACGAACATCACGCCCCAGAATCCATCGAATACCCAAGCAGAAACGCATACCATCGGTGTAGGCGCCGCGCCTCGCCGCGCATTCTCGAACCCGACCGAGGCCGAACCGCGCCGCGACCAAGTCCCCCAACTGTTTAGACGAAGCTACCGAGCGTACAAACAGCATGCTTGGCTGCGAGACGAGCTCGCTCGTTTTGGGAGCCGGCAAGGATACATTCGGGGGGTGGGCTGCTACCATCGGCGACGCCTTGAACACGCTGTGGATCGTGGGCGAGACGGCCGTGTTCCACGAGGCTGCTGATTCAATCACGAGCATTGACTTCTCAAAGACCCCAGATGGCGCTGTCAATTTTTTCGAGACGTCAATTCGACATCTTGGAGAGTTATTGAGCGGCTGTGGTCTGGGTGATACGTTCTCGCTAGGTGCCCTCGCTGATGCTCTATGTGAATACTTGCCAAAGATGCATCTTCTGCTTGGCGGCATCTAATATGATACGTAGGAGTAACTATAGAGAGGAGCCATGGTGCAAGTTGAAAATCACTTGCTGTTCTGACCTATGCTGACTTGGGCTCAGAGCTTTTGGCTGGCCGAGACGTTGAAATACTTCCATCTCATCTTTTCTCTTCCGGACCTGATGAGCCTCGACGACTATGTCCTGAATACTAAGGCACATCCCTTTTTGAGACGAAAATGAGCGCGATTGCGGTACTTATTTTGAACAAGATGATTTCAGGAATACTTTCTGGACTCGTTTTGCCCGTCGAGGGTGTGGTAAAACGCCAATTGGTCAAGCTGCAAGCCGCTCTGCAAGTGCATGGCGTGGCGCACCTATCTTTGTTGCGTGGTCAGGCTATGCAGGTAAGCCAGGGATCGGAGGCTTAACCTTCCTTATCCAGCGGCACTTGTTTTTGCCAGCAAGATTATTGACGTGCTCCGGCGTCGCCCGTGCGGTGCCAATGCCCGCTAAAGAAAGATGAAGCGTTTGGAGGAGCGGGGAGCAGACCGCTTCTTGCATACATTCAAACATACATACAGCCAGCGGCACAATGGCCAAGTTGAACCTTTTCTTTTTTTTGTTTCCCATTAATTTGAACAGGCGTGTTAATCAATTGAGCAGGGAATCTCCCATCGTACACTGTTCGAAAGGGGGATTTTCCAGCGACAACGTCCCCGTAAACTGACAAGGTGCCTTGGATAATCTCCACGGAAACGGCGTACATGTTTATATTGTGTCTCCTCACTCGAGGTCTGCAAAGGCGGTTCTAGAAAACCAATTAGCCTTGCGACTACTGGCTTGGCTTGCATTGAGACATGTGTAGAGTTTGGCGAGCTTCCCTCTTCGGCGTAGCACAGCTGCACCCTGATGCTTGGCATTTTGGGGAAGGGCTTCGAATTCATGATGCGTTGGTCGTGAGATGGGAGATCTCGTAGCTATATGAGCTCGACCGCCCGCTCTCATCGGGGCTCTAGGGGTGCCTCTCTTTCCCTTCAGCTTCTACCTCTTGATCGACCTTTGATTCCCCGAGCCGTCAACTCGCCATTGCCCAATATGCGTTACTCCGTCCCTCTGGTCGCGGCCTTTGCGGCTTCGGCTTCGGCTGTTGCTCCGGCGGAGAAAGTGTACACGCTCGAGATTGCTCCTGGCGAGACTGTGGTTGTGACCGAGGACGAGAAGTTTCAGATGATCGATGTAGGTATACCCGAACCAGACTGGTGGTAAATTGTGTGTACACGACAGTTGCTTACAGTTATACTAGGATCACATTCACTTCTTCGACATCACCGAGTGGGTTGACCATGAGCCGGCTTCGGCTGGTTTCAGGGCCGCCGCCGCCGCCCCGGCTTCCTACCCCAAAAAGGTCAACCACAAGCCTGCCGTCGAGAAGATTATCGAGGAGGTCGACCTCGACAAGGCCAAGAAGCAGCTCGGTCGCTTCTCCGCTTTCCACAACCGGTACTTCAACTCGAGGTACGGCGTCGAGGCCGCTCAGTGGCTGCACAAGGAGGTCCAAAAGGTCATCAAGAAGAGCGGCCACCCGTTGGCCTCGGTCCGGCTCATCCAGCACCAGGCGTGGTCGCAGCCTTCCATTGCCGTTTCCATCCCCGGCAAAGTCCGACTCAAGACCATCATCACCGGCTCTCACCTGGACTCGGTCATCGCCGACGACCGCGGTGCCGGCCGCGCCCCCGGGGCCGACGACAACGGGTCCGCCTCCATCATGCTTCTCAACATCCTTGGCGCCCTGCTAGAGGACCCTCGCATCGCCGTGGGCGACCACCTCAACACCATCGAGTATCACTGGTACTCGGCCGAGGAGACGGGCTTGCTGGGCTCCCAGGACATGTTCAACTCGTACTCCCGCCTCGGCATCGAGGTCATGGCCATGCTGAACCAGGACATGGTTGGCTACCCCGGCCGCGACGGCGTCGAGCGCTTCGGCCTCGTCACAGACTTTACCGACGCGTCGCAGAATGAATTTGTCAAGCTGCTCATTGACGAGTACGCCGACATTCCCTACGAGGAGTCTACTTGTGGCTACGCTTGCTCCGACCACGCCTCGGCCAACCGCAACGGCTTCCCCTCGACGTTTCTGTTTGAGACGCCGTTTGGTAACCACAACCCTCACATTCACACTCCGAATGACACCATGGAGTACGTCGACTTTGACCACGTTGCCCAGCATGTCAAGGTCACCACTGGTTTCCTGTACGAGCTTGCGCACCATGACTTTACCGCCGCTTAGGCGAGGTCAGGGGGGCGTTGGTAAATTGTGTACACTAATTAGAGAAAGATGATGAAGAGACAAAGTTTGGCCAAGTGTTTATGAATTTGTACAGGCAATGGGGGGTAGGGAAATGTGACGCCAGCAATGCATGAGCTTCAAGCTCCCAGATTGCAATAATTGCAGCTTCAAGACGGTGACTTGCTACATAAACGGTATTGCAAGGACGAGCTTTATTTACGCAAGTCGAGGATGCCCTTACTCATGACCCATGACTCTGTTGCCGTATCGTAACACTGCCGCCTCACCTTGACTTCGCGCCTTGGCAACGTCAAACGGCATGAAGCCAACCGACCTCAACCCCTCCTCCGAGGCAACCTTTTCCAACTCCCCGACGCCGGGCCGCCCCACATGCTCGCTCTCACCGATGCCTCCCGGGAAATCCGAGGGCGGGATCCCCGCGATGAACGCGTCGCGCTGCTTCCTGGCGTACTCGACGTTGAGCTCCGTGGTTGGCGAGGCAGGGATGTACAAGACGCTGGAATCACCCGTTCCGGCATGCACCTTGTCAACGGCGTGGATGGTGTCGCAGTGCCACGCGACGTAGTCACCAGGCCTGATCTGCGGCACATGAACCATTGTATGCGGGAGGTTCAGGTGCGGGTGCCAGGCGTGGCTCAGCTCCTGACCGTGACCGGGCCACGCTCCCTGCAGGACCGAGGTGATGGGTTCGTCCTCGAGGACCCAGTTCTTCGCATCAAGGTACTCTGCAGAGTAGGTCCCGTCGGCGGACGGCAGGACCGGCGACGACGACGCCGACCTGGGTCTGAAGAATGGCCGAAGCAGGTAGTACGCCGTGGAGAGCGACAACATGGGGTTGACGAGGAGCGTGCCCTCCCCCGGTCCGGTGCGCGACATGCTCAGCCATCCCTGGTACATCCTGAACATTGTGCACGCGCCCGCTCCGTCGTACAGGTCCTGCCTCGCGCGCAGCCGGGTGCTCAGCTCCCACGGGTCGAAGCTCTCCCACCTTCCCGCGAAGACTTCGTCAAAGACCTTGCCCGCGCCGTAACCCTCTTCCTCCCAGCGCTCTACGCTGCCGCCGTCGACGTGCGGTCCCAGGGCGAACCCCGCGTCGCCGGGCTGGCGGATGCGCAGGCGGTCCGCGTACGCGAGGGGCTGGGCCGTGGAGCAGGGGGCGTGGGGGTCGAGGGAGTGCCAGTGGGACATGAGGAAGGTTTGCGTCTTGAGCATGTTGGGGTGGGTGCGTGCTGCGAGCTGCGGCTTGGACCAGTATATTTCGTACACCTGGGGGTCATGCTGAGGGAAGGCTTTGCATTTATCAAGTCAGCTTTCTCATTCTAACAAGGTTGGTTTGGATATATTTACCTTTTGTAGACGGATTCGCGGCAATGTACTCTTCAACCTGCCTCTTGTAATCCCTGGCCTCCTTTTCAGGAACGACCTGTCGAACGACGGCAACACCCCTTTTCCTAAGCGCCTTGTCAAAATCCACAGACGCGTGCTCAATATCACAGAAGTCAATCTCCGGGATGCTCGCCGAGCCTAGGGTCTTAATCTCCTCTGTTTCGTCGCGGAGCCGGCTCAGGAGACGTTCCCAGCTAGCTTGCAAGGCGTCTCTGTTGTCTTTCAGTAACGCTCGCTTGACGTCGATGAAACGTGAGGGAAGAGTTTCTCTCTCATCATCGCCACCAGAGAGAGATCTGAAAACTGACGAGATGTCGCCTTCTTTTCTCTGCGTGCCTTCCTGTGTTGCTATAAGGCGGCGGCTGCTGCGGCACAGGAGCGCGGATCCTGCGGTTTTCCCGCGCACCACTGTTCTTGCTTGTCGGAGCATTATTATTAGCGATTAATGACTTGTAAAGGAATTGGTTCACTGTCGAAAAGAAGGTTCCGAGGTAGGGAAATCAGCTTGGTCAAATACCTTGAACTCTATCGAGCAATTAGGGAGATTTTCCCCTTTCGGAAAATCCGCCTAGCGGATTTCCTGATACAGAAGTTTGCGCACCAGGAGTAACATCATGTGCGACAACCACCCGCCGTCCAACAGCTTCTAGCTTTTTGAAAAGGTTTCACACGGTTCTTGGAATGCGGGAAACGGGGTCACTGTCACCCTCTATGTCGTACAGGCATCAATCAGCCTGTGGGTTTTTGATGAATGGGAGGAGGATCATTTTGGTGGGTTAGAGTCTGCTCGTATATCCAGTATTTATTTAAATACAATTGGACAGCTGTTTTGGGTCACTTTAAAGTGCTTAAACATGGGTATTATCGTATCTACAGCGACGGTGCTACCCAGTTTGTACGTACACCACGAGGTGTCAAAAAACACCGACCCCAATCCTGTTGCAATTGAAATGCGAAGAGGGTCGGTGTTTTTTTGACACCAACCAGACACACTACCATCGTGTTACCCCGCATCTTCAGGCCACTGCGATACGCGATGTCGCAGGTTATATAGCCATTGGTTTACTACTACCATTAGTGGCATTTTAAAAAGATGCGTACATTTCACACCGATAGCATGGTGACGATTTTGTAAGCATTTCGACATTAGATATAGGGTAAGCTGACTAATAGAGTAGAACCCGTGTCGCGATACTCGTGATGATGCTTGACCTGCATGATATAATTACAAGTTTGCTATAGAGAAGAAGAAGTTCTACCTCCAATATATAGTATTTCTTCCGCCGTGAGCACATTGCTATCTATTAAACCACTCATAGGCTTCTATGCCGAAAATCTGATGGGACACGTGACTTGGCGATGATACGACCTCACACCGATCTCAATCTCCACACCAAACCATCAACGCGACCAAGGTTACATCATCGCGACCAAGGTTCCATCATCGCGAAATCCATCATCACAAGCCGGGACATCAAGTAAACCAATCATGTCGTAGCCTCTGATTCGACCGAAGCTAGCGAAAAGAGGCAAGAAAAGGCATTCGCGTTCATGTTCAAATTCGTGACGGATCAAGTCGGGGGTGTTGGAGCCAAGCGTAAGTACGGTCCCCAGCGATGCAGATGGTGCAAAAGGCGTCGTGTAAGTTTACATTGGAAGTCGCCGTGTGAGCATGGCTGAAACCCGACGTCAGATACGCTGCCTTCACAATACAATCAGCCTCCCACCAGGAGTCCCACCAGGCCTCCCACCAGGCACACAGGCCTCGGTTCAAGTTAACGCAGCCAATATTACGTCTGAGAGAGGCGGTCAGACTGCCCAGACAATCGCGTCGCAGAACAGTCCATATTATTATCCTTATTCTTCGGGGCATCTGGACATGTCGCAGAACAGTCCATATTATTATCCTTCTTCTTCAGGGCAGCTGAAGGTGCCGCAGCCAGAGGTGCAGCAGCCAGAGGTACCGCAGCCAGAGGTACCGCAGCCAGAGGTACCGCAGCCAGAGGTACCGCAGCCAGAGGATGCTTACCTACGTTTTGTCGGGGATCTGAGCCCCGAAGCCTCTTTCCTCGGCAGCAGAAGCGAGCCGGATTACCAACAGGCAACCTCGCGCCACGAATCGCGCCACGAGGGTGTAGGTGTCTGGCTCGGTCAAAGATCTGAGGATGAGGATGTTGCTTCACCTGAAAACGCGCAGTGCGTAAGCCCACGCGTCACCGTTAACCAAGGTTTGCTCGCTCTCCCAAGCCTGAGGACGGTCCGGGCTCCGATGCGACAGGAGTGCTTGAACATGCTTCCGCCACCGCGTGAGTTTGGCCTCCTTTACGATCTCTACCAAGCCAAGTTTGACCCCATATTCCCCATTGTGCATGACGAGGCTCTCGAACGACTGGGCCCCATGGAATCTGCAGCTTTGAAGCAGGGCATTTGTCTCGTGGCGTCTCTGGATCCGTCGATGCGCCGGCATCTGCGGCTGCCTCATACAGAACGGATCCTCTCGCCCATTGATTTTCGAAGCCACATGGCAGCCGCGATCAAACAGTCGCTGGACATGGGTTTCATACAAGACAAGATTGTCCTGCTACAAGTCTACGGCCTGATGGCCTTGCACGTCGATAGGCCCAGATGCAGTGAGATATCTGCGTATTACTGCGCGCAGGCCGTGCATTACTCCCAGGGGTTGGGCCTGCACTTGGGATGGCCGGATACTAGTGCAAAGGGCCAAAGGGCGCGTCGCATATTCTGGTGCGTGTTTGCGTTGGACCGGTTGAATGCCGCCACCAATGGGCGGCCAGTGATTATGCATACTCCTGATATGGACAAGCGGATCTTTGACTCGATTGATGTGCAAATCCCCGCGTTCAGGCTCTTGATCCGCATCTGCCAGTTTTTGGACGATACAATATCTCGATATCGCCCTCATCCTACGGACAAGTTGGAAGTGGTGGAGAGGAAGACGTTTGAAGATTTGGTCCAAGAAACTGACACAATAGAGGTAGACAGTGCAATATTAGGTAAGGACCAAGTTGTGCTGTAGGACCTTTTGACATGACTGATTGGTTTCTAGCGTCCCTCGAAATGTTGTATCTTGCCGTGGTGATCCTCCACAGCAGACCAAAAGACGGGGCAACCACCGACCGCAAACCAAGCTCTGAGCTTCAATTCCTCTGCGCTACAAGCATCGTCACAATTGCATCAGTCGAGTTCAAGAATTCCGTCACCTTCTGGCCGGTCCTCCCCTACACGGTATCAATGGCAACCTCGGTAGCGTATAAAAGCCTACGCAACAGCACCTTGCCTAACAATCGTAAGCGAGCGTACGGCCTGTTTTACAGCAGCTGCGAGATCCTGGACGGGCTGAGCGAGGCGTTTCTATCTGCCAAGGCGGTTGCCCAGCTGGCGACGGACACTCTTCAGGAAGTTGAAAGAGCCGCCGTGGAGAGGATTAGGAGCAATCGAGCGCAAGAGTCTAGGGAGAGGGTGGCTCGGACTCGCTTATCAACACTACGTCCAAGGAGAGGTGAAGCAGCGTCGAGTCAGCCAGCTCAGCAGTCTCCCCCTCATGGTGAGACGCCGGCACTGCCTGTCAACAGCGATGATGAGATGCCGCCACCGCCAAATGACGCTTTGTTGCCATTTGGTCTGGAGACGTTTAGCGACTTTTCTGGTCAAGGTGGCATCTTCAACGACTTTGATCCCGACTTTGACCTCGGCCGTATTGACGCGGCGTTCGCCGCAAACTTGGATCCCACGCTGCCTAGTTTCTTAGACGAATGGATGGATGAGGAATCATCTTTTTGATGAGACAACTCTTTGATTTTTGGTGCAAGGTATCGACCTTTTGCACCCTGCGAGGGGGCGAAGCTGTTTCATTTCTTAGCATCATTGGGCGGTGTTTTTCGAATGTGCAAAATCCGTGACGCTAGCCATTCGTGTTCCCATCAGCATTCCCACACCATCTTCACAGCCATTGTGTAACACCAGTGTAGCGGGTGAGTCGAGTTCGCTCTGAATAAGTGGGTATTTGTATTCGTGGTCTCAATCAGAGCAGCAAGACGGTTGCGTGAAGTTTGATGGCTGCTGGACCAATCGTGGTCTTAAACGTCAGATTCGAGTACTTATCGCTGGCTCGGGGGCATTATCATGTTGGTTGTAGGCACATTGATTTGGCGGAGGTGTTACATAATGAAGTCGTCTGAATTTGCACATTGGCTGACCATGCATAAGCGTCTGAGCGAAGGAGGAACAACTTGATATGCCACCCTTCTCATCGCAACAGCGTCCACGCAGCCTCGCGACCTGAAGTTCTAGCTTTAGAAGACTCGTGGCTGAGGACTGTTCCCGCTCGTATTCTAGAATCGACTCTGTCTGAATGTATATCTGTTCAGGTGAAGGAAAGGAGTATTTCCATGTAATTCTTATTGGAAATAATATACAGCCGGTCGTGATTTCGCACGTAGGCCTCTTTTGACATTTTACTAAATCGAATTATACATAGAGTACCTACTACCGCCAGTTTTCTATAAGTCGATTCTCATTGTGCAACGTAGGTTCAACCTGATTTTCGCGCGCTCGCTCAACGCTAAAATTTTCAGGTTTTTAAGAGTGCCTGCACAGAGGCTGCGGTTTGAGGGTGGATATTTGCACTGACAAATCGTTCATTATGCAAGAGGAGTCTGACATGAGTTTCGCCTTCGTTTGACGTTAAGATTTTTAAGTTTTTTTTTTTCGAGATTATTCTTTTAGCAAGGGGGAACCATTGCACGGTAAGAGTGTTGTTACAGCACAACAAGAGCAGAGGAGAAGGGAATATATGTATTAGAATGATGTAGTTGTATTCGTTTTTGTTGGTTGTTATTGAGTTTGAAGCTATAGGTGTATGAAGCTCGATTGTGTATCGCGAGGCTGAAGCCTCATATTGTATTATAAGAAGATTGGGCCTTATGGCTTTGTGCTTACTGCGTCGGAAACCGGAAGGAAAATAAGGATAATATTAGAATCATGTATATATATTCCCATTCCCCAATCATTAAAGTTGACGTAAATTAGAGCTATGTACGAAAAATAAGGCTCGCAGTCTACGAAGGCAACCTCGAGCAGAAAGCGTCCTCTCACGGAAGGCAGCGCAGCCGACGAAAGCAGCCTCGCGCATTTAACCCCTCACTCTTGTCGCGTTTCGACCCCTCACTTTTGCCGTGCAACAAATTCATTGGTGGGAGCTGATTCTTTCTTATGATACAAGGTGGGTCTGATATGATTTTCGCGTTCGTTTGACGTTAAGTTTTCAAGTATTTTAGACTACAGCAGAGATTTTAATATTGCACATTCGCTTATCGGCGGGTGATGCTCCGGCTTCCCAGACCAGACTTCTATGTAACACGTTTAATTAACCCCATACGGCAGATTTATCCTCTGTCCCTGTAGTGTCTAACGCTGCCTTGAAAAGCGCCAGGAGAATTCCGTCAAATGAACAGCCGGGATGTTGCACTGGATTCTTGAGATTGAATTCCAGACTCTGTTGAGGGGAAAATGCATTAATGTAAATCGATCTTTCTTAGGTAAGAAAAGAGCAGTACATAATAAACGATAAATAACTACCTATCAGCACTATTATAAGAATGCTATTGAAAGTTCATTTAAATATATAAAAGAAAAAGTTTAAATTAATAAATATATAAGTAACCCTATTCTTTTTAACAAAAAATCCTAAGTTAGTAACGATATGGTAAATAATTCCTATTCTATGAGATTTTATCATTATTATATAAGTGCTCGGGCTGAAGTTGGCCGAGGCTAGCCGAGGCAGCCTTTCAACCAAAAAGCGTTATATTGCAGCGACCTGAAATATCATTGCTATAGAGAGGGAAAATTTAATAACGTTTTGCCACCTTACTATACTTCGAGTGTGATGCTATCGTACCTTGCAAAACGCATACTCCATAACCCGCCATTGTCAGCCGGGAACAACTACCGGCACGGGGGGCAGGAAATAATATTGCACCACTTACATATATATAGGTATAACCCCCGCCAAGTCCCCACGTTCGGGAGGGCATCCGCATCGGGTAGATTGGCCAGGGGCTGAGGTGAAACTTCCGGGCATTCTTGACTTACCTAGATCCACCAATCAGATACCATCACGTTTGTAGTATATGAAACACTCAAGGAAACCTCTCTCCAAGAACCAACTCTTGTAGGAGAAAAAAGTAAAGATTCTGCAACACCAAGTAACAAACTTAGCTACAATCTTCCAACATGATGACAAAGTTGGGTCTCGTGCTCGGCCTCGCTGCGTCGGCCCTTGGGGCTTCACGCACGTCTGCCCCCGACGGCTGCATCACCGTTTCCAAGTCCGGGGGCCACTTCACCACCATCCAAGCCGCCGTCAACTCGCTCTCGACCAGCGACCGCAATCCGCAGTGCATCTTCATCGACGCGGGCAAGTACAGGGAGCAGGTTCTCGTAACCCCCCGCTCGGCGCAGCTGACCATGTACGGCTACACGACCGACGACCAGACATACGCGGCCAACGGGGCCACGATTGTCGAGAAAAAATCTCAAGCCGACGGATTAAACAACGACGAGTCGGCCACGCTGCGAGTCAAGGCTGACGGCTTCCGCCTGTACAACGTGAATGTCGTGAATGAGTATGGCGAGGGCAGCCAGGCAGTTGCTCTGAGCGCTTACTCTGATGGCGGCTACTACGGGTGCTCGTTCAAGGGCTTTCAGGACACGCTTCTCAGCAACGAGGGTAACCAGGTTTACGTCGGCAACGAGATTGTTGGTGCTACCGATTTCATTTTTGGGCGTAGTGCTAGGAGCTGGTTTGAGCGCAACGACATTCGTGTCGTGGCCAAGTCTATTGGGTACATTACTGGTGAGTGAATGCACTTGTAAGTTTCTGCGAGACCAATTCTAAGACTTGTTGTTACCCAGCAAACGGACGTGACGCAAATGATGACGGCGCATCTTACTATGCCTTCAACAACTGCGACGTCGCCGGCGTCTCTGGACAAAACGTCCCAAGAGGAGCTTACTACCTCGGACGACCGTGGAAGCCCTACTCCAGGGTTGTGTTCCAGTCCACGACCATGTCGGCCGTCGTCAACGCGCAGGGCTGGCGCGACTGGAGCTCCAACAGCCCACCCCCGTCGACGGTCTTTTACGCCGAGTACGCCAACTCTGGGGACGGAGCTGCCCCGGGCTCTCGGCCGAGCACCGTCAAGATGCTCAATGCCCCGATCAAGGTGGAAGAGGTTTTGGGCAGTGATTATGCTGGCCAGGCGTACTTTGACCGAGATTATTTCTCTGCTTAAAGGAATATGTGGACAAGGTGTTGATATTGCGGGCATCAATAATGAAATCAAGAATATTGATTGTGCAAAGACTAAGAGCTACTCGCTGTGTTGAAAACAGTACGTAAATTCCTCAACATTGATCAAGATGAATCGAAGCTTAGATGCTACAAATCATTAATCATAGCGACGCAACGTCAAAGTTGGAAAGCTTCGTCTTCTGAATCTGTTGCGCGTTGATTCTCTGTCGGGAAGGTTGAAAGGGTTAGAAAAAAAATGTCACCACCATCATGTTGAGGGGGGGTTAGGATTAAACTTACCATCTCGACTGTGTCGCGTATTAAATATCGGCTTATTAAAACCCTATTGTCCTGCCCGAGTCTCTGAACGCGCCCAATGGCCTGCTTCTCGACGCTTGGGTTCCATTGAGGCTCCAGGATATAAACATTGCTAGCAACAGTCAAGTTTAGACTAAAAACAACTACTAGTCAGCGACCATATAAATCATATCTCAGCTTTTATTAAACCAACCCGAAAGCTCCGACACCGGTGCTCATCAGTAATACCGGGATATCGCCGTTTGAGGCGAACTCGTCCATGTTAACTTGACGCTGGGTAGCGGTGTGACCGCCGTCTATGCGTACAAAGGCGATGTTACTCTTCTTCAAGTGCAGCGAGATGAGATCCAGTGATCGCGTCCAAGACGAAAACACGATGCTTTACATGTTAGTCTATGTGAAGTGAAGGATGTAGGAGAGAACATACCCTTTGACACCAGGCTTGTGTTGTTGGACATGATCCATCAAGTCGTGCATCAAATCGTCCATCAAGGCAGATATTTTGCTCGAAAATCCTTCATCGTTGAAGTACTTGTCCTGAGCCTTTTTAGGCATGTCGAGATCGCAAGAAGGCATCCCAAAGCTCGTAGTGTTCCCGGGCGTGCTGCTCTGTGACTGACACTCGGAACATATTAGATTACGATGGCATTGGCCGTTGCTGCAGTTATCCGAGGAGCTTAACAGTTGGGTATTGATGCCGCAAACCCAGCAGGGGCCCTGCGCGCTGGGCCCCAGCGTGAACAGCAAGTCCTCTTTTTCTATGGCTTGATCCCGATTCTTCATTCCAATACTGAACTTCTTCTGAAAAGTCCCGTGGTTGCAAAGAATCCGTAACTGGAGTTGCGCCTGGAATATCCCAAACGGCACTCTTTCAAGAGGGTTTGCGCCTACTTGCTCGCGCATGACCCGGGTCATGTACTCGATCGAGGACTCGTACTGCCGCCTCTCTGCTTCTGAAAAGTCGACATATCTTGTCCTCTCCACTGGCTGTGGGAGCTTAAGGAGGTTCTGCAAGCGGCGGATACAGATGCTGTCCAGGAGAGTGGCGAAGCGGCTGATTGCCTCTTGCTTGTCTGTTTCAAAGGGGTTTACCATGAACTTTCTGAACGCTGCGATGTTCTCAAAGGGATATACCCTGAGGAATGACAAGAGTGATCCAATGTCCTCCAGCTTGTTCTGGATCGGCGTAGCTGATAGACACCACCTGGATCGCGCAGAGAGTTTGGCAACGGCCTGGTGTAATTTCGTGGAGGAGCGGCGGATAAGATGGGCTTTGTAAAAGTGCAAAATCAGCAAGGAAATACTATAAGCATTTACCGTATCTGTGGTGCTCACCTTCATCTAGAACGATTCTGAACCAGTCAACATAATATGCATTGCTTTGGGAAGCATTCATGCTGGTGGCGAGCGTATGATACGTCGTCAAGACAATATCACTGTTTAGGTAGACACCGATGTCCTCATCTCTGCTTTTGCCATAGTACTTGTTGACAATGATTGTGTTGTCCAGGTGACTATGCCACGGTTATTGGAATGAGTTGTTTTATTGAGATATAGGTCCATACCTCGAGATTTGTCTTCGCCAAGAGGTCATAATAACTATTCCTCAAACTTGTCAGTAAATTCAATGGGGGAACTTCCTAAAGTCTCGTACGTGTTGATGGAACAACAACCAACGTTGCTCGAGAGCGATACGTCCGCGCTGACTGGCAATTTGGATCTTGAGCCCAGTATTGCGCGTTGCTGAGTGTGTTGCAGATGAGAGCCAATGTGGACAGCGATTTGCCCATGCCCAAATCGTCGGCGAGAATTCCTCCTCCCAGTTCAGAGGGCAGTTCATTCGAGGTTTCGCCTGTGAGTTTGTGCACAAAACTAGGAACACATTTAATATGTCAAGTAAGAAACATACGACTGATTATTATGTCGAAGATGGAGGGAGTAAGTACCTTTGATGGTTGATATTGTTATTGGGAGTCCACAACGAGTATTCCATTTGAACAGGGCCATCCTCTCGCTGGAGCATGAAGTGCAAGGCAAACTGCTGATATCTATATTATTCGTCATTAGCCAATACAGCAGATGGCATGTTGATGAATTGGTGAATATGCCAAAAACAAAAAGCAAACTTACTCATAGAGCGGCGTCAGAACCTGAGCTCCTCCACTCGTCATCTCTAGGGTCCTGAATCGCGTCAGAGATTTGTAAACTTGAGACACTGTCTCGTCGTCGAGATGATCTTGATTGTCCTCTGGTCTCAAATGGCCCGCTGCATTGTTCTCTTGTCCAAGATCGAACTCCGGTATGCCATCACATTTGAAAATATGCGGATTGCTATACTCGATACCCTCAATGCCGTGGTCAGGATCCTGTAGGTACACCTTTTCAGCTACAAGTCGAGAGCCAACCTCACACGACATCTCAGGCTCCCCGTATAATTCGGCTTTGAGTATGGCCTCGCCTGGTCTTTTCGCGCGCCTAAAGACGCGTTCGCAGGCGTCTTTCTTCACATATGCCTTGCAGTATACAGAGGATAGTCCCAGAATTGAACCTATAGCCCTGGATATAAGCTCGTTAATTTGAGCAAAGGGCGTTCCATCAGAAAACTGGAGCATGCAGTGTGTTGTGTTATGAATGATTTCAAAGGAGTAGATCGACTCCGTCTGCGATAGCCTGTTCTTTAGCCCAAGCATGTCTCCTACAAGCTTGAGGGAAACATCATATATCTGAAACATAAAGCGTTAGCTATCACCAAACGTAGAGGGGATATGGTTTGTTACCATGCCAAAGCAGTGCACATCGGTATTCGGTGGAGGGCTTTGATACTGAGGTGGTGATGTAAATTGGTCAGAGGGGGATGTCAGAGGCAGGCCATCACCGGAGTTTGCCCAGCTCTGAATATTCAAAAGTGTTTCTGGGAGGCCACCAAAGTCAATAGAAGAGTCTTCACAAGAAAGCCCGTCAAAGTAATGGCCCATTAGGTCCGTCTCGGCGACAGCATCATGAAGCATTTTGTCTGCATTGCCAAAGCTTGAACTGAATTAGATTAGCTTTGACCAAAATGAAATATCAACCCTTATTCATAAGGCACCTACATCATTTCAGAAACAATACTTGCACCATCACCTTGGTCTATGCAAGAGACCGACTCCTTATATGTCATTGTGTCAGTATATCCACACTTTGAGATTTATAACCACAAGGCTCTTTGAACATATATATGATAAATCAGGCAGAAGCCTCAGATTGTGTTGTGAGAAGACTGAGCCTTTATGGCTTTGCTATTATCGTGTCTTATCGTGTCGGAGGTTGGAAAAAGGAATAATAGGTGTTGAGTGAGGGGATGGAATATTTGTTGCCGTCTGGCAACATGATTCTTGTAATCATGCACGCACACTTGCACATTGTGGTTCGCACCGACCAACGCTGCCTCGCAAGGCGTACCGTCAGGCGACTAGGCTTGGTGCCCAAGGCGCACAGAAAGTACAACAAAGCGTTGTACATATGCAGCTAAATGGGGCTGTACTTTGGCTTCAGACCAACCATGGAAGACGAGGCTTGCATATTGCTTGAGACTACTTGTGGCGGAGCATGACCGTAGCCTGCCGGCCTAAAATGCACTTTACAGCTTACTCTGACAAAAGAACGGCATACTCAGATTTTTGATCTTGAAAAATTTGTTTTCCATGTCTAATGTAGATAACTTCACATCTTTGCCGAGCAAACCTATGCCCAGCCAATATGGCTTCACAACCTTCAGCTAACGCCTTTCTGGCGCAGTTTCTCAATCGACTGACTGATTCGGAAAAAGGGAGTTTCAGTGCACGACGGCCGACGATGTGAAGACTCTCATTGTCAATATTCAGGCCAAGCAGCGTAAGCGAAAGTCAATGATCTGTCTCGCTCGTGTGTCGAAATTCATCGAAGCCATGGAGCATTTTGGCAAGGTCATTGAAGTCTTTCTGAATGCATCGGAGCTTCTAGCCTTTGTGTGGGGACCAATGAAGCTCATGTTGCAGGTAAAAGACCTTTTATTATTTCTTTTTCTTTAGACATTCGACGCAATAAGCTTTTCCTACGGCTATGTTGGGCAAAAAACAATACTTATGTATCTTTCTTTTTATTGACTAGCTCAAGTCAAAGTTACCAGCATTTCTTTATATCCCAAACCTCATAAGCATACCAAGTAAATAGAAATGGCGGGAAAGCTAACAAACTGTTCTATCTCAGACTGCAAGCCAGTGGGCGGAGTCCATGGACACTTTGCTGGACGCATACAAGCAAATAGAAGAGCACATGCCGATATTGCAAGGCTACGACGCGTTATACGACTCTCATCCCAAATTGCAAGCCATACTCGAGATGATCTGGAACGATATTCTCGACTTTCACCGACAGGCTCTCCGCATATTCACACAACGAAGTAAGCTATATGACATTACCAACGTCTCGGAAACTACCTGTTTCGTACTGACCTTGGTTAAAAAGAGTTCAAACAAGTCTTTGGTGCTCTCTGGAAAACATTCAAGAGCGAATTCTCGCAGATTCTTGCACAGCTCCAGCGGCACCGCTCTCTCCTAAACAGCCACGCCCAGATGGATCATATAATCAGGTACAAGTCTGACAGAGCCATTGCCTTGGACGAGTTTGCCAAAATTCGAGACGCAGAGAACCAAAGGCAGTTTGAGACTGTGATTCGATTTATTTCTGCGGCCAACTCCTCCGGGGATCACGCAAACTTTCTAGACGTCCGTGGCAATTATCCTAATACAGGGCTATGGATCTTGGGGCATCGCGAGGTCAAGGCGTGGATGGGATCTCGTGTTCCCAGATCCTCGTTGCTTTGGATCAATGGTATTCCGGGGGCAGGTATGTACCTTTACCACAACTCAAAGAATCATCTGCAAACTCTTATATATCGTTATAGGTAAAACAATACTTTCCTCCATCATTATCCAGAGTCTCCGCCAGAGTTCCCAACCCGTGGCGTACTTTTACTGCAAAGATGGCGATCCGAGCCGCAACAATACGGTTTCAACTCTCAAGAGCATTCTTGCTCAGTTCATTGTTCAAAACAGGCATCTCGTCCCAGTCTACTACGAAAAACGCCTGGAGAGTGATCAGGTAGTACTAGCATCACGGCAACTTTGCCAAAGCTTCCTGAAACTGTTACTGGAGAGCATCTCTAGTGGATTCGTTGTCATAGACGGCTTGGACGAGTGCGAACAAGAGTACAGAAAGGAGATTACCAGCTTCTTCAAGGAAGCTGTCAAGTTATGCGATGCCCAGTATCCCGGGAAGCTTCGTGTTCTATTTCTCAGCCGCGACGAGCATGATATCAGGAAATCCCTTTCGGATGCCACAGTGGTGAACCTTCAGTTGGAGGAAAGCCAAGCTGACATTAGCATCTATGTTCGTCATGAGGCTCACAAGCTGAGAAACGATGGGAAGTTCAATGAGCTCTCCGATGGAGATATCCGGTACATCGAAGGTAGAGTACTTGATGCTGCGAACGGTATGTGGAGTGTGTAGTCGGACTGAGCCTTCAATTAACGTGGGCAGGCATGTTTCTTTATGCAAAGCTGGTGATGAACAACCTTTTGGCACAGAACTCCATGCGCGACCTTGCTTATGAGCTGCGGTCCAATGTATTTCCTCAAGGCTTGAAGGAAGCGTAAGTCAACTACTTTCCTATCTAGAAGCACCTTATTTTCCTATCTGAAAGAACCCTATTTTAACTTGAACGCGCGAATTAGATACGGAAGAACACTATCGCGCATCCGGGGTTGCCAAAAGCCAAAGGAGAGTGATGCTGCTTGCCGCATTTTGAGTTGGATGCTGTGCGCCCGAAGACCTTTGATGTGGCGAGAAATACAAACTGCTATTTCAGTCGACACTGAGGACTTTAGTCTAGACCCCGATCTAAGACTTCGAGTACACATCAAGGACATTTGCGGATCCCTTATCGACATCACTCCGGACGACAGAGTTCGTTACATCCATGCAACGGCCTCGTAGTAAGTCATCCAATTCAACAGTGCTCTCGAAAGCAATCAATATCATTGGCACTTGACCAGCTATATTGCCGAGTCGGATTACATCAACAAAGAATCCGCTGAGCAAAGTATGGCATCTATTTGTGTGCGATATCTTGGACTCGACTGCTTCGAGCATGACATCAACCATGATGACACTACACAATTTACCAAGGATGGGTATCTGGGATTTCAAGACTATGCCATTGCCCATTGGACCGGGCACTTCCTGACTGTCATCGATGTCATTGAAGACAACCACGAATTTCCACCCAACAAGGAATTCATTCAAGCTATTGATGCGTTCAGTCATCAAATCGGACATCAGCCTACGCCTGAGTCGGGAGGCTATGGCGATGAGCCAATGAATGAATATTGGCAAGACCTAGATGTCCGTGATAGCCTTATTCGGATCACCGCACATGCACGATCGGTTGAAGCGCTGAAAGACGACAGACGAGACACAGTTATGTCTGAAACGTTGAGAACCAGCTTCGAGCGTAACAGGGAATCTCTGGAAAAACTTGACCTCGTGTTGTCCAAAGACGCTGCCGAGAGACTTCGATTGACAGAGTACTACGGCTCAAAATGGTTCAAGTGCCCTAAGCTGACGTGCTTCTTCTTCCACGAGGGATTCGATAGTCAGAAAGACCGCAACTATCACTGCGATCGACATGATCGACCCTTTCGATGCAGCGATGAAGCGTGCCTTGGCTCAACCTTTGGCTTCCAGTCTCAGAAAGAATTGACCAAGCATAAAGCCACAGCTCACCCCGGCGCTGATAAGCTTTCCGAGAACTTTAGAAGACTGAACGAAGGGAAAGAAAAGAAAGGACCGGTGAAGACAATTCAATGTCCTCAATGTCCGAAAAGGTTTGCCAGGCCACATCACTTGCGCACTCATATAAGAGAGCATAATAAGCTGCGCACGTATGTATGTAAAACATGTGGACATGCATATCCATATTTGGTTGACCGTGACAAACATGAAGGACAGCATGGAAGATTTGAGCGAATGACATCCTGTGGTGGGCTGCTAACACGGGGTGGCCAATGGGGTTGCGGTCAACAGTTCGAAACTCAGCAATATCTAAGGAAACATTTTCGATCTGTCAGCGGCAAAAGATGTATTCAGGCAGTCCTAGATGAAGAAGCGTTGGAGAAGAAGGGATCCTTATAAACCCCAGACCTAAAGCGTGTTTGACTAATGTAGGGATGAGGCATATACACTAATAGAATTAGAGTTTGCTCATAAATTATTGATTCGAATATATACTATGCACCTTTCATACCGCTACTAATGAAAGAAAGAAAAGAAGGAAAGAATAAGCATAGGGTGTGCTAAATCATCAATCGCATGAAAAGAAAGAATGAATAAAGGTGCTCTTAGATTACTAGGCTTGAATTAGAAGATGATCTTACTTTTTTAAGTGCAGCTATTGTTATTTCTTGAATTTTCGTCTTCTTATAATATAATGTAGGGCTTCAGGCTCGCAATGTATAATCAAGCCATATGGACGGAGTACCCTAATAGATTTTAAATCTATAATAATTAATAAGATGAATATAACTAGCCTTTTAACTATATAACGCGCTATTGTATTGAGGTTCTAGGGACTACCGGTTGACTGACCGACCTTTTAGCTGGCTAGGCAGCTAAAAAGCCCATATAAAAAGCTAGTTGCCAAACCATTGACTTTCTAAAATCATCGACTTTTTAACCTTTTTGGATCCCTTGTTTACTGTTGTTTTGGAAAGACCCAACCAACTAAACCCTGACCTGACCACCTGGGTGTAACAGTCTCTTGTTTTTTGCTTTTCACCCTATTAGGGGTCTTCTTCACCCAGTCAGTTAATTAAACAGTCAGTCAATAGGTTTAGTAAATAGGGTAGTCGAGGGGTGGGTTTTTTCATACTCAACTCATTATAATAATACATCCCCTATTAGTAGCCGGGCAGCAAAACCCTAGGTATATGGTAGACATTGCTTTTATCTAGTCTACGGGGTAACTGTTCCTATAATGTCGATTTGACTGTATATCTATATGTATGAATTCACGGCCTCTCATTCGCTAACTCCAGAATCTGAAATGAGTTCACGGCCTCTTATTCGCTAA